>VXAZ01000995.1:1052139-1423139 GCA_013399875.1 Gymnorhina tibicen | reverse complement strand
ATATATATATACAAATATATATACATAAACCAAATATATATATATAAACAAAATATATATAGTGTGGCACACTTGCTGTCATCAGCAGAGTTGCATTGAGTGGAGGGGAATGTAGCCCAAAAGGAAAATAACTCCATTTTAATCCTGGGTATTAAATACTCCTCTTTGACCCCAGGTGGCAACTTTTTAGCCTGGACCCATATTCCTCACTGCTGTTATCCCAGATGTCAGTGATCCCAGATGTGACTGTAACATGGATTATGAGCCTGGTGGACTCTCCCTGTTTAGTTTTAAAATTAGAAAAAAGATCCTTTTTCCCATCAGGGCTTTGCATGTATTTACTCTTTGATCACATTGGAAGGGCCTTATCCTGTCTCCAGAGAAGCTTTAGTTCTGCTTTCAGTGGTAACAGGGATCTGGCCCGTCCTGAATATTAGCATTTTAATGGCTTACTTAAAACCCCATTGCTGGTACACTCACAGGGCTCCCGGCAGGAGAAGAGTCCAGCTCTGGGGTTTTGCAAAGCGATGTTGCAGGCTGCAGTGCCTGCTGAAAGAGAGGAGTGGGGATGGCCCATTTGTCATAGATTATTAGTATTGTCAATAATAACATGTCTACAGAAGCCAAATTAATTCCTTCTTCCACTTAGTACTAAGTCCAAGAAATGCCAGATCAGTTTCAGAACAGGGGAAAAAATAAACAAAATCAAAGTTTGTATGTTATGATCCCTCTGAATTTCTGGTGGGAATACTCTGTGATAGAAATGATATTTCCATAGAGGCACTGGCTGCCAGTTTGCTTAATTACATTAAATAGTGGTATAAACCTCTGCAGAACATAAACCTCTGTTACAGCCAGTCATTAGAATATTGAATCATACGGAATAATGATACCAGTGCTAACGGGTTACAACAATCTTTATTATATTAGCGACTGAAGTGTTATTTAAAAAATAAGGTTTGTTGTAGCGGTTTAGGTGTGCATGCATATTTTCTCTGATCATCTATTAAGAGACTGAGGACTGGATTTGAATTTATTACAGGCAAATAAAGGGCTTGCTTCAAGGAAGAACTACTAGATCGCTGCTTATGATTTTACAATTTGATTCCACTTGTCCTTAAGGAAGGTTCATAATGCTTGCTATGGAAATACCATCTACATCTAGAAAATTAGGGTTAAAAGGATGACTTTGTTGAAACTAATTACAGGCTGGTTCAGTTTTTTAGTTGGTGACATTTTAGAGCTTTTGCTCGTAATGCAAGAGGTTATAGAAAGATTTGGTTAGACTGTGATATACAGCAATAAGCTGTCATTTGAGTATATTGACATTTTCATCAGAAACAAAACAAAAGTCTACTCAGCTTTATTTTACTGGGGTAATAGTTATGAATTTAATATTGCTTCCTCATCATAATCATGGATTTTTGAAGGAATTCTCTTGCCTCACCTTGTTTGTACAGTATGTCTGTTTTTTTATAATTTCTTTTTTTTTTTAATACACTTTCCTGGGTAAGCGTATTCAGCTTCTATTTCAAGCAGACTTGATAATAAAACGCCTTTCCATGTTTTATGCTTTTATTTTATGGAGAAAGATGCTATTCTGTACAAATAATGAGTAAATTGAGAGGTACAGGGAAATCTGTTCCAGAAAATATATACCTCAGAAAAAAATTCTTTATGTAGAATGGTTCTTGGTTTCTTGTACTTTGCTCTTAGTTTTGTGTCAGAGTGAAAAGATTACAGGGTTCTTATTATACTGCACTTGTGTTTTACCTCTCCTGGTGCAGGGTTCGGTTATCCTGTCTAATTAGTGCTTGTGACTGGGCAAATTCTGTTTGGATCCAAGTCTTTGGGTAAAACTTCATTGTTCTCTTTAGCAGGGGGATTGGGCACAAGTTTCCAGCATGCTTCCTTGTGCAAATGGAACACTGGTTCACTGTTCCCTTTTTTTGACTTACATTATAGTCTGAACAGTTCCTGGTTGCTGGTTTATTTATCTGCTTGCTTTCATTATTTAAAAGCTAGCTAATTTCCTAGCCTCTTTTCCATTCAGAGAGCATTATTTGCTTAGTTGTGCTGATGTCCAGTGAATTGAAGACTGTATCTTTAGATCCTCAGTGTTCTTCTCATTTGGTGGATTGTTTTACCATCTCTAGATGATTGCTCTGCTCATTTAATTTGACAGATTCAGTTATCAGACTTGGATCCACTCGTACACACATAGCTGGAGTAGTTTTCCTCTGAGAGATCCAAAACTCAAAGGGAACCCTCATTTTAAAAATCTCTGCTGCTCCCTCCCTCCCCAGTCACTCGCTCTGCTTTGCTTTTTCAAGTTTGCTTGGTGTTAGTGAATTGCTCTTCTAAGTGTGAAAATGCTCCATGCACAAGGAAAAATTTGAAAATTTTAAGTGTGCCTGTTAATGCCTCTCCCTCCCCCTACTTATTTAAAGTTATTTTACTTTAAGTCTGATGTGTGCATTCACGCTAGGCAGGTAGACTATTTTCCACATTGAAATTCAGCCCTTACATAGTGTCTACACTTACATTGCTTTTGGCAAGGGGTGAGCCAAAAAAACAGAAGCTGCGATTCTCTCCCAAAGCTAATTGTTTCTGTATATTAAGTTTGTCCATCTGTGCTGTGCAGGGACACGGCATCACCTGATGGCTCTCCTTCGCATTTCCAGCAGTGAAGCAGTTAACAGTGCTGCTGCTTAATATATTGCTGTTACAGAGTCTTTTTAGTTTCCAGGACATTTAACTAAATCAGGTGGATGTCATTAGCCGATTTTCACAGATGGGGAGACTGAGGCACAGAGGGGCAGAGCGACTTCATCTGCTTCTTTTTCCTCAAGTTCCCTCCCATTCCAGGAATTGTTTTTGCTGCCAAACAGCTGAAGAGCTGCTAAAGCCTCATTTTGCCTAATTCCATCAAGTTTTTTTAATTATTATTATTTTTTATTGTGAGAGATAGGGACAAAATTTAAAACTGCTGGTGGAAGGCAAACTTCAGAGTGAGGCAGAGATACTTACCCAAGCAGCAAATCCTGCTGTTCTCTTTTCCAGAGGCCATATTCAGCCTGAGGATACATGTTTGCAATGCAGCATCTGCCAGTGTGTGAGTGGGACCCTGTTCTGAATGGCCAAGGGAGAGAAGTCCACTGGTGTTGATGACTCCTGCTTATCTGTGGCTCTTCCCTGGCCACTTCATTTTAACCTCTTGACCATCCTCTTGTGGTCAAGCCCTCTGGTTATTTGTAGTGGCATTTCTTGCTCTAGCTGCACACATATATAATTTTGCCCTTTGGAAGCAGGTCTTTTCATCCACTGAGTTCCTTTATTAATTTCAGGGCCTGTTAAATTGCTACAGTTGTCTGTTGGGGTAGTTATATGTTTCAATTACGTCAGAAATATTTGCTGGTAGATAGAAATATTCATGATATAATCAGGACTAAAATTTTTAGTTCCCACAAGGATTTTTACAACCATTGAAACTCCCCAGGACTTAATTACAAGAGTTGGGGAAAAAAATTGGGAAAATTGATGAACTGTTTATTGTCTACCCTTTATGCCTTTTGGGAAAAAAAAAAAAACAAACCAAAACCTCCACAAATCAGGATGATGATTATTATTATTTGTTAGTTTATTGTGGTAGCTTCTGGACATTGCAGCTCAGATCAGGCCACCCTTGTGTTAGACACTCTGCATCCCCAGAGTGAGAGCTGGGCTCTGCTTGAGAGCGTGTTGGGGCTGAACAGATCAGACGGGCAGTCAGTGGGAAGGGGAAAGCTCAGCTCCAGGAGAGAATGTGCCGTAGCCTGGGTGGCTCATGCCCTGGGGTGTGCACTCCAGCCCCCTTCCCAGCCCAGTGGTCTGCAAGACCACCCTCCCGAGATGAGGCAACTCCCTGGTTTCCTGTGTTATATTTTTAGCACATCTGTTGATATGTCATATATACTCATGCCCTATGAAGTTTTTAGGCCAAATCCTGTCCTGTTTTTTCTTGCTCTTGCTCCCAGTTGCTCTCATAGCAAAGGGATATGATCCTCCTGGGACAAAGGCTTGTGTTGGTGGGGTGGGCAGAGGGCACAGCAGGGGGACGTGATGAATGCAGCCTTGGGGTAGGTGAGAGTCCTTTTTCTTGTCTGTTTAATTGGGGTGAGCCAAGATATTTCAGTTTTTCTCTTTTCGTAGCACAGACAAGGGGTGAGGAGCAAGTTTAGATGAGCATCAGATGGGAGGGAGGTATAGGTGGTCCTGCAGGAGCCCCTGTGGAGACCTGGCTCGTAGGGATGCTGCCAGTGCTGCCATGTGGCACCTGGATACCCTTGGGGACCACCCACCCTGGCTCCTGAGTGGGGCCAGTGACCATCTAAACCACTGTTTTCTAAAAGAGGGGTTTTGGCACTGCAAAAACAGTCCTGCAGGCATAGTGTAGGCTACTTCTGTGAATTCACATGGTCTCAAGGTAAGTAAAATTCTCCACAGCCTGCCCTTGGTGTCCGAACCTCCAAAATGTCATACACAATCATGTGGATGACATAATGTGGATTTTTACACACTGAGAGGAATTGCATGCTCTTTAGATATATTGGGATATTTATTAACCACACGGGGTGTTCCAAACTCAGTTTATTTATCTTTGTAAAGTACTTCCAGATCTTTGCGTGGAAAGCACTAGAGAAATGAAAAGATTATTATTATTATTGTTATTATTGTTGTTGTTATTATTATTACAGCATCTAACTACTGACAGGCAACCACAGCTGCATGCTCAACTCAAGCCACTCAAATTTAGGGGCTGATTTTTACAATATGGACTCTTAATGCTTTTCCCCATCGACTCCATATGCAGAAATGTGTGTTCACCTGCCCTGCAGAAGTATCATTATTCTCCAGAAATATGTAAATGGGGTACTTTTAAAGAAGGAATGAAAATATGGCATAAATCTGAAGTATTCACATTTGTATGGTAGAATTCAATGGCCATTTAAGAAGGGCTTCAAAGCAACCAACTGTAGGAGCTGGTAGTTGCTCCTCTGTCATTAAAAAAGAAAATGCACTGATTAAAATAAAGCCAAGGAATCTTGTAGACAAAGGATAACATTTACGGTGTTCAAGGGTCTGACACGAGCTGCAAACAGCCCAGGAAATGGAGATCTGAGTTTCACAGTCAAGCGTTTTAAGCAGTACGGTTGTGCACAGCCACTGCCGCGTGTGTGTTATGTAATATCACACTTCACCCGCCCACATGCACCCAGAGACAACAGACATCTTCGAAAGGTCTTGGCATTATTCAGAGCAAAGACTCCCAGCAATACCCCGGCATGGTGTTTAACCTTATCGTTACTTACATTTAGGCATTTCTTTTTTTTTTCCCTCTCCTGCCTTTCCTTTTTCCCCCTGTTCTTTCCTGTGATACATCGATAGTAAGTGTTTTTGTATCTTCAAAAATGGAGCAAATATAGGGGGGAAAATCTCCTTAGCTACATAATGTGTTTACATAACAACTTTAAATGTTCTGATCATGGCCATTTTTTGCATTTTTTAGCATTGTCCTCATGCTGTTACTGTTATTATTTTTGTTTTAAGTATAGTTGAAATTTTATATTCTGAAGACACCAGTTAATTATTAAATGGTACCTAGCCTATGCTTTCTTTAGATTTTTAAATAAGAAATAATTAACCAGAGTTTTTAAAGGTCTGCAGAAAAGGCAAACAGGCCTGTGAAACCCCAGGATCTAATAAAAAGGTGAGTTGGTTTTCCAGTGCCCTAAGAGTTGGAAGATATCCTTACTCTGGCTTTTGAGTAACAGAAAGAGCTCAACTACATTTCATCCTGGTATAATGTAGCCCTGAAGTTAACTGTTTTTCAAAGAAAGACAAAAAAAATTAGCTGGCTGCTAATTAGATGTATTTTAACTGCAAAGTCATTTTAGCAGCTAATATTGTTACTATGTGCTTCAGTGTGAATCCTTAGTGAAGCTATTAAACTGTGAGAGCCTGAACTTATCAGACATTTTATAATGCGACTGAATTTTTGTATCCTTGTTCAGAAATCTGTGGGGAGTGGAGGACCTTTCTGGCTCAGACATGGAAAACACATTTTTTACCAACTGATTACCAGGGTGGGCAGCTGAGACCTCCTTGCACCCTCCTTTTCAGTTTTTTTCTTGCTTTCTTTTCCCTGGCAATAATATTTCTTCTTTCTGTTGCACTCCTTCCTCTCCCAGACAGCAGTCAAGCCCTGCAGTGTGCCCTTTATCCAAGGAAAGGGATTTAACAGCAGGGACTGGTCTTGGTTATTTCAGGATACTTACCACTCCTGCTTGTTGTATACAACAAGTTGGTGATTCTCAGTAGCCAGTAGGCTCTCAGCATCAGGCAGGCTCCTGCTTTTGAAAAGCAATAGCCCACAGCAGACGGTGGACTTAGCCATCATTTTCCTATCGGTTTCTCACCCAGGATTCTTACTTTGTAATTGCTGGGTTGGGTTTCTCAGGGTTTGGATATTCCCCCCATCTTATTGCATCGGTTGATTTTATTCTCCTTTGCACTCTAAAACAAAGTGACTGATACAATATCCAAACTGATGAAAAAGAAGGTAATTTTTTCCCCCTTTATTTGCTCAGATTTGAATTAGGTTATCTGCCTATCTTGTTTATGAAATTTTGTGCTGTCTTTTCTGCACAGACTGTGACTCCCAAATCTTCCACAGCTCCATTTCCATATTCCTGCGTGCTTGTTCTTTGTTAATCACTTGGCAAGCGCTTATTTGAATATTAAAAATTTCTTTAATCATCAAAGGCAGGAGCACAGCTTCATGAATATTCATATTTTTTCCCTCCTCAGACTGGATTCTAGTTCATTACCCTGCAGTAAAGCCAAACAGTCATCAATCGCGCTCATTACAGCCGCTGGCGTTTTGATTGGCTGCCTGCTGCTGGTAGCCCGCGTCCCCCATCCTCCCGCTCTCCTCCATGAGCTGTCGTGTACCTGCCAACAACAACAACAAAAAAAATATATCAACAATGCAAGAATAAATTTCTCCGGTTGAAAAACAACTTTGCAAACTTGTCAAGCAGTCCTCATCACTTTTTTTTTTTTTTGGTTTTACACCAAAAATTAAAAAAAAAATTAGAAGGGAGAAACTTGAGCTTTAGAGATGAATATTTGTCAAGAGAGTTGACGTAAGTTTCATTTGCATAATGACTTTGTACTTCTGCATTAATAAAATTTGCATATGAAGCCATGTTAATTACTCCTGATCATGCTTTTTGCATTCATGCATAGTAATTTTCTCCGACTTGTGAGAATTAATGTCTTGGCATGGGGGGAGGAAGGGGGGGAGTTGGGGTACTGTCAAATTTGTGTGCCAGTGCCCCTCACTCACACTCTTTCTCCTCCTTGCTCACCATGTCGCCGTTCTTGATCTATGACTCATTTATGCATTATCATTTGAAATTCTTGGGAGAAAGAAATATATCAATTCAAAGGGAATCCTTGTCTGCCAAAATGAAAAAATCTCTGAGCAAAATACAACAAGAAATCTCTTCCTGCCCTTCTTCTTCTCTACCCGGTGCAACTTTTGCATTTCCAGCTTAAGCAAAGTTTTAGTCTAAGCATCACAATCAGTGCGGGGAAACTGCTCCCAAACCACTGTGCTGGGGAGAGAGGTGAAGGCTGGTGTGCAGGTGTGTCTGGCTGAGTGCGGGACTCTGGCTGTGTGTACAGTAGTGTGTCTGCCCACACCATGGAGTCGTTCTGCCTTTCCTGGGGGATGCTGTCTGTATCTGCCCCTTGCAGGGTGTGCGGGCAGTGCTCTGCTGGCTGCTGTTGGAAGTGTTTGTGCATGTGTGTCTCTGTGTGTGTACGTGTGTGTGCTTGTGTGCGTTTGCTTCCCCAACCCTGTTGGTGTCTGCATAAAGAGACATGGCTGAAAGACAGTACTATCAGGTGGGAACAGTCCACAGGAGAGGGTGTGATACAGATAAGCTAACTTGTTTTAGAAAAAGCTTGGGAAAATATCTGTTGGAGAGATTAGTGGATAGATTTGTCTATCATTTTTGGAAGTGTCTGCTCAAACCTGCTGCAATGGTTCATGTAAAACCCATCTCAGAACATCTGCAGTATTTTCCCTGAACATGATGGGCACAGGGCAGGGATGAGTCTTCAGCCTGCACTCCAAATTTGTAGCTGTACACTGTTTGAACAGATGTTTTTTTCTTTTTATTGAAAGAGAGTTTTTTAATAGTGGAGCTGAGCTTTATTCTCTAACCAGCTATTGATTGGACTTTCTGTCACCAGACAGGCACAGAGAAACACACAGAAAAATTTGGTTTGCGCCCTGTTAAGCGGCTCACAAGTCTGCCTGTGCACCTGCCAGTCTGCCTGTACACAGATACACAGCCAGGCACCCACCCAGCCAAGCACATGACACCCCTGGGACACACCAGCTATGTGTGGCTGCAGTTATGTGTGACATCAGATGTAAAGCCAGGTCTCTTAATTTAAGATTGCTTCCCCTGGTCTAAGCCATGCTGAGGTGGGACATTGTGAATGCTGTTTGGCTCCATCTTTGTGTTTTGCTCAGGGACTTTTCTGCAGATGTGCCAGAGGAGAGTGGTGTTTTACATACACCATATCATATGGCCAGTCACGCCTATGCTCTGGGAGAGGGGCAACAAAAGGATGCAATTTATGCCTTGATTGTGGCTTTTGTCAGGTTCATCTAGGCTTTTATGTTCATTTTCCATCTGGGGTCATGTCCAATTTACCTTATTTTCTTCTTTGCAAGTTTAAAAATAGCAGAGAGAAAAAAATTACTCTTAGTGGTGCATGGGAGTCAACATCACCTGTGAGCTACTGCCCTGTACAGGCTTTGAGGATATGCTGAGCCTGTTTAAAGCACGAGAACAAAGTCTTCCTTTACCATCAGCAATGCAGATGTTTTATTTACATGGTGACAGTCCCTGTGCGTGTTTCACACTCATGCTATGTGCAAAACTCCCCTTCGCATCCGTGCAGAATGAATGCAGAATATATAATTGAGATCTGCAGAGCAGGTGAGTGATTTCCCAGTGCTGACCCAAGAGGAAAATTGAGCCTCACACGTGTCAAGGATGTCCAAGCGACACAATGCTGCATGTGTGTGCCTGCTCTCCCCATCCAGATGGGATATTTGCCTCTAAGACTGCACTGCAGTTCTTGTGGCTTGCTTTCCCTTTAGTGCTGATTGTGGCTGTGCCCTTTGTGGCAGTCAGGGGCTCGCAGGTGTATTTTCTCTTTGAAACCTCTGTGCAATGTGATGTGGTCAATCAGATGTAGAATTCTAGAGATCAGCTCCACTCTTGTGCCTGTTGATTTGTGGGCTGAGCAAAAAACTCTCAGCATCACCTTAAGATTCTTTCTATCTACCTATCTATCTGTCTATCTGTCTATCTATCTATCTATCTATCTACCTCTATCTTTTTATGTTTGTTCATTTTGTGTTCGTCACCTTTAACAGTTAAGTTGAAGAGCCTCCACCTTAATTTTCGACTTTAAATAGACCCTTTATGGGATGAAAATCACACATAGGATCCCAGAGAGAGGAGCTGAAGAGATAAAATGGGAATATGTTCCTAGCAAATACAAGTTGAGTATTTTTGAACACAACTGTTATTTTTTCTATAGCTATGAAGAGGTACCACATACCTCATGGTGGACTCCTCCTTTTCTCCCTGCCTTTTCTTGAGGCCACTGGATATGATTTCCATCTTCACGATTTTCCACTTGATCTGATTCTGTAGGACTGTCCTGATTAGTAACAAAGAAGTAAACCTTGAAGTGGTAGTAAAGAGGAAGCACCTGATTTGACTTTGCTTGTAGGGGCAGACTCAAATCTCCTGGTCTGGCAGCTGCATGATATTTGTCTCTTAGTGCTAGACTCGGGACTGGTGGTGGTAATCCCTGATCATCTGCCAGAGTCTCTCTAGGTCCACTCTTCTTATCCCTTACCAATACTTTCTTTTGTGATGCCAGGTAAACAATTTTTATTGTTTATAATCATAAACATCAAATACATATAAAATCATAGAATGACAGAATGGTTTGTGTTGGAACAGAGCTCCCTGCTGTGGTCAGGGACACCTAAAAGACCCATTCAACCTGGTCTTGAGCACAGCTTCTCTGGGCAACTTGTTCCACTCTCTCACCACCCTCACAGTAAAGAATTTCTTTTCAAAAATTAAGCTACACCTATCTCTGTCAGTTTAATGCCATTGTCCCTTGTCCTGTCATTACATATCTTGTAAAAAGTCCCTTACTGGCTCCCTTGTCAGCACCCTTCAGGTACTGGAAAGCTGCTATAAGATTACCCCAGAGACTCTCTCCTTCAGGCTGAGGACAAGAAAAAGACCTCCTGAGTGACAGGTTCAGTTCCATCCATTCACTGGCATCTGGTTCCCACAGTCCTTCTGGTAAAATTGTTAGGTACCTCGTTAAAACAGATTGCTGTTTTGCCCCCAGTACCTGTGTTGTAAGGCTCTTACAGGATCTCTTTGACCAGATGGTGAGAAATCTCCTATTTGAGACCTTTATTCCCTTTCCACACCAGAGATGTGCTGAGTAAGATCCGTGAGGACCTCCCTGTACCCACTTGGTGAGAGCTTTTTGCATCTTCTCGCACACCTCAGGGCTGTGCAGATTGCATTAAATTCATTGCCAGTAGACATGTGGGACACACCAGGGCTAGAGAGGAGGCTGTTGCTCTCAGGGTAGTGTTGTGTGCAAGGGCCCATGGACCTCCACATTAAAACCCCATGCAGTGGAGTCGGATGGTGCATTTGGTGGGCTTCATATAGTTTCTGTGTGTGATTATCTCCTTCAAAACCCATAGTAAGGCATCATGGTGTATAGAGGGCCAAGTGACTGCAAGGCCTGTGACCTCAGTCATGGTGGGACCACAGACACATCTCGGTGTAACCTGTGGTTCTACTCTAAATCCCCATTTCAAGCTCATGGCTTTCCAAGCAAGGACAAGTGCCCAGGCAGCTCAACACAGCCTAGGTATTTTTATTACATTAGGAATAGAAGATACAATCATTAAGTCACTGGAGGGAATCTGTATTATTCTTTACTTATTCTGTGAAAAAGGCAAACTTATTATTCATATCTGTTACCGTGGCAGTAGAGTGATGCCTGCACACATAGAAATCTATGTCCGACTTCAGTTTCCACATGCATAGTGCATCGTCTTGCCAAAAATGCAATGTAGGTATGATCTGGATAGCAGTTATCATTACCTGCTTGTATAGTACTTCCAGAGAGATCAAAGAGTTACAAAAGTCAAACAACAGAGCTTCCAAAATAAAAAAAAAGTCCTTCCTTGTCCCACAAGCCACAGAGATGGCTTCTATTTAAAACCAGTCCTCACAAAAGAGCACAAATTTTATCCTTGATGCTTGAAGCTCAAGTATTTACACAGGGAATTTAGACTCTTCACTTGTGGTTTTGGCAAAAGCTTCACACAAATGTTTTGCACTGGTGGTCTCTCAGCCATTTAAGATAAACGCCAAAATCAAATGCAGTCCTTGCAGGCTGGAGCGCTGGATGCTGTGCCAAGGATGAAGTATCCCCATTTGCCTCACATGTCAGATCAACATGTAGGCCTGGTTTCCAAGTAGGGACTCTCAAGGTGGAGAGACTCCCTTGGACATACTGCATTTTTAGGGTCAGAAGGAGCATGGATAAATATTCCCCCTTGCTGCCATAGTATAGGTTCCTTTAGGAAATGTTGTTTTTTCTAAGGTTGGAGGGAACACAGATAAATATTTCTCCTTGCTGCCATGGTGTTTGCCTCTATCTGCAAGGTGCACACTCACACACAGCCAGAGATGCCACCATTTAGAAAGAAAGCATTTGCCAGAAGGTACCCCACAATTAGCACACATATTTCCTGATCTAAATACAGGGGAAACTGTGGTTTCTGATCTGCCACTGTGCGGTAACTGTTGGCAAATGCCAACTTTTTAATGGCGACTACTCCACCACATATCTTCATTTAGAAACTGGCCTTGATTAGTAGCTACCCTTTAGTTAAGAACTAAGTGGCAGGCATAGCTTCAAATGGAGGGGTTTGGATTCCCAATGGATGGAAAGTGGTGCTGTTCTCTCAGCTTCCCTTTAAACTCTGCTAATTTGTGCCAGCCAAAAACGTGACTCCTACGTGATCCTATGTGTGTGTGTGTGTGTCTGTATTTGTGCAGGTGTATGTCGATATTTAAGACTTGTACCTTAGTTTTTCAAAGCCACAGAGTTCGGTTTGGACTAATGCCAGAAGGAGCAAGCATTTCCAGTGGAGCAGGAGAAAACCCTTAAATACAGCTTTTAAATGGCAGGTGATTCCTAGAGGGGTTAAAAATAAATAATATGGTTGGAGGTTACTGTATCATCTTTAGGCTACCAGGAAAAAGGTTGTTCCTTTCCTTGCAGGCTCAGTAGGGAATCAGCCTGCATAATCGGGGCATGCAAAATGCACAACTGGCCGCAGCTCAAGCGGGAAGGCAGCACATGGCCGCCAAGGCTTCCTTCTGGGAGCTCGGCTCCTGGCACCTCACTGAAGCCATTTGAGCTCTAAGTCCCCGCACTTTGTCCGGGCTGGTGTGTGGAGCCCGCTTCAGCAGTGGCTCGGCAGAAAGCCTGCCCAGTTTTGTGTCAGCTCAGTGCATTAACACAGCCATAAAACAATTATCCCACTTTTGATTTGGTCCCTGAGCAAGTGCTGGTGGCGATGTCCGCCACCTCCGGCTCTGCTCTGTGCCAGGGCTGGCCATCCCCCACCTTCATCCCTCTCCACGCCCACACAGGCCCCCAGCCTGGGTTCGCGGGTCCTCCAGGTCTCTTCTTATTCTTCCCCCACCCAGCAAGAGCCCAGCAGCCTCAGCCGGACCCAGAGAGGGGTTCAGACCAAGCATGTTGTGCGTTAGGCAGCCAGCCCCCACGTCGCTTGTTTGATGCCTCCTCTGTCCCTTCAAACTTAGATCCGACTGACAGTTTTTTCTATTGTTTTTTCTCCAGGGCCGTCCAGGCCTGCAAACCTGCCGGGGGCTCCCGCTCCCATAGCTGCCTCCTCCCACCCTCACACATCCGTGATCACGTCACCTCTCCGCGCACTGGCCTCCCTCCCGCCCTGCCTTAGCCTGCCCTGCTGTGGTGCACGTGCAGTCTCAGTTGGCGGGACTCAGACTGAGATTCAGACTGAGACGTCAGGCACATTTGGATGTCATTGTCAGTTGTCAGGTAATAGAAATACTTTTTTTTTGTTGCTATCTGAAGGTCAGTAGTGCTGCCAAGTGATGTCGTCTTTGCTGTGGGAGAGCTGCCTTTCTGGGTCGCATGGGGAAGGCAGAGAAAATGCCCTAATCTCTCCCTACTTCCCTTCCTCCTTCTGTTTCCACCCTGGAAGAGGATGGGGAGTGGGAAAGGGCATGCGACTCCCTCCATTTCCCCATCCCTCCCCTCCTGCCTGCCCACCCTCAGTTGTCACCTGCGGCCACTGCAGGGCCGTTTGTGCCATGTTGTGAACAAATGTCTGAGACTCCTCACAGAATGTGATACCCCAGTATCAAGATTTCATCTCTCTAGGCTGTTTATTTTAAGCTTAATTGGATAACATTTAACATCTGAGATATTTTTATTTCCTTCTTTTTTGCCCTTTCTCCTCAATCATTCATATTAAAGGCTCTCCTCCTCATCCATGTGCACGCAGGACGTATGTACTCCATGCTGTTTTCTCCCTTGCTTTGAGAAAATGTTCCTTGGTAACTCACCATGCATCCCTGGCCTCTACCCCATCAGCTTTTCTTTTCCTTTATTCCTTTTGGATGCCTGATGTTTGTCACCACAAGGAGGAGAAAGTGATGTGAAAATGAAGGCACACCAAGCTAGCCAAAGAACACAGACATATTGTCACCAGACCCCCTCATTTCAGACCCAGTGGTGTCTTTGAAATCAGTGGGTGTTTCTGAGCATGGCTCAGTTGCAAGACTTGGTCTATGCTGAACTGTGGACTGGCAAGGTGAAAATGGGGAGGGTTTAAAAGAAAATACAGATGTGGCAAAATCCACAAATGTTTATGGACTCTCACTGTGGTGGGCCAAATGCCACAGCTCTCATTCATGATAATGTGCATGTAGTTTTAATAGGGAGTTCCCTAAATGATGCTGGATTAGTAAAGTATAAGTACCAAAGGATTTAGAGACACAGCAATGACTGTCATCAAGGAGTAAAGCCTTTGGGAAATGTCTCCTCATTTTCCCCGTGAAGCTGGCGAACTTTGTTGTGCTAGCTTTTTCCTTCCACAAGCAGTGGTACCACCTGGCTACAGTATGCTCTATCTCATGTTCTTGTACATCTCTCTTTGATGTAATAAAGTGAGACATAAAGTTTTGCAAGAAATTTAAATTTGTATCTTGGAAACCCTGGGTCTTGAAAGATACAATATTCTTTGGAGGAAGCTATGAGCACTCTGCAGGGTGCTGTGTAGATCCTGGGTGAAGCTCAGGGCACACAGAGAAGGCTCCCTTGCTGCCTGGAAGATGTTCAGCCTGCACCCATCCACTTGCACTGGGGCACAGGCTCTGGGCTTGTAGCAATGTGCTGTGTGGTGAGTGCTGTCAGTAAATTAGGGGTCTGGTTAAATTTTCTGTCCAAACTGCTGTATGCAGTGTGGCAGGGGATCAAACTCTGCTTCATCAGTCTCGGCAGACTGACCAACTGGCCCGAGATGGCTGTCCAGACAGGCTCTTGCAAATGGTCAGCACTGGATCAGAATGCCAGAAAGCTTCCCTGTGTCCTGCCCTCTCTCCTCCCAGGAACCAGTAAACCAAACTGGAACTGGTCTCATGTTCTGCTGTCCTCTGTCTTCACTGGTGTAGTATGCAGCATGTGCCTTTGGGAGGCAGGTAGCTGTTAACACTGAACTGGATGCCCTGGTTCCCTCTTGCTTCTGATGCCAGCAGCTAGTGGGAATGGAAGCAAGTACAACTCAGAATAGAAAAGGAAGGAAGGAGTAACTTATTAAAGAATGTGGGGAAGGTGAGGCTTTTGTACTTTTTGTATTTGGAGTTCTCACTTTGGAGTTCTGTGCTGTGAGCTTTCAGAATTGCCTGTTTGCTGGGAGAGTGATGCCAGCTCTGTGGAGAGAGAGACCTGTTATCATGGCTTCCTGTAATTACTGCTGCAGTCTGCGACACTTAGAGAATAGGTTTTATCAAAGTGCATGCTACGTGTTTATGACAGTAGTTGGTCAAGGTCTGCTTGAAAGAAACATTTTCTTCCCTTGAAAAAGGAGATTATGTCTACTTAACCCTTTCTTAGCTCCTATAGTATTCACTGTATGTGAGCCTAGGCATGGCTTAAACCCCACGGCATGGGTTATGGGATCTTTCTGTCCCCCAAAATGTTTTGTGGAAATGAAAGAAAAGTGAGTTCTTTGTGTTGATTAATAATCTAGTGACAATCCCTGCATTGTGCCCTCTTTTTTAATATAGACATTTACAACAGTCACTTGCTTCAGCTTTAGAGATCAGCTTGTCTCTCTGACTTGATTAGCCTTTTATTCTGTCAGCCCTGTTCTTGCTTCTGAGGAATTGGTTACTGCTTCGAACAAAAGCCATCAGCAGTTCCCGCCTCCCCTCATCCTTCATAATTTCTTACCTTTCCTGTTTTTCAGCATTTATTTAATTCAGGACCTGGAGATTTTCCACGCAGTTCTTGAGCAGACTGCAACTCTGATGTCTTGAAGTTGCAGGTACTCCAAAATCTTTGCTGGGCACTCACAAACCAGGCCCTCAAGAGTCCCTCACAATAGTTTGCTGGAGAATCCAAATGTCTGGCTGCCGGTGGGATTTGGGGTGCATATATGTGAAAAACTGCATTTGGAAATCTCCGACCTAGATAAGAGTGATTGTCTGGGATGCTGAGTAGTGTTCAGTTGTGCATAGAGGAAGTCGTGCTGCCTCATCCAGAGCTGTTAGCGATCTTTAGAAAATGTGCTGCTGATAGTTTCAGTCACAGTAAATGGTGCTGGGAGGTCTGCTTGGATGTCCACTCTGCTGCTCAGCCAGTGCTGATCGTGGTGCCCTCTGTCTTTGTTCAATTCTTTGTGTTCAGGGCACCCCAGGACGAGGAATTTGCAAGTAAGGGTCCATGTTTTTTCATGCGATTTAAAAAAAAATCTCTACCACTGGTTCAATCTCTCTCAGTCTATTTATTTATTTATATATTTTGCCCCAGAAGCTTTTGTCAGTTGAATTGAGTTCTCCCGTTCAAATGTTTTTAGTGCTTATTTAATTAGAAGTTGGAATAGAGTAATGAAATTCACAGGGTTGTGTAGCTTGGATCTAAAATATAAATGGGCAAAGCATTCATTTTGCCTTACCCCTTGCCAGATTAGGGTGCTTTTTTTGAGCCTGCTTTTTATTTTCATTTCAATGAATTGCAACTGCTCAGAGTAACTGTAAAACACACACAGTTTTTTTTGCATAACAGAGACATGCAAATGATTGTTGAGAGACATAATTATGTAAAGAAAAGTATATGCCTGTGTGCATGCACACATACACTGCAATGCTTTTTGTGGGGCTATTTTTTCACAATACATCTTCATAAGGCTCTTTTTATGATGCTGATTTATTAATATTGTACATTAAGGCTTAAATTGTCAAAGCTGCCTAAGAGATTTGGATGCCCATTTCCCATTAAAGTTAACGAGAAATGAGCATTGAAAGTCTCAGCACAGAAGTGCACGGCAGTTTACAGTGTGCTCTCCAAAGAAAAAAGTCCCTGCCTTGAAGATACTATGGTGCAGAAGCCCCAGGAAGAGGATCCTAATCAGCCTAAGACAAAGGGGATTGTAATGGCACAGAGAATAATTTATCCCCTGTGCCTGCCTTTGGATATATACCTGATCCAAATTCTTTGGACCCGGGCCTACAAGTGAGGGTTTTATATACCCCTGTAAAGATAATTAAATCTGTCCAATACACATATATTCATCTAACTAGTGAAACTGCTTCCTTCCCACATGTAGGCTGATGGAAGGAGGTGGAAAGCAATTACGATACTGAGTTGCATGTATGAAAATGGCAAGTGGGCATGGACAGCAATGATTAAAGGACAGGGCTGTGAAATTTAAGGTCTAAAACAGAGGAAGGCATTGGGCCATATCTCAGAAGAGAGAAACAAGCTCCTGCTAATTCAAGGAATCATCTGTGTTAGTCATTAGGACATTCTGAAAATCACAGTCATCTTGTAAAGTTAATATCAATTTACTTGGCTACTGAAATTCTACTTACTGCTTCATTTAACTAGTCTGGTGTTTTCTTGGCAGAGGTTAAGGTGACAGTAAAGATAAAAGCACTCCCTGTAAGTAAATCATAGGTTTTAAAAGAATACTTTTTCCTCCATCTATTATATCACTGTATTCATTTTATGGTGGTTTTATAAGTGGAGTCAGCCAATGAGAAGAGCTAGATTAGACCACCCTGCTGTAAAAAGCTTGATGCAATTAATACAGTCTGTCTAGAAAGAAGTATTATTTCAAAAACTTTTATGTTAATGATATGGTATGCACTCGGCACATTTCTTGCTTGAACAAGAAGCAAGCTTTTGTTCACTCCAGACTGGGTTTTATTAACACAGGAGGATCAATGGAAAACAAAACAGTAATCAGAGCAGAGAATGCAAACTCATCCAGCAAAAACCTTCTAACTCATTGTGTCCCAGGACAATGGCTGATACTCTACTCTTCATTTTTTGCTGAGTGGAGTCTCCAAAAAAAAAAAAAAAAAAGGTGCAATAAAACTTGATTTCTCTTCAGCACCGGGTGCTTTTTTGAGAGGAGAAAGAGGAATCTGGTGGAAGTGTTGGAGGACAGACAAAGGTCAATAGTTTCCCCGAGACCCTTTGTAAATGTATCTTTTCATTTTCTTGCATAAAGAAGAGGTTTGCATAAAACACTGGCTAACATTCAGGAAAGATGTCCCTGTTAGTCATGGTTACATGTATTTATTTATTTTAGTGAAATATTTAATGCATGCTATAGTAAAATTGACTTTGTGGACAGTACTTACAGAGTGCAGGGATGTGTGAGAGATGTATATACTAAAAAGAGTAATGCGTCAGTCTGAGTGCACGCATCCATCTTTACACCTATCTATCAATCTATGTGTTCATTCATCTATCTAAGTATTAAAATCATATGTGACCTGCTATCTATGCAGCTCCCCGTGTCACTAGATGTTAAAATCAGATCCAAGCTCAAAATAGGTGGATCTAACACGGACTGATTTTTTTGACTGAATACTGTGTTTTTCAAGAGGCAGCAAAGAGAACTCAAGATTGCAAAGAGGTGACTAAAATGAGGGTGCTGCATGGGCCAGGGTTGCTAGCAGCGTGAGCATGGCTGTGGCTTTGTTCTAGACAGATGGCTGATCACTATAACTTTGTAAGTCCTAATTATGTCAAGTTAAGAACCAGCAGGAGCAATAGTGATATTTAAAGGTGCTTTAAAGCGGATGCTTGCCATTTCCAGACATCCCAGGAAAAAAGAAAAGCCCTTAATTGCAATATTAATGGGTGGAACTGAATCTGGTAGTCTTGGGACAAAAAGGTTCAAGGCAACGTTGCCTGCAGTAAGGACAATGGTTCCAACATTGAGAGAGTTAACTCGATCGCATACCACTACACTGAACCCGAGAGTCTGAACTCTTCAAACGCTCCAAATGGAGAGCTAAATCAAAGAATCCTGTTTCAAATCCATCCAAGATGTTGCTGTTTTTCTCCTCTGACAGGAGAAGCATTTGGAAGTGCAGTTTCTTTCTTTTTTTATAGCTGTCTTAAAAAGGAGTTTGGATGTTTAGCACAGCTGGTGCTCATTACATTATGCACTATCAATAAAATAGCATGTGTAATTAATTTTTAATGCAGTGCTGTATGCAGCGCTTTAAAGCAGTTACTGTATGGGGAGAGCCGACACCGGTCACTGACATCAGAAATATTGAAATAGAGGGCTAGATTTTGCATTTTTAAAGGGTGTATGTGAGAGTGGGGGAAGGGTAATTCCCAGCGAGCAATTCTCTGGCCACAGTCAAATTTAAAAATATAGGAACAAGGTGGATGAAGGTGATTTTATAATTTGCTTATTGGAATGAATGAATTTATGTCCTTTTGGAATTTGCTGAGTGATGGCTGGATTAGGAGTAGGTGGCTTCAGAGCATAGGTAAGGACCAGGGGAACACACAGCAACAGATCCATATTTGTTAAAGCACAAACAGGCTTTGGTGGTATCAGGTGGGAGATGAGGCAAAAAGGAAGCTTATGGGAAAGCAAGGGAAGGACATTTCTGTTCTATCTCATTGAATAGGTTTTTTTTTATTGCAGGGCTTCTTTCTTGTGCCTTGTGCCTTGTTGTTCCCATTAGTAATAACCCACATTTTTCTCCCTTGATTCTCTAAATATTTGGGAGTATTGGTAGTTCGGAAGGGAGAGAGTAGCTTGGTTACAAAGAGGCACCACTGATGACATGGTTTGTTGCTGCTCTTACAGCAGACACAAACAAATCAGAGTCTTCTTTTTTCATGGTGTTTGTGCAGGACTTTCTACAAAACACCAGCATAAGTGAAGACTGCTTTAATTAGTCACAGGAGGCGGGGTTTGGGCACCACCATGACTCTCAGCAGCCATTATGCATGACTCTCAGCAGCCATCATGTCCAGAAACACCTTGGTTGACTGAAGGAGGAGCAGACCTCTTTTTGAAGTTGTAGCGTGGTGTGTGTTCATGCTCAGCAAAGGGACAGGAATGGCTTTCATGTTTCTGCAACAGAGTAACCACCAGGGATGGTTTGCAGGATGGGACCAGCCTCTTCCCTGCTGCCACTGTTTCCCATCCATTTTCAGAGTTGAATGCCTCTTGGTGAACGCTTCCTAAAAGGAGAAGAAATCAACTGCAGGAAGAGAAGGAAGGAAGCAATCACCTAAAAAGCGACAAAATTAGGGGTAGTGCTTGTCAGGTGCCTTGCCTTTTGGTTGGGCAATGCACCAGCTTCCTAAGAGCTGATTTATTTTTTTTGTACGCATGCACAAGGCATAAATGTTTGCAATTATTCTTTCTTTCTCTCAGCAAATTGCCATTCATTTGTACATAACATATGCTAAACAGTTCACTTGTACAGCCTCACCTGGCATATTCAGGATGGAGTTTCCTCCTGCCCCTTCAGCAGTAGCTTTTTGTCATCACTTTTCTTCTCGCTTTCTGTCAGATTCGTGCGGATGTGTTTGTGTGCCTGAGCCAGGAAGTGAATTGGCCTGTTCAGTTTGTGAGAACAGAGATAAATCTCTCGTGCACAAATATAATGCTCAGTGTCAAAGGAAGTAGGGCAAGCTATGGTATATGGCGTAGGTAGTTGTGATGAGAACTGCTCTTTAGTTCACAAGCCAGAGTGGGAAAGGTGGAGGGAACAATGAGGTGTTGTACATTTTGTAGTGAAATCATTTAATTTTATTTTATTTGTTTTAGAGGAATTGGATCATTTATTCCTGGGGTGGCTCAGGTTTAGTTAGGCCAGAGAACTGCAAATAATGACCATGTGTCCCTCCACAGCTGTCTAATTCAGAGGACCTCTGCTCCTTTGTTTTCTGAGTGCTTCATAAAAGTAGATGAAAGGAAGGGTTCTGTGCTCAGACAGGATGCTTTATGTTCAGAATGGGATTTGAGTCAAAGAAGCCATGCTGAGGCATCTCATGTGTGTCCCACTGGGCTCCTGCGTTGTGCGTGTTGGTCCTTCTTTCTGCTGAGCAGTAAACAGCTGAGCAACTGTTAGCAACATACCTTTTTATGCTGTTTACCTTCTTTTGGACAGGCTTTTTCCAGGCATTTTTGCAGTACGTACAGAAATCTGGTAGGCTAGAGTATGGTACATGCCTTTGGTATCTTTATTTTCCTCTTGTTTTTGTCTAAATCAAACCATTTCTTTGGATCCCTGTTCCAGCTGATGTAACTTGCCACAGCACAGGCTGGGTAAGCCAGGTTCAATGAGACACTAAATCGTGCACTTGGAGGGAAGCAGGCAAAAATCCCACATAGCGAAGGCTTACATTTTTTATGAATTCAGATGTATGAGTCAGAGGTCCTGGGACTTCAGGAATGAGGTTAATGCAGGCACTAAGCAAGAAGATGGGGAGACATGGTTGCTGGAATCATGCTATGAAATGGTGCTTTCTCAATTGCTATCTTTGCTATTCACGTAGAAGATGTCTGATTAGAAAAGAGCTGGTTTGCACAACATACCTGCAGCTTTTATTCTTGTTTAAACATCACCTGGCTATTTGAAGCCAACTGTAAATGTATTATTTTCAGTACATCTCCTGCCAATATGAGAGGAGCATCCCATCCTTCCTCTGTGCCAGGCTTTCTCCCTACATGTCCTGTATTGACCTAGATTACTTCACATGAGACATGGATCTAAACCTGGTCCCTACGTCTCTTCCACGGCTGCGTGACATACATGGTGCTCCCAGGGCGTGCTCTACCATGCCAACAGTCCACTGAGAGATGGGTTAGGGGCTGCCTGGGGGTGCTTGGCTGAGCATCTTCCTGTGAGGTGTTTTCTGACTTCAGTGGTGTTATACTGTTCTGCCAGCTGTGAACATGGTCTGTGGAATTCCAGGATGTGCAGAGATTTAAGTGAGCGTTCGATTATTGTTGGGAAATACATATCATTTAAAACTGTCCATGGTCATCAGGGTAAAACCCAAAAATTCATGGAATCTTGTAAGACCTCAGCATAGTACCAGTGCTTTCTGCCTGCAGGGGAATTATTTTTTTCAGTTTGCATCTTCTAACAAAGTTTTGGGTTATTTATGTAAAATATGTCCAAAAATTAGATCTGAGTCTTTATGGCTTGATTAATCCAAATCTTTTATAAAAATACATGAACTGTTGATTAAACTGGGAACAGGATCATTGTGGTCATACAGTGAGGACAAGACTAGTGAGTAACTTTACCTTTCTGTAAAGCCTTACTAAAAAAAATAGTCATTCTTTCTCTATTTTTATCATTTTCTCTTGAAATGGAACTAATTCCTCCATTGCAAATTTAAGGTAGAATCTTAAAAGCTCCACAGTGTATTGAAGCCAAACACTTCGTTATCATTATCAATAGATACATAGAATAGTTGTAAAACAATCCTGTGAGATTGCTGTAAACTCCTTCCCAGTTTCCTTCACACTTTTCCTGCCCATTTTCCACAAAGAGTGCTGTGAAAGCTGCATCCATGCTGCCCCTGCCTCTATCACCACTGTCACCGTTCATTAGTGCAGCTGAGCACACTCATAAATGTCTGAGCTCTTCCCATATTTAGAGCTCTCTAGCCAGAAAATCTTCCCTTCTGCTCTTCCCTTTTTGAGGAAAAACCCAGCAGTCAGGGTTTGAGGTGGGCACTTGAGATATACTTTTAGTTCTGTGACCTGGTATCATCCAGAGCTATAAGGGAGAGCAAGAGTGTGGGAGACAGTACCACCACTGCTTAAATAATTTGCTCCTTGCCCTTTCTGTCTGAGTTTGTCAGGCTGTGTCTTGTGATTAAAAACTGAGATTTCTTAAATTTGTATTCTCCTTAATAGGTAAAGATGAGTGAAAGCTGTTTTTCACTTTCTCCTCACTCTTTCTTCACAGATGTCTTTGCTCTCTGGGACTGGCTGGCACTGCTGGGGAGGTATTTCTCAGGGGATTTCATTGCCCCAGGGTTAGATTTCCCCATCCACACAGCAGCATGGAGCTGTATTGCATATCGCTCCCTCCCAGCAAGTCTCAGTGAGTCACCATCCTGCTTGCTGGCTGTCTGATGGGAACAGGATGCTCTGTCTCAGGCCACCCTGGCCATGGAGCTTCTGCCCATCTGCATCTTTCCCTTCCCCTGCTCTGCCCTGGACGTTCATATTTCTTTCTTATTTTATATATAACATTTCAACTTTTCCATTAGGTAGGTCCTTCATTCATTGCTGTCACTGTCAGTGGTCCCTGCAGTCATAATTACAGCACTTTTTTTTTCTAAAACACAAGTCCAAAGTGAAATTGTTCTTTCCGTTTTTTTTTAAATTTCACATTTTTTAAAATGGAAATGACTGCTGAAAATAAACACAGTTTGCAATGTACAGACTTACTGAGCCAGCATGAATTTCCTTAATAAGCTGGGGTATGTGTGTGTGCGTGCACGTGTGTGCTTTTCCCCCTTAAACCTTGGAATAAGAGTGCTGTCTCTTTAAATCCTAACTCAAACTTTACTGGCGATTTTACAGAGCCTGGTTTCATTTATAGTGGAGCCAGACTTGCTGTGTGAGAGCCGTCCGCATGCTGGAATTAGTCTTAAGCTCGCTTCTGTGGCGTTGCCAAATTCCATGTTTGTGTTTTATTTAGAATTCTTTTCACGGCCAGTCGAATCTGTTCAGGCACACATAGGCAGTGTTGCGCCCCATGGAGAAAATAAGCAAGTTTGCGTTTTCTTTGGCATAGGCCATGGCCACAAAAGACTGCGGTCTAAAGAAACATTTTTTAAAAGCTATTTTAACCCATAACAGATGTATAAAGTAGGCACACACATGCCAGCTTCCTTAGTTTTAATTAAAAAATAATTATGGCTTTAATGGGATGCTAGTGACAAATTTGGATGAATGGTGGGTGACATTATCTCAAGGCTTGCTTCAACTTATAAATTAGTGCGTTTCTCTTGGCCAGTGGTACAGATGAAATTAAATGAAGGAGCAGATTAATATTTCTTAAAGTTACATTGAACCAAATGAAAAATCCAATCAAATAAAAAAACACAGCCCCTTCCTTCCGCTCTTCTTATCTCCATTTGCATGACATCACAGAACACAGAGGAAAGGTTATTTTCTCTGGCTGATAATTGATCTGGCCAAAGATAAACTGGACTTAGGTTTTCAAGGTGCCTGTCCCTTTCATAATTTTGCATTGGTAGCCACATTGCTAAATTACTATGATTAATGTCAGCAGGTGCTTCCATTTACAACCACATCTAACCAGCTAACACAGTACCTCTGAGCCAGGAAATCTTAAATATAAACCAGCCCTACATGTTGCATGTTGCAATGGTTCTCTCTCCATAGCTTGGCTAACTGGCAGCGATGCTGGCTGTGATTTCTCACGTCTTTAGGCTATTTTCAATTTGGGGCTTTTAAGGCTCACCAGAACTGGGCTAGATGCACAGGCTTGCACAGGTAACAACAGTTTATATTTATGAAGAAATAAACAAAGGAGTAATAAACATGTAATGAGCTAACCCCAGATGGTATCTCTGCTGTTATTAGTCAGATGTATGTAGAGTTGAGGAAGGGAGATTGAAGGATCAGCGTGAGAGGCTCTGGATATTGAAGGAGAGGTCAGATGGCTTCACTGGAAAAGGTATCTTCCTCCTTCCCATGCAAGCCTCCATCCCACACATAGACACCCTGAATAGATGCTGAGAACAAAGGCAATAAAGCAGCGCAGCTTTTTGAGGCGTGCAGCAGAATCACATTTCCTCCAGACCTGCTTGTCCCACCCTAGTGGTCTCCAGCAGCAAAGGCAGCCCAGCGTGGGATGGGGCTTTCTGGATGAGAGCAGATGATCGGTTTTATGATCTATGGCACCAGCAGATGAGGATCATTTTGGTTTTGGATGGCAAAACCCTGTTTCCTGTTCTCCAGCATATTCTTTTATGAAACTTCTCATCTGCTTAACATTTAGCTTCCATTGTAAAAGACGACCCTGGAATGCTGCTGATACATGTAATCTAGATGGTGGGAACTCTTCTTCACTTAGGCAGTGCTAGCTTTTTCTAATGAATATGTTGAACTGTTTCCTTAGTAAAAAGTAAAAGCGACTTTTGGTAAAAAGCAGATTAAGAAAAGAGGGAGAGAGTATCAGGTGCTTGGTGGATAGCTGTGCACCTTCCCCGTGATCAGTCCATTCATCTTGTGACTTACAAATGTTTTGTTATTGATTTCCATGCAAATGTGGCAGGGTCCCCCACCTTGCTTGCTTAAAGCTGTCTGCCATGTTAAGCTGGTGAAATCCAGCAAGAGGAAGCTGCTTTGCTTGGTTTGAGCCAAATCTGTAGAATTTGAGCTCCTCAAGGCAATCCATTTGATCCCTCAGGGATGGCAGTGTCTCTTCTTGGTGTGCAGGATGTCCATTGCCTGAAGCTGAACCAACCCGGTCTCTCTAAAGATACAATTCTTAGGCTTTGTTTAACTGCAGCAAAAGAAAGACTTTCCTTTGTCGATTCAATGAGGATTTCTGTGGTAACATTTCCCTGAGCTTGAATTCCTCATGAGTGAAAATGAAGCTCCAGCATTAAAAACATGAGTCATGCAGTGCACATGAGACTAATTTTTGCATTCCTGGAATTTTTGGAAGGGAAACATTACATTCATGATAATCCTTTCAATTATACCTTATTGCTAAAATAATCCGTGAGGCATTCTGCAGTAGAGCCCTCTGCTATTTGGTTACAGTTGAGGCTTTGAAAATAGCACCTGAAAGCTTTTAGACTCCTGTGTGTCACTATCTTAATTTTCTTTTTATGTTGCTGTACACAGGATGGTCTGCCATCCTTTGTATTTACTCCTTAGGATTCTTTTGTTTAATAAATAAGGCTAATTTGATTTGTTCTGATCTGTCTCAAGTATCTAATTGCTGCTGTAGAGAAAGATTAATGTCCAGTTGAAAGGATTCCATATCTATAAATGAGAACTGAAAGCAGATGTTAGTTTGATGAACGTGTGCTGCCCATTCCTTGCCTGCACTGTCTCAGAGAGCAGTCTGCTGAGAGACTGCTATCTATCAAAAGAGAGATGTTAGATGCCAAACACAGTTCAGAGTGACACACCTACACGGGCAGAGTGAACAGTTAACAAATAAAGTATCCCAGGTAGGTTTTTCTCTGCTTGTGAAGTATCTATACACAAGACAAGTGTTATCCTCAAATTGTCAGAAGTACTTGACAAGCTCCAGTTCAGGAGAAGGCACTGTGAACTGATGACAAGAAGGACTTTGCCTCTGAGTTTTCACTCAGGGAGTAGTGTTGGTATGCTGACCAAGGGCAGGTAAGTTCAGTTTCTAGTGCATTGCATTCACAGTGTTGATTCTGAAGTTCACTAACCCCTGAAAAACCACCCGACAAAACCAAACCAAATCTCATACTGGTGTCTTTGCTATTGGTGGTCTGGCTAGGTGCTCAGGCATTTCTGGCAAGCCAGGCCAAATGCTTTTCAGAGCTTGCTAGCTTGAGCTCATGCAGATCCGTGGAGAGCAGACAGTAAAAGGAACAAAAGATTGAATTGCCTGGGCACAAGATCAGGTTTTGTATCATCCAGGCAACTTTGACATACGCTGCACACAATAAGTGCAACAGCTTTTTAGATAAAAGCAGGTACAGACAGGATCTTTTCACATGGGCTCTCCAGTTTAGTAAAGATGCTTTACAGCCCTTTCACAAGCGGTGCTCTCTTGTGTTCTCTGGGCTGCTAGAGTTCACCTTCCCAGCCAGTGTGTAACAGCAGGTTAGCAGCCAGTGCGTGGAGGAGGAGACATTTTGGCCAAGGGCAGGAAATTCTGATAATGGCAGTAGGATTGTCAGTGTTTCCAAAAAACAGAGAGCACTTTCTTTGTAATACCCCTTTTACCCCCTTTAAAAATATTTCCAGTAGCTTTAAAATGCTCACCAGTATTACTGTGAGCAAAAGAGAAAACTTAACAGATGTAGTCACTTTGATTTTTTTATTTTTGTGTGTGAAATAGCCTTTGCATTCTTACTTTTTGTTAAATTGCTGTTCAGGTAATGCCTGTGACAAGAAAACTATTTCACAAATGGACAGACGGAGGTGTAAAGACCAACATAACTCTTCCTTGATGTTGATAAATCAGGCTGACCTGGGATGTGTGTATGGCAGGAGAGGGAAAGAGAGAGAGGAGGGGAGATGGAGGATAAAAGAGACAGAGGAAGGACTTGGAGTCATGGAGAAGGACAGGTGCTGGCATCCCAGAGCTCTGTCTATGTCAACTTTTGTACTGTAGTCATGTCAAAATTACAGCAGAGAAGAGTACGTCCAGTGTGACCTCCTGTTCCCCTGGAACCTCAATAGGGCTCTACATAGAGCAGCCAGGTGAGAACAGAGAAAAGACTGTTTTTTCAAGCTGTTTTTTCATGTAGGGCGTAACTGTAAAAACATTAATTCCAAATATTACTACTAAAATCCTTGTGTTTTTTTTTAAAGACAGTACTGAACTGAGCAATGAGACTTTTTCAGTTAAAGTAACTATACTTTACTGGTGTAAAACCTGGCCATTTAGATTGTTCTTGATGATTTTCCCTGAACTACATATACCTGACTGTGCTAAGATGTCGACAGTTCCCAGCTGATAGATGTCACAAAATGACTGGAAATCGGAAAGTAGACGAAAATAAAGTAAATGGCAACTCTCTCCCTATCAGGGCGTGCCTTCCAGTTACTAAAAAACTAAATCTGCTTTTTGTCTTCCTTTACTTCTCTTGCTTTCTCCACCCTCTTCTTAGCTCTTATTTTCTTATAGGAAGGAAACGGAATTGATGCAAATATGACTATCCTAAATTAAGCTGGTGAGTTACTCATGTAGCTGTTATCATTATTGGTCAGCCTGTAGTGCATGGCAAACTTCATTTCTGTGGAGGAGAGTCAGGACTGAAGTCAAGAGAAGGGGCACAGCTGACCATGCAGTCAGCAATATATGTTGCAATTTCTTTTTATCTAGTCTCCTGTCTCGTTGCTCCTACATCTTTATGTGGAGTAGGAGAAAAATATCTTTGAGAAAATGTTTAAAGGGAGATATCTTTTATAACATGGTGACTTTCCTCATTGCAGCGAACTCAGCCTGTGGAATGAGCTGTGAGTGTGTAATTTTTGCAGGACAGGGCTTGTCTGCAGTATTTTATTGTTTCTGGAAGTGGTCACTTGAGCAAGTACACATGTGCTATGAGTAAGTATTGGTTTTCTCTGGCTGCTTCTTAGCAGGTTTTCCTCTGAATAAAGGTGTGCCTGGCCCTGGGCAAATTGTGGAACTCCCTCATGTTGGCAGTGCGAAGGTGTAATGGGGTTGGGAACTTCATGTGGTGCCCATAGCTCAGTGCACACCTCAGGCTTAGCATCAGGAATCTCATGTTTGCTCTGCATGGACAAATACTCTGTTGGCCTTACACAACTGCAGGCATGGCTGTAAGGTTTAATCATGCATCTAAAATCAAAGGAAAACACCGCACAGGGAGTGTTCCTTGGAAAAAGCAGCTTTAGGAGACCAACAACAGGCTCTCTTTACAGGTGGGAGAAAATAAAACATTCTTGTCCAGGGGTCCCCAGTGGTCCCCATGTAAGGACCCTGAATCTGGCTAAAATAGGAAAATCCAGGTTGAAAAATATTGTGAGAGGATTTTGCTATATGCATTTATTGCTATCCAGTGAAAAGCATTGATAAGAGAAGAAGATTCTTGCATTTCCTGTCCTATTCCCTACAGTTTTGGAACTCTAAATCCAAGCCTTTGTTGAATTTTCCATGTGATCTTGGAAAAGTTCTTTAATTTCTCCGTGGGAAGCCTCCTACAAACTAAGTAAGGAATTCCAACTCTTTACTCTCAGATGGGAATAATATGAGGATAAAGATGTGGAAGTTTCTGAGGTGCTCAAATACTAAAGTAATAAAAAGCTACAGAAGTATATAAAATGAATGCAAATAATTTAGGCTAATTTTTCATGAATTACTCGTCCAGGGATTTATTGGATATGATGTAAATGAGTCTGAGGGCCATTGATAGTGATTGATGTTTATCCAACTGTTACTGTGTTTAAATACTCACAAATGTATAAGAGGTACTGCTGTTACTCCTCTCTGTGAAAACAGTGGATCAAATTGTGCTCTCAGGTACAGCAGCTCAAGACCATTGCAAATTAAACCACTGGAAATCAATGGGGTTGCACATTTGTAACTGAGATCAAAATTTGCCTTGGCCTTGTGAGGTGCTCTGTGTGTTAATTCTTGCATCTGAAATTGGAAGAAATGGCTTTTTTATTACAGCAGTGCTTGAAGAGACCCCAGGAAAGTGAGATGTATATATTAGAGGCTGCCAACAGCTAGTGGCAGTTTCGGCCTAATAAACTGGAAGTAAATAACTTGGTGATTAGCTGGAATTGGCAGGCCACTTAAACACAGCACTGACTCGGTACATGGTTTTCCCTGTTCACACCTTAATACTATATAACAGCATGAATGGATGCCTGGAAGATATATGAGCCTCAGAAGAACTTGTTCTGAATCTACCTTGACACTTCTATTTGTGAATAATCTTAATGATAACAACAACAACAAGTATTTAGCTAGAACTTTTCATTCCAAGGAGCCCAGAGCACTTCTAATTTGAAGAGTGAGCAAACAAACAATGAAATCCAAGTCATTACAGAAGGGGTAGTTTTGTAGTTCAAGGGATGAATTAGGAAGGCAGTGGAAATTGGTTTTTCTTGCTGCTACCCCCACCACACCATCTGTCTGTGAACTGTGGCTGTAGTGGGGATGTGTGAGGCTTAATCTCGGGCAAACAGTTTTGTGGACAAAGCAAGCAGTGGAAGAACCTAAACAGGATTATTGTGAATAGACTTGTATGTTCAGAGAAATTGAACCCATGGAGATCCACTCTAAGAAGAAATATGATCAAATAGTGAGGGAATAAATGAACTCTTTCAGGGCAGGACATAGATGAAGTCCGTGGAAGTTATCCAGAGAATCAGTTGCTATTGATTCAGTAAGCATTAGGTCAGGTTGCTTTCTCCCTGACTGTCATTAAGTTGTATTTCAGGAGACAACAGGGCATTTTGGCAAGGACAATAGGAGAAAGTCTGGCACAGTCCATTCATTTTTGCAATTGCCATGCTCCTGTCTCACTTCACTCACTTCTTACATCTTTTGTACCGTAAGTAGCAAGAGAAGATTCTGGTGCAGTTGTCATTTGCCACCTTTCTGAGTCCTACTTTAAACTATAATGCACTGGCTTACTTTAACATTTTGTTTCTCCACTGGATTACTTTATTTTTCCCTCTGCAGTAATGAGGTTCCTGCTGCAAGGAGGAATTCTTCTCTTCTATGTAATAGAATGACCAGGCTGGGTTAGCACTGTGTTCCCAAAGAGAAAGGATAAAAAATTACTCAAGCAGTGCCAGGTTCCCTGACAGAATTAATACTTCACAGTATTGTGTCATTCCTGCAGCCTCTTCTTTTCAGTTACCCATCCCTGTTAGTCATTTCATTAGTCATTATTTTTGGAAAGGGGTGTAGCAATCTGGTTTGATTGGAAAGCACTAGGGTAAAGTGTCCAGCTTTGTTGCTTATAGTGGCCATCATGTTAACGTGTAAATTTCTAAGGATTTAGGCTATGTATGGGTCAGAAAGTGTAGTGCTTCTTGATTGCTCTGCTCTCTGAAGTACAGAATTTTGGTGGTTTAGAAGTGGAGCGATAATCCTTAAAAATGCTGCAACTTGCCTGAGATTGTGTAGCACAGTTCATCTTTGTGGTTTCTCCTAATCAGCCCTCACAGGTGCATATGACCATTTTACTGGCAGGAAAAAAACAAAGGGCCTGGGCACAAATTTGGTTAATAAGTTCCCAGCCTCTAGAAATCTGTTCTGGTCACGTTGCTACATGAACAAAAGGCATAAAATGAATTTACTGTTGAAAGTGGTTTGCTTTGGGTTTGGATTAGGCCCATAATCCAGGTCAGCAGTTATCAAATTATCTTGCAGAAGGTAAGAGTATTTTGGCCCAAGGTAGTCAGAATTGAAATGTGTGACAGAAGTACATCTAAAAGTTTTGCTTAGGTATGGAGATACTGGAGTATTTCTGATCAAATAATGGGTTTTAACTTTTACTGTAATTGAGAACATGTGAAATAAATTAAAAAAAAAAAAAAAGAGGGGACCTGAAAGATTTAAATGCAATTAATTTTATTTTGTTGAGATTAAGTATTTAATACCTGGAGCCTGCTAGGAGGGCAAACCAAGGTTGTCTCTAAGAGTGTGAGTTCTCAGATTTTGAAGAAGCCAAGAATCCATAATGGCTGCTTTATGTGAGTTTTCTTCATTTCTTCAACCTCCTGGGCGAAAGTCAGGTCTGTGTGAAGGTAGGTGTGCACAGTATTTTGCAAGCAGACATGAGCTTGCTCTGCCCATGCTTCAAGCCAACTGGACCCCAGCCAACCTCCAGCGGAAGCTGTACAGCTGTGCGAGCGAGGATGTTGAGCCCCAGCCCTGTTCCTCTGCAGGGCTGGTTAGCTCGGGTTTGGGGTTTTACTAACCACAGCTACATGTCCTCTGCATTGGTGCTGGCTTGTGCCTGGTCAGGCTGGAGTGCAGGCAGGCCGAGCCTTTGTCAGCTTGCCAGGTACCATGTAGACATACCCTTCCTCACCCTAGGTAGCAGTTTCTCAGGCACTTAATTTTCGTTGAAGTCAGCATGAGCAAACGTTAGTCATCTTGAGTAGCGGCTGCCAAAGGAGGTCCTTTGTGTAACGCATGGATTTAGCAATGTAGGCACTGACTTTGCATTACTAATGTTTGGTCTGCTTTCTCCCAGGCCTTTCCACTCTCTTGGTCACTGTCAACCCCCTTTCCTGCTGGCTGCTCCAGCTCTGTAATTGCATCTGACTGCAGTGATACAGTTGTCAGCCCTGAAGAAGTCTCTAGATTTTATTGCTACCCTCCCTCAGGCGATGCAGTTTACCACCAGCCCTGAGAGGCTGGTTTGGAGTCTCTTGAAGTTGTTGAGATCTCGATAGTGCTTTATGGTGATGTTGCCCTCTCTCTTCACCTTGAAGAAGGGAGTGGTGATTTAGCCAGAAGCGAACAAGTGACTTCAGCAAGCTGGTGCTTCTTCCCTAGGGAGTATAATAAAAGTTTCACCCTACAGGGTACAAACTATGCTTTACTGAGGAAAAACAAAGAGTAAAAAAGAAATTGGTGTTGGCTCATATTTCCAAGTTGTCTGAGCTTTGATTGGTCTCTGTAATTCAAGGAATTGTAGATGTATATTTTATGTTTCTTATCTGTTACTAATTCATTAATATTCCTTCCTTGGCTTCTCACTATGGAAACCTGAACTTCATAGTGATATAAAAGTCTGAAATTGCCCAGAAAAATTAATCTTCTTTCACTTTTTCAGGTACTAGCACTAGTGCTCTGAAAAAAACCCACATGATCTACGTGTGAAACTGTGGTCTGTTAAACCCACCAGAAACTTCATGGTGACTTCTATAGGTTTTTCATAAGGATTTGCATCCTAAGAATTGAGAATAGCAAAAGTTCACTTTGCAGAATTATTAGAGTCTGAAATTGCAGGTTTTTTTCTACTGGAATGAAACCCAAACATAGAGATTTCCGAGAAATTAAGTTCTGTTCTCAGTTTGTTAGGCAAACCCACAATATTTTATACGTGATGACTTCTGGGTAAGTATCAATAGTATTTCAGCATTTTTCTCCCAGATGATTTGTAGACTGACAAGAGGAGTTGAATGTGAGGCTCAGGACCACTTAGCAACTCTTTCTCTCTCAGTCTTTCTGATGAAACGTCACTGAAACTCAGCTCTTAACACAGGTCATATTACCTGTTAAGAATCTTTGGTAAAAGTGTTCTGAGCAGCTCCAGTTCATGGTCTTCAAACTTGTTTTAACTTTAACCACGTCAGATCTGTACGCCAGGAGCTGTGGTCTGTGAGAAGAAGTGGGCTTTACATGTTGACTACATTGCTTTGCTGGTACGGTCATCATCAAAGAGCTTTTCCAATGTGATAGACATAAGAAAAGCCTTCCAATTGTCTCTTCCATGTCCTGAGTATCCCAGCTAGATTACAAATAGGATGTGAAAGTCCAGACATGGGTCACTCAGCCCTGGGGTATTATGGATACCCTCTTATATCCGTGTGGCAAGAGATGGAAACATACCTTGTAGGGTGGATGCACTTCGCAGTTGGAGAGATGTAACCTAATTTGTCAGCTATCACAAAACACTCACTTCATTTCCATTGCTACAGTTTTGTCTAGAACTGTTCAAGCCCTGCAGGGTCCAGTTCACAAGGTTTTATGTGAACTGAACCCTGCTCTCAGGTTGAGGAAGAGTGGGTGGAGAAACAAACCTTTCAAGATTGCTTAGAGGGATGAATCTGAGAAATTCACACCTTCAGAACTCCTCATCATCTTCCTTTACTCACACGAGCACTGAGCCCTTTTGTACTCTTTACTTAGGACTTTGAAGTGATCCTGGTAATACTTTCCCTCTACTTGCATTTCTGTCTTTCTTTGCTGAGTCACTCAAACACTATACAGTGCTTTCCTTCGGGGCCCTGGGTGCTACCACTAATTAGCTCTTGCATTGCTATGACATGCATTCAGGATCTGCTCCATGCTGTAGGTTACCTCACTGGTGATTTGATCTTCTCTTGGTAATTCACATGTGGAATCTGTCTCTCTACCCAAATTCATGAGAAGTGTGGGTTATACTTTGTAGAAAATACAGTAGGATACAGTTCTGCTCAAGCTACTGAGACTACCCACCATTGTAATATTGTGGCTTATTAAGGTTAATTGCAGCAGGATCGACATGCAAGAAAACCCCAGCCTGAAATCCAGTAGGCAAAATCATATTAATGTTGCGTACCCTTGATGTGCCAGATGCAAGGACTCAGTAGCATTTTTAATTCACAGCTGTGCCCCTATCAGTGTCCCCTTCTTTAACATTCATAACAATTTCCAACTTCATTTCAGTGTGTTGGCTGTATTCTGTTCTTGCTTACATCCAGTTGATTACCAGGAATTAAATTCTCATAATGACAAAACATCTCAAAGATGAGATAATAAAATAACAGGATTTTGTGTATGCTTCCAATTACCTTAATGAGTTTATATATTTTTACTTTGGCTGTAGAGATGTTTTAATGTGGCTCCTCAACTTGGCACAAAGTAACTGCCTTTCTTGCTACTTCCTGTAAGTATCCTAAGAAGAAAGCCTGTAGTGTGTTTTTCCTGCATGGTGCAGCTCACTTTTTTTGCAGTGACAGTATAATTTCTCTGTTTAAGTGCAGTACAGAACATGTGGCTCTGAACATGTGGATTTTGGTGAAAGACAAACATATCCCCTCTCTTTTGATGCTAGAAATAGCAATAGCACTGAGCAGTCAAAATATTTCAGTCTCTCGTTCTAACTGTATTTGAGAGTGCCTGTGTTTCATGTCCTGTTATCGTTGCAGCAAAGAATCCCCCATTCTTGATAGCTTTTTTTGGTGCTTTTTGTAAAGATGAGAGAGAAGAAGTAAGGGGGAGCTCTTCCACAACAAATATCGCTGCATGCTCTGGGATCTTTTGGAAAGAAACCTTTTTTTCTTTTTAAATTTATCTTCCAACCATCCTTATTATTAAGATATTCATTCTTATAAAGGGATGTTAAATAATTAAGCCTGTGGAAGAGGCAACATCAACAAATGCTGGAATATATTTAAATAATGAAGAACATCTTTAATTTGTACATGTAAAATAATTGTGGGCCGATGGCAGGTTAAGCATTCATATTTATTAAAATGTACTTGCCTCTGCTTTAGAGGAAGGAGGTTGTCTTTTCATATACTCTCCTTTAGCCTGAGCCACTTCAAGACTTCCATCTCTTCAGTCAAAAAGAATCAATTATGCATTGTGGTTACTTTCCCCCAAAATACTTTGATTGCCTCATTTTGTTTTAGCTGAGAGCACTCAAGTCATTCCTCTTTATACAGGAGGGAAGAGGGGTGTGGAAATTACCCAGTCTGTAACCAAATAACCTGGCCTTTAGTGAGGATTCCTAGTGATTCAGAATATTGACAGCAATCAGGAGTCTCAGGCTGTTGAAACTTCCCCTCTAATTGAACTGGGAAAGGTAAACCAGTTTCAGTGCTCCGCACGCTGTAATTGCAATAATTTAATTTAGCTATTTAACCTGTAATTCAGTGGTATTTATTAAAGAGCATAGGAGAAAATGAGGCCATTAGGAGCCAGAGATGAATACATTGAAATGAAAATGAACACTTCTAACTGCTAGTTGACCTTCGTTTTGTAGCAGTTTTTATTAGGCTGGTCACGGTAATTACTGGGACGTGAATCACGAAGAAAAGTGAATAATTCTGTAATGAACATTTTTATTCATTATCTCACATTTTCAGGAATCAGAAAAGTATCATGTAAAAGTATCTCCAATGTTCTCCTTTTGTTTGTTTTTCAACAAATAATGGTTTGTGGACAATAGCCTGGTGCAAAGCATCACTCCAGAATGAGAATTTGAGTCGTGCTGAATTGATGGGCCTGCGGTGTTCCGAATGCAGTGTGCGTGATTGTGGAACATGCTCAGGGAGACTGAGAGGTTTGTAAATCAAGCAGGAATCATATTAGTAAACACAGGACATGCTGGTCACCTCTGTTGACACCTAGGAGGGCACATTTTAGGTCAAAAGCTGAGGTATTGAAACTTCCCAGTGACTGGCGCTGGGCACTCCAGGCTTGGGTTCTTTTACCCTGGCTCCTGCCAAGGGGCAGTCCTTTTAGGAATGGATCTTTCTGACCATCAGCGGCCTGTTTTGGGGAGCACAGTCAGTATCTATGGAGGCTTCCAACTGGTTTTTGTAAGACAAGAGTGAGGCATCTCCCAACACCACTGTGTGAGCAGCAGAGCATCCTCCACTCCTCTTCTGCTTTAGCCTACACCAGCATTTCCAAACTAGCTCTGGAGCACCCAAGCTGCCTCTCCAGGGTTTGCCTCAGAGGAGAAAGGGTAGAGGGAGAGCAGGAGTGGGTGGCTCTGCTGCTTGCATGGCTGCTCTAGGACTGGCATGGCAGTGGGGAGCAGGGGAGCAGATCAGCACCCTGGGAGGAGGTGGGAGCCCATGCACTGCCCGGCAGCGGTGACTGTGCCATGTCACATGATCTGCTGGGTGTCCTGCCACCGCAGCCCTGCCGGCCACGTTGTTTCATTAAATCTGCTTCTTTGCTGCAGCAAATTGTTCGGAGTTAGTGCCTCAGCAAGGAGGGGAATGGGCAGCGCTTTGACAGTTGTGCTGTGGTTGACATTCTGTTCTCTGCTCTTGAACACCCTCGTGTATCGTTCTTTTTACCCCTGTTGTTTTCTGACTAGTTTTATTAAACATGTCAGCCTCTACAGGGACCTGGCCTCCTTCATTCCCATAGTTCACAAGATCTGGAGGGAATTTTAATTTGGTTTTGTGTTTTTATTTGTTTTTTTAAATAATTTTTTAAAAAATCTCTCTATTTTTCTAAATTGCTACCTGATACAGTGAGATGTAAGTTCAGAAAGACCAGAGTAGTTAGCAGGGTTACTACCCAAATCCCTGCACCTTATTTACACTATTCACAACCACAGTAATTCTAACGTGGACGAAGATGGTGAATTTACTGATTGTAATTACTCACCCTGAAGAGGTTGCTAGTAGTTCCAAGTTTGAATCTCTTCGTGCTGGAGATGATCTCTGCTAAGCATACTTTTCTCTACTTAATAGTGGCCAATAAATGTACACTAAGAAGCAGTGATTAAAAACTCCATCTGCACTAGCCTCTTAATTTCCTGAAGTGTGTGTTTTCTTACTTGAAGCTCTTTGTTTTTCAGCCTGACTTTGAAAAGGAAGATAGGTCTCATTTAGTTTTAAAACGTCCCTGTGATGCACATTCCCAAGATAGTTTCCCTAATTTCTTTTGCTGTCTTCACTTTAAGGCAGATCTCTGTCCCTCTGGCATATCTCTCACTGGGACCGACATTGACTTGAGGTTTGGTATTCAAATGTCTGAGGCTGTATTGTGTGGGTTTAAGGTGGTAATAAACAATGGAGTTGTTAAGTGGTAAGATGTGAATACTTTCAGCATTCACCTGGAGTAAGAAATTGAATGTAACTTAAAACCTGGGGTTGGAACCTGAATGTGCTTGCTTATGGAGAGGCACCAACTAGCTGGGCTGAAGAAAAGGAATGTGATCAGTTTTCCAGCTGACTGATTTTCCTGCCATATCCTCTTATCTGCAAGCTACCTTTTACTGCTCAGTCTAGAATCCCAAACTGGTAAATATGCCACTGTTTGCACCAATTTTCTCTACATGATACTGGTTTAAATTCTACGTCACCAAAGAGGCTAGCCTCTGTACTTGCTGAGGATTGGAAAGCACTGACTCCCTTGGAATTTGGCAGTGTGATCTTAGTGTGGCTTGCCAAGTCTTTTGTGGGAGGTTTAGTTACCTATGACTAGTTTTCTTTAGAATACTGCCACATTCTTTTGGGCCTCTGTGGCTAAATGGAGATGTACAGATGCATGTCCGACCACCCCCATGCAGTGATCAGCCAGAAAACTTAATCTTGGGTCAATGTAATAGAGTTAAGTTTTATTACTAATAGTTTTCAACTGTGGTGGCTAATTGGCAGTTACGGATGATATGTGAATGCTAACTCAGTATTATCGGGATAGTCCAGGATTTGAGAAGGCTTAATAAAGCTCAGAGTTTAAAAACAATTAGCAGAATCTGGGCTGCATTCCTTTTAAAGATATTTGCCTTGTTTATTCAAATGGCTAGACCTGAATGTCCTTACTAGAGACACTCTCTTTGCAAGGCAAGAGTTAAAAATCCTTACTTTACATTTTTCTACATTTACATCAAAGATGCTGTAGTGGTGAGAGTTACAGACATATGGGTACAAATAAATATGTATTCAACATATTCCTTTTATATTCAATATATATTTTATACACACACATCTATCTGAATGTATATGTGGGCCAGCAATAAACCATTTTACTGCTATATTTTTCTTTGGAAACAAACACCAGCCAGTGATAATGGTATACTTTTTCTAGCATAGGATCTTTTTAAGCAATAGACTTTGCCACTGGGGATTGTACTATGAGATAATTGACCCACGTGAGTTATGTGTCCTGAGTCTAAAGCAAGGGCACACGTGGTGGCATCAAAATCAATTATCTCACAATACATTCCCCAGTGGAAAGGGCTACTGCAGTTAGAATAGACCCATGAAAAAGATTTAGGTATTTTAAAATGTTTTCAGTGATTTGATTCTTATAAATAATGTTCTTGTGTTATGCAAAAAAAAACCCCAAACCAATAACAGTGGATTAAACTGCATTAAGTGTACCTACTGATGTACTCTGTATGAGCACTTGCTCGCTGGGGATGAAATCTCATTGGGGTATCACTGATGGAGTATCACAATGGCTGTATTAACTGGGCTGCCTCCTTTGCTGCTGTGCAGGTGACTGTCAAGTAGATGCATCTTCATTTCCTCTGTGGTCGTCATCTGCTTGCATGTGTCAGGGAGCAGCAGAAGTAATGAACAGAGGAGCTGCCAAGCTCTGAGGACAAAACTCTACCTCCGCCAATCCTTGCAAACCCTTGCCAGAGTAAAACTATTTGGAGAGAGCAGAGGTATTTAACTCAGGGATGGTGTCTCCAGTCAGAGCCCGATCACCCAAATGATCATAGCTAAATTATCATGTACTGGAACTTTGAAACTCTTCAATTGCCCTGTTGCTTGGTTACAGGATCATTAGTCATCTATTCTGGTAGCAGGGTGAGAGGTGGGGGAACTGGAGGGAAGTGGGGAGAATATTACATGTGCTGTTGAAAATGCAATGAGCACATTCGATCATATCTAATTCCCATTTATATTACTGTGGACATCCCTACTGCCCAGCTGCCCTCTCAAAGACTCAGAGCTATGGGATTTTTTGATGCATGAATGAAGACTGGGAAGAGGGCCAGCATGCTGTTCATAGGCTTCTTCATCATTTATTACCTTCCAGTTTTAATTGTTTTCCTGCTTCTCCCGAGATATTTATCTAGGAGGAATTGTACTATGCGATGCAGACACGCGAGGTGGCAACTGAAGATTGCTTGTTAGCTCAGTGCACCATACAGTAGATGGGTCTTAATAAAATAGGGAAGACTATTTACATGAATAGAAGAGGCCCATTTGTAAACCCTTTATTACTGAAGTACACAAGTTTGACTCCTGTTTGTCCATTATAGAGGTGTGGATTATATAATGATCACCACATAACTGCACTGTCTATCCATCTCGTAATGAAAATCAGATCTTTCCATATACCATGCTGTTGCATCCTATTGTGTCTGCAGGGCTACATTTATCTCTGGTAAAAGGCTCTGGTAGATTTACAATAGGGCAAAAATTTGGTCTGCTTAGTTTCTGACTAGTAGTCAGCGGTGGAAAAATTAAACAGAAGCTCCCATAAGACAGCTTGATGATAGGAGGTAAAACAAAGGGGGAGTTGGCAAAGGAGGGATGGATAATTTATAGGAAAGATATGAATGGACTGTGTGTTTCACATAGTGAAATTTGAAGGGAAGAATGCAGATCTTTCATTCCCTGTATCTTCAGTGGAACTCCACAGTGTTTTTCTTTGGGCAGCTTTCAGATGTCACCCTCACCACCATTTGCCTTCCCTCATCAGAGCCTGGTGACTGTCACAGGCAGTACCTCTGTGGCAGTTATCTTTTGCAGTCCTCATGCTGCTTCCCAGCCCTACCCTGTCCTGCTGGAACTATGCATGCCACAGCCACAGACTCCTCAGCACATGGCCAAGGTGCGCAGAGGAACTTGGTCTGTCTCCAGCTCCAAAACCCAGCACAAACACATTGGTGTACCCAAGAGAGGGAAAGCTGGCAGTGAAGAGCTGTCTGGAATATGGCTCCAGCCTTTGCTGGTTGTTGCTTTGTGTTGTCAGAGGACCCCACACTGTGCAGGGGATGTGACAAAGTGCTCCCTGTCTCTGAGGAAGGTCAGATCCATGGGCTGAAGCAGGACTGACCACTTTGATTTAGGTCCTCTTTGATTTGAAGAATAAAAAGATGCAAGTCCCTTTCCATGCTTTGAGGGCTAGAGAATTAGGGATGCTTTCATGCCTCTGTCCCATTTTAGTCTTCAGTAAGGCAAAGATTACGCATTACTGCAATTTCTTTTTTTTAAACATAACAGTGCAGTTGAGAACAACTGTGTGTGCATTGGGTTTTGGAAGAATTGAAGGCTACTATATGTAGGGGATCTTCTTAGGTGAAAAAAGTGGCTTTAGAAACAGGCATCTTTGGATTTACACCCCCAAATCTATTTTATTAAATAAAAAATTTTATACTCCCAACACTTCAATTACCTTGGGTGCTTATCTCACCTCTTGGAGGAGTTGATTTTGTCTTCATGAAAGTTCATGTTATTCACTGCAGCAGTCAGGACTTCTTTGTTTACCTCATACCTAGAATTCCGTTAGTTAATTGGGAGAGTATTTGTTGACTTAGATAGGTCCTCTGAGCAGAGCCCATGTTGCCAGGTTCAGCAGACAAAGCACATACACCAGATATATCCATTCCTCATCCATCTTGACAAAGGGATAAATATTGACTCAAATGTTCAGTCTTGTTTCCCTCCCATCCCCCTTCCCAGGAAAACCCAAAGTACATTTTTTATGGATAGAGCCAATTGACCAAGCTTAGATAAAAATACCTTGTGCTTGTAGATATGAAATGGCATCAATTAGTCTGAGTAACAGGTCATCTTGCCTGAGACAGCACACATCATTAGGTCTAAAAAGATGATAATACGTAATTTATAAATATATATCATATGTTTTTCCTAATGAGTTAGAAAAAACCTTTTACCATCACGTATTTTTAATTATGTAATGAATGTTACAGTATGTGAATCAGCTTGATTTAAAAATACAAAAGAGTAGAAGTACCCTAATAATAAATCTGTAGGTGTGTGTTGGAAAGGAGATGTATTTCGCGTGACTGATGAGATATTAACAGTTTTGACCTGATCTCTCAGTGACTGATATTGATAACACTCATTTCTAGAGCACACTGAGGCTCCCATACGGCACAGCCTCTGTTGAGGTTGGAGGGCGTGTGTGCAACTCATGCTGAGTCCGGTGTTTCTAAATGGGGTGCTTGGATTAACCCGATTCGTTTTTGTGAATCACAACTGTAAATTTAGAAAGCAGAAAGTGCCTGTTTCATAATGCTGCCTGACTTTGGTAACAGGACATTATCATTGTGTACTCTGAAGTGCTCCTCCTCGTCTGAGATGTCGCTGTCTTGGGGCTTCTTGCAGGGATTTGCCAGCCTCAGAGTTAGGAAATGTTTTCCTGATAATCAGCCTACAACGTCAGTAGCCCAATTAAATCTCATTACTTCTTCTTCTACCCCAGTGGGATCCCCAAACAATTCCTTGCTAGCCTCACTATCTGTCCCCTGTCAGACACTCCTGGATGATTATCTGGAGTCTCCAACCAAATTCTGGCTATAAGTCAGCCTGACTGTTGTCTGCTTTGTGCATGTCCAGGGCCCTTCTTCCTGCTTTGCATCCCATATCCCTCAACGGCATTTTTTTTGTAAATCTGGTGTGCCATGAGGTTTTGGTTAGAAAATACCTTCTGTGTAGAGTTAAACATCTGCCTGAGTGATAAAGGCAAAATAGTCCAGACTGAAGGCTCTCAATCAACCCCTGTGTCACCCAGCTGTGTCTTCTGGTGTCAGGGGTAGAGGACGGAAGGCTCTTCATCTAGGGACATTGACACCGAACTGTGGAAAATAATCTTCTCAGTTATGTACGTGGACCAAATTCAGTCCTTAGTTTCACCATCCCAGGGTGTTCTTGGAGTCAGAATGTGATCCACAGAAAGACTAAATGGGAAACTATTTTTTCCGCAGAACAAAGACCCAAGACTACCTATGATTTTGTGCACCTTGCTAATAGGAGGGTGTTGTCAAATTGAAGGTAATTCAGAGAAGAACAACAAAAGTGATTAAAATGTTGACAGGATTTTTTCAAAAGGAAAGATGAAAAGAACTAAAAATATATGAGCAAGTTAAATAAGGAGCAGGTAGAGGAATTTTGATTGAAGTGTCAAGGAACATTGGGGATGATTCAGTAGTGTGACAGCCCTTCCAGGCTCCATTTCCAGAAGGTTTGGAGTGAGGCTTCAAAGTCTGTGAAGCCAAAGAGACTTCAGTATCAGCCTGATGCTACACAGGTGCATTTTCAGAATGAGAGCTACAGCCATGAGTAATAGGTAACTGAACTATGTGTGAAATGAACATTAGAAAAAAACTCCAGACCACAACTGATTTTCAGGTCATAGAGTGTTCTTAAGAGGTGGAAAACTGCCAGGTTTCAGCAAAGTATTTAGAAACTCATCTCCTAGCATTTGATGAATATGTCTTCTTTGTTTAAGCCTCATCAAGGCTAGGAACAGGGCAAGAAACTTTTTGATCAACCAGAAATCAAGAACAAACAAACTAAGGGAAGGATGGTTTGGAAAGGAGCTGCCATATCTGAGGAGCTGCCTATTGTGCCCAATCCTGAAATTTTCCATTTGCTGTTAGTTACAATTTAGTCTCCTATGGGATCAGTAAGGATTTGATTAAAGTAAGAATTGTGTCAAAGCAGAGAGTGTGATTTTTCTGTCCATATCTCTAGAGAGTACCTTGTGATGGTCTGCTGCTCTGACCCACTCAGGTTGCACTTGGCAGTGCAAGTGTCCCTGTTAAATACCCCATGAATCAGGCAGCAGACCTAAAACTGATGTAGTTTTTTGTGCACAACAAATAGAGGTGTGGAACTCATTGCTGCAGGATGCCTTAGGGGCTAAAAATAACAAAAAGGTTCAGAAAAGGACTAGGCAAAATCAGGAAGATTTGGTGGGTGGTTTATAAAAATGCTAATCTGGTCTGGATCAAGTCCTGGCAGTGAAAGACTCTAAATCATTGATTGCTAGGAGCTGGGAGGTCTGGACAGGGTCAGTTGTGAACCTTTTTCTACCTTGATTCACAAGCTTTTTCCCTAAGCTTCAGCTGGTGGCCATAATTGAAAATGGGGTCCTGCCTGTGGGCATGACCCAGAGGGTTTAGGTTCTAATATGAACAAGAGCAGCAGTGTCTGGCTGATAGGATCTCACTGATTTCACTCTGTCCAGAAAGAGACCTTGAGATTCAGTGCAGGAGGCCAGCATTTCTCTCTTCTGTGTGAAGCATCGTTTGGGTCTGGCCTGAACACCTTCTTCCGCTAGTTTAGCTAAAGGGGTCTTCCCGACAGATAATCCAGAATACTCCAGGATACCGATTGTTTAAACTGATTGCCACTCCAGTTTAGCTGACCTGTTTTAGCATACCTATATAAATGTACAGTGAGAAATTTCCTGATACAGCCAGTTTTAAGCTGACAGAAATAGAGGCTACACTGGGGTTTGCACTGGTTAAACGGAGTCCTTTTGATTAAACTGGTGCCAAATTCTGTGTGGACAAATCCTCATATTGTAACAAACCCACACATCCTCCCTTTCCTCTGACAATCATATCAGGCTGGTGAGTCCTATGGACCCAATCTAATAGAAATGGAATTTTTACCATGCAAATCTTATTACCTAAAGTGCCAATGAAACTAATGGGATTTTGGGTAGTAAAAAATACTCTGTATGTGATACATAGTTTGGAATATAAATTCATGGGGTGGGGGGGAGCAATATAAGGAAAAGGAGCTGTTATTGCGTGTAGTCCTTTGCGACTTTGGAGGACCTATTCCTCCTAACACCTCTCAGCTCCCACTTCATTTCAGTGGGACCAAAGTGGTGTTTAATATCTTGCTGAAAACACTGAGCTCCCTGCAGAATTTAGTTTTGAAATTACACAACTAAGTGTCTTGTTTTCTTTAGAACTTGTATAATAGAGGGGAACAGAGATAAAAAATATCCCAAACACTCCACTCCAATGACAGACATAAGAGGTATATATATATTTCTAAAGGGAACCATTTTTACTATGGAGATTGACTGAATGCATAAAGAACACAGGGAACACTTGGACATATTTTGACAATCCCTGAATTAAAAAAAAAAAAAGCTGAATCTATTCAGGTAACACTTTCATTTAATCCCCCTCCCCAGTATACACACACATATATATCTGCTAGTGTCCTCAGGCTTCCAACCTGTGTGGCAGCTCTCAGCCTGAGGACAGTGTCAACAAACAGATCTAAAGTTAATAACTGAAGTGTTGCAAACACTACATCCTTTAAAACTGTTTCCTGTAGTTCCTATGTGTTGTAATAACACAACACATCTTGAGAAGGGTCCAACACCCCTTGTCATTACTTGGGCAGAATTCCTACTGATTTTTCTGGGTGCTTAGTTTATGTGTACATTCAGGCCTAAATATTTTGAAGTAAAATCTTTTTAATAAAGTACAGAGTTGTGCTATTTTGATGGTGATGGTGATTACTCGGTGTCACTGAGTTAATCCCAGTTGGCAGCTAAGCACCACACAGCCGCTTGCTCACTCCCCTCCAGTGGGATGGGAGAGAGAATCGGGAGGGTAAAAGTAAGAAAACTTGTGGGTTGAGATAAGAACAGTCTAATAATTGAAATGAAATAAAAGAATAATGAAAAACTGTAAACAAAAGGAAAATATCAAAACCAGAGGGAAGTAAAACTGAAGAAAAACAAATGATGCGAAAAAACCCCCACTGCTTACATTGAACAGAACGATGCCCATACTACTGACGAGCAGCAGCCCCCAGCCAACTTTTCCCATAATTTATACACTGAACATGAGGGCATATGGCATGGAATATGCCTTTGGTCAGTTGGGGTCAGCTGTCCCGGCTGTTTCCTCTCCCAGCTTCTTGTGCCTACCCAGCCCCCTCGCTGGCAGGGCAGCATGAGAAGAAGGAAAGTCCTTGACTTCGGGTAAGCAACAACTAAAACATCAATGTGTTATCCACATTATTCTCATTCTAAATCCAAAACACAGCTCTGTGCTAGGTACTAGGAAGAAAATTAACTCTATCCCAGCTGAAACCAAGACACTTGGTTCCCTGTCACTTTGGAAGCAAAATGCAATAAATGATACCATTATTTTTGTATTTATTTTAATGAAATAGGCAGAAAAGGCCCTTCAGAAAAGTGGAGGAAAGAGGAGGAGGTCAGATATAAACAACTGCAATGTGATGTACGTTTTTGTGGTGTTAATAGTTATTATTCCCAAAGAAAATAATGTCCTTTTTTATTTGCTTTTAACATTTCGGCCTTGGCATCTGTTCCATCCATTGTGGACTAACCTACACTCTGTTCTCTGATGATGGGTTAAAGCAAGCACTTACTGAAAAGCATTCTCTACTTAATTACTTTTCCTTCTTCTGGAAGCTATTTTTTATAGGCACATGTTAATTGTGTATTAGTAGGCCTTTCTGATTAGTTGAAAACATAATGAAACCTTTGTAAACAACAGGGAGAAAGAGGGAAAGAGGGAGGGAGGGAGCGGGAACGGGGGAGAAAGGGACCCAGAGAAGGAGAAGTGTGAAGTGGGGGCTGGATCGATGGGGAGGAGGTCAGCCAATTTTGAAAGGCAGAAATTATGCAAGTGGAAATTTCTGGTTTTTTGAATGACAACTTCCCTCACCCAAATTAATCAACTTACTTAACGAGAAATGAGATGCATGGAGATGCAAATTGCTGTTGATCTCCAAAAGCAGGGTGGCAAAGGCAGCAAGTTGGAATGGTGTGGAGGGGGGCTGAGCTGCAGCTGTCCACTAACAAGTCAGTCCTATTTGTAAAGGGCACGGAGCTGAATAACGGTTTTGTTATTGGCTTTCTCTCTTTCTCAGCCGTAGGTAGAAATGCTGCATTTGTTTCCTGCTACTATTTCAGCGAGATAGATGTCCTCCTTTTTCATCTCTCCTGCCCGCTTGGTTTTCACAGGGGAGCCCTGTGTTTTCCATGCACCCCAGCCTCTCCATGATGAGGCAAAAAATTTGGACACACAAGGAACACAAGCTCAGATGCAGGGCCTCAAACATGCAAGGTAATCCCGCGAATTATTAAGTTATCTGCACACCCCTCCAAAGGGCAGGAAAAATTAAAAAAAAAAAAAGAAAAAAGAAAGCATGTAAACAGTACTTAGGATCCAATTCAGTGATGCTCGGAGCCCAGCCTGTGCAGATCAGATTCGGTGAATCAGCTGAATCAGGCCCCCTTCTCGGAGACGTTTTTTTTTCTTTCCCTGGAAAACTGTTCCTTAAACACAATTCACATTGGTTGTTTTCAAAAGGACTATCCTCTGTTTGCAGCACTGGATTTTGAACAGGCAGAGCCTCCCCCTCTCCGGTCCTCCGCCCCCACCCCCTTCTGTTGCTGCTTTAAAGAGCTGTGCTTATAGGGATTTTGCAGCTCTCCGTGTGTTATTAGAAAACGTGTGGCTGGGACGGTTAAAATGGGAGTGCTACTGTATGCAAGAGCAATGTTCACTGTAAGCAATCCAAGGAAATCCTGCCAAGGCAGTATATGAACAGCAGCCAAACAAAACACAGGCGCCTTTCCAGTGAAAACCAGCACACTTCTGCAAATAGAGGAAAAATTGACTTTCTGATTTGGAGTGTTTCTACAACTAAGAAGAATTACTACAGTGATTGTTCTAAAAATATTTTTCAGCAGCATATTCTCCAAGGGGCTGGGATTCTTAGCATTGTTTAATTATGCTTCTCTTAGGTGATCAATCTGGATTGTATAGAAACAAAATAGGAAGTTTTTAAAATCTTCTTTTTCTCCAACATCGCCATTATTTTTCTGCAGTGTTATAGTGACATAAAACACCACCTATTTAAGGAGCAAAAGTGGTATTTTTATCTTTGCACTTCAGGAAGTATGATTGGAGTTCATCTTTTGCAACTTCATAGTCATGGATTGCAATTTAACTGCTTTATCTAGAGCAACCCTCAAGATCCCTACCTCTGTAACTAATGGGTTTTATTTTTCATCTGAGTATTTTATACCTTCTCCTTCCCTTCACCCCCCTTGTGCCCCTTCCCCATTTAGGCTGTTAAAGCTTCTGTTCATTTTGCTTCTTTGTTCACTCAGACTGGATTTGCCTTTGCAGGACTTCTGAGTCCTGTAGGAACCCTTTATTGTAGATGTGTCTGCAAACATTCTAGCATTCAAAAATTTCCATAATGATGGAAATTGAATGGGATTCCACAAATTTGTGTATTGTCAAGAACAAATATGTTATTAAAAATTGTTTTGCTAGTCTCAACAAAAGAATTCTTAATAATGGAGTTTAAGAATGCAGGCAGTTTATCTAAAGTGAGCTAAAGAAATAGGATAGACCTAGGGAGTACTGCTATTGTCCTTTTGTTATTTCCAAAAACCAACATAATATCAGCAGAAGAAAAAGCAACAGAATTGTCAAGGATTAACTTTAGTTTATGTATTTCTTATATTTCAACTGTTTTTCCTTTTAACTAAAGATACAAAAGATACTTTACTATTTATGTCTCCATTTATTCCTCTAAAATATTTACAGCTGAGTTCTTTAGGCTTGTAGCTGCTGTGAAATCAGTTATCTTCTTTTAATTACACCACCACAACCAGATTTATCCCTACATTGAAGAGAGTGTCTTGAGACTAACAAATCCCAATGTGGAAGAAGACCTGCTTCCGGAGCCCATTGAAGCCACTGGAAAGATTCATACTGACTTTGGTGGGCTTTGCACTGGGATATTAAACATTCATTTCTTTCTTTTTTTTAAAATTTAACTAGTCATTCTCAGAGTGAGAGACCTCACTTTAAACAAATCTTAAAGTTGCCCTAATTTACTAATTAATTTGGGCTGTGCTTACCATTCAGACAAAACTTCCAGTGGGGTGAAACAGTTGTGTATACTTCTCCCATGGTAAGGTCACGTGTTTAAAGGTCTAGTTTAAATAGCTAAGGAAGGATGGACCTCTGCCCTGTACTGAGCCTCCCTTCTCCTTTGTGCTTAATGCTGTCCTCATAGCCAGCCTAACAGAGACCAAATCATATATTTATACATGTATAAACACACACATATGCATACATGCACACATACATTTATATATAAGTATATCTATAAAAACAAAAGAAAGCTAGAAAATGTAATCATTTCTGCCTTCACTGTGAAGGATACTGTCCTTTGTGTTCAAATTAGGACAGGGAAGTTGTGGCATATGTCGTGTCAAGACACAGAGTGTAGTTCTGTATCTTTAAATGTTGATGCATAGCAGTGAAACCAGGTGAGATCTGGCCCCAGGTGCTGGCTGCTCCATGCATTGTTGAACAATATTTAAAGGATGCAGATTGGGTGGTTGGAGGAGGAAAAAGGATGTCTTTTTCTAAATACATATTTTTTTCAGTGAAATATGTTTTAGGTTTAATGAAATGATTAAAAAATTATCAACTTAAGCTTCATACGTTCCTCTAATAACAGCTCTGTATAATCTAGGCCTGACCTGACTCTCCCTGATGAGCAGCAGTGGTTGTCATGCAGCCCCAGTTATGCCAAACAGAGGGAAGATTTTGTTGAGACCATGCAACTCATTTCACTGGTGGTTGTACATACATGTTGAATTAAGGATCCTTCACACAATTACTCAGAAGGGAGAGCTTGGATGCTGAAGAGGTGCTCCAGGGACTGCTTCTGCTTTCCCTGTCTGCACATCAAGAGCCTACATGGCTGGAAAAACTGCTCCACAGCAAAGTCTTTTCCTTCATTCCTTTAAATGTAAATCCAGTTTTAAATCATTTTACATTCAAGGTTCAAATTCTGTGGTCACCAGAGATGGGGCATCAAGGTAAATTTGCAGATAATTTGGGTAGTGGCCCATATTGAAGGTGTGTGGCTTCTAAATGTGATTAGAGGTATAGTTTGTTGCAGGCAAAAATTATTGATACACAAGGAAGGTTTTATTCAGAGACATCTGTAGGTTGGCAGCTGTGCCAGCCATGTCTGTTCTTCTAAGTAACGGAAGCCACACAGCCAGGAATAGCAACGTTTTAGTGACAAGTGTTGAGAATATTGGTTGAATTGCACTATGAAAATATTTTCCTTATTTTTATTATTACTGTTCTGCAAGCGGATTTGAGATACGTGCCTGCCTATGTGTGCGTGCGTGAGCAGATGAGCTGGAGAGGGAGGGCTGTTATTTTTATTTTTTTTCGATCACACCTCCTTAGCATTTTGTACATATCAGCATTCTAGCCGAGCGATTTGCTAATTGCACTGGAAGACCCACTTTAAATTCAGGAATACTGAAACTTTGAAACTGTAACATTTTGACTGGCGAGAATGACCAGTCTTCTTTTCTCTTTTGCAGTGAGCTAGTTGAAGGAAGCTGGCATTGTCGCAGAGTGAAAGCTCTGCAGAAGTGCCGCAGGTTTTTCATATGGAAATGTGAAATAATGGGGTGATTAAATAGAGCTGTATATTAAAGTACATCTGACATTAGAATTAGCATAATGTGCTCTAGCCCTAGGCTGAGTACTTTATTTGCCATCTGCGTCGGACCAAAATCCCCTGGGGAAGCGCTAAAATATTCTGAATAAACTCAGCCCGAGTTCTTATTGAGAGTAAAATACCATTTGTGGCACGTCGTATTGATTCGTCTTAATTGCGGTGCAGAAAAGAACATTCAGTTGCTGATGACTTTTGTACTCTGTGACAAGTCGGCTGGAGTTATTCTAACACTGCAGTTGGTTAACCTGAACAGACTGTCGTGCTCAGAGAAGGAGAAAACCTTATCTTCAGTAGCATAAACTATAGTATCATCTTCTGGCTTTAGTCCTTTCTATCTCCATGGAGTGTCCTTTTTTTTTTTTTTTCCTTTTTTATTATTCCCTGGAAACAGCAGCCAACAAACTGGAGGGAAAATGGGGCTTCATTGAATCAGTCCAAGAAAATTCACATTCTTACCTAGTTATTCTCCGCGGTCTCCCTCCCTGCACTTCCACCCCCATATTGTCTTTAAAAAAATCCAGGAACATCTGAGCAGCTTTCATCTAAAGGAGTAAAAATCAGTGGAACTCGTCCTTGAGGATCCATCTCTGGAACCACTAGTTCAAGAGATTTATTATGTATATTCTGTAAAAAGCTGTGGCTTCTCCTGTGCATAAGCCCACAGTCTTAGTTGGTTGTAATGATTTGATTTTTGTCAACTCTCCGCTCAAATAGGTTGCTGAATACCTTTGAAAAAGTGCTTATAACATGCATAAAAGATAAATATTTCATCTGAAGGAAAATACTTTGATGCTCCATGCAATTCTGTAACATTCATAAGGTCCAGTTTTTACCCTATAATTGCCTATCATTATACACAATTTACATATTCAAACATTCTCTACAAACCTTAGTCTAGCATGTTTTTATTACAAATTCAGATCAAGGGAATAACCTTTAACTTCAGAGACAAATGAGACAAATTTACAAGTGCATGTCTGCTGTTTTCTTGTGTTTTATAAATCCCTGCAGACCTGAACACTTTTGCTATAACGCCACTCAGAACAATATACATATATTACTACTTGTTTGTAGTGCTTCGGTAATGAGTCCCCTTTGTATTAGATAACCTATATAATTCAGCATCTAGGCCCTCCATAACGTCAATTATCTCCTCATAGCTAAATGTACATTCCATTAAAACAAGATTTACAGCCTTTACAATACTTCTTAGGCTTGAATGTGGAGATTTTTTTGGATTTAAAGAAGCAGAGATGGGAGCTAGCATTTGTTAAAGAAGCAATGAATTAAAACAAAAATGCTATTTCATTTACTAACTATGAATAGGCACCTAAAACCCTGAAGAAATAGTTGTAGCAAAACAGACTGAAGTACTCCTGGGGAAAAAAAACAGGAAATTTTTTTTTCACTTTTTGGCTTTTTTTACTGTTTCCTAATTTATTCTTAGTTTTTCCATTATATGACATGGACAATTTCCTTCATGTACCCTCCGTTTAGTTCCTGTTCAGATTACTGAAAATTCTTGACTGTAAGACGAGAAAATGGCACCTTAGAAAAGTCTGTGGGAAAAAAAAAAATCCCAGCACTTGCCAGTTTTCAAACAAAACTCCTTACAGGAAACCGATTTAAAGGGAAGCTGCTGGCATATTTCATATGTTGTAGAAAAGACTGACATTATTTCAAATGCATTTGAATACCTTATGCAAAGAAAAGGCCTAAAAGTGTCCTTGAGCAGTACAAGGGTTTTTCATGAGTGCTGTAAATGGGATCCTATATATTATACCACCAGCCACGGGTAGTCCTACGGTCTTTTAATCTCACGAGTGGGTATAGTGCCCCTCTGTATGGCATTCCCCATTTCAGCTGATAATTTTCACTATTTTATGCAGCAGATCTGTAAAACATCCGTTCAGTCTGTTAGTTGATGTCTCAGGTTCAAAGAAACTATCTAAAAAACACAAAGCTGTTTAGATGCTAAAGGTGGAGTTAGTTGAAACTGTTGTATCACAAAGGGCTAATTTAAAAGTTAACTCATTCACTATTGATCTTTTAATATTGATTTTCCTGTTTGCTCCTTACTTTCACACTTCTCCCTTCCTCTGCTTTATAAATTGCCTTTGCATTTTAGATTTAACACCAATTAGGAGAAGGTGTTCAGAGATGACAAACATGTTTTTTATCTTCCATTTAAATAGTGCTTCTGGGTAAAAATCCCTGTGTCACAAGTTCCAACTTTTGCTATGCATTTTTCTTTCTTTTTCTGCACTAAGTAAAAGCATTTCTTATACTTCTGTAGGCTGAACATTAACTTCCAGTAAGCCATAAGCTCTTTTAAGGAATGAGAAATTGGACATCCAGAAGGAAGTTGCCTAAAATGCCTATTGACATTTTATACCTAAAAATATAATATTGCCATTTTGTAACGCACTAGAAATTAAACTGAGCTGTGCATTTGGCTCATTTATGTGAATCTGGCAGTACAGATCTGAGGTATGATTAAGTCTCACAGAAAATGGGACCATTGAACACAAGCTGCATCTTCAGCCAAAGGTTGCCTGTGTCCATTAAGAAGCAGGAAGCATCTGTTTGTGTTATGCATGGCTGTAGTCTGCCTGCAGCCTCCTCCTTTTTTGTAAGTATAAATGCCAGAGAGGACTTATAATATGCTTCTGGGGGAAGTTCAATGAAAAAAAATAATGAATTGCAACTTGGTGTATTCACGTAAGTCTAGTTAAGATCCTTGTTAGTGACAACCTGATGTAGTTTATCTGGAAAAATTCGAAATCTGTGTTGCAGCTACTTTGAATTCATAGCAGGGTAATTCAAATCAGAGCTTGGCAAGATGTATCAGCTTGATATCTCTAAGACTTTCAAGGATTCATGCTCTTTATTCCTGGAATTCTGAAAGGATTGGCTGTAGATAGACAGTGTGATAGTCTGACTTCTCAGCTCCGTGATAGGTAATTAATCTGTTTGGTTTTTCCCTCATTTAATAAAATAGTTAATTTGGCAAAATAGATATTTATTATTACAAGAGTGATAACCAGATTATCTGCAGTTCTGCCTAATGGAAAAAAAACCACTGCTGAAATGGTTTCAGAAAATAAAATCATTTCCCAAAAGTGGGGCAGCACTTAATCCACCAAAAGTGAAGTTTGACAGTTGGCTTTAGCACAAGAAGAATTAATAGTACATTGCTAATAGTAGTGCAATATTAATATATTTCAATATTTGTGTCAACCAGTACTACTGTAGATATTTTCCAACAGGTAGAAAATACTCTCAAGAATATTCACATCACTAATCAGTGCAGGGAATGAGAGGGTCTTGTGGGGTGTGTAGGTTCTCTTGGCATAAAGTTTCTTGCATAATCTCTGTTGAGAACTTGCAGTCTCACTAGTCAAGGTAGAAAGAGGATGGGGAAAGCTGTAAAACACACAGGCAGTGTGTGGGAGAAGAATATTGCATGAAGTCGTGATTTTTCTTCTGCTGAGGATGGCACTGGAGGAGATAGGCTATCAAGAGGCAAGGTAGGAAAAGAGAACAGGGCCTTGTATGGGAGGAAATAGGATTCTGTTACTGAGAAGTAACACCTCACGATTACTTCTTTCTTCAGACACCCCTGTTTTTCCACCCACCTCTTAAAAACTTTTCATTTTTGTTCCCCTGTCATATTCTTCCCTTTCACTGACCTCATCCTGAGATTCTCCATTTCCAGATGATGACAGGCTCTATGGCCTCTCATGCTTGGGCTCTTGCACATAAACCTTCATCTGCTCTTCTTGACTGAGATGCACTTCAGGTTGGCTGAGCTTTACAGGAGACAAGGGCTGTTTATCTGAGTGTAGAATTAGAGATGCGTAGGTTGTGAGACTGCAGGCAACTTGTTAAATCATAAAATACCAAGTTTAGCTGCCAGTTGATGCTAACTTTATGAACTGATGGTGATAGTCCCCATAACCCTCAGCAGGATGTATTGCAAGACTCTCTTGAGCCCTTTCTTTAGATGAGGCAGTATAGGGATGGATGAACTGTGTTAGCTCTGGGGATGGATAGAGGAGTTGTCCTTGTTTTTCATCTTCAACTCTTGCTGCCATGAAAACAGAATTAATATGAAGAGATGTGTAAAGAGATATGGGACCTTTGTGGTTTAAATCTAGTGACTGGCATTGGACTGGCAGTGGTGATTCACACCCAGGCTTGGACCCTACTTTACATTTCTGTCCTTTTTATTGAGACTGTCAGTCCTTCTGAAATGGAGGTAGCAGAACTTCCAAACAGCTCAGTGAATGCAGGGAGGGAGGATAGAACTCTCAGTATGATGTGTGCTCGGATAATGTTTATTCTATTATAAACATAGTTTATATAAATATTCTTGCTAACTTGGAAAATGTAAAGCTAAAATATGGCTTATAAAACCCCTTCAGCATAAATACCTATATTAGAGATATTTTTGCAGACCCAATCAAGCATCAAGCATGAACTGCTATAGGTCACATAGCAGATCCACACTGCAGACGCCTGAAAAGCATTTGGCCCTTGTCTGGGTGATCTGTAAAACCACTCATAACGATATATTTTTTTCACCGTGCAACACTAAATCTTTCCAGTATTTAATGCCCTTCTCTTTAATGTCAGCTGGTCTTCTAAGGAGACTTTTTAAACTCGTGTTCTCAATTATGGCATTTTAATTTAATAATAATCCAATTAAAGGTGTGTTTTTTATGGAACATCCACGCTACCTTTACTGGTATTATTAGAGTAACCATCATAATAACAAGGAGTAATTATTTAAATATTCATTAAAAATCAAGTGGTGGAGAAGAGAGTAATATTGGTGGAAAGATTGTAGTAACCTGATACATGTCCTTTCCTGAGCGCTAGAATAAAAGGTATCTTTTCTTTAAAGCTTGCAAGTTTCTACTTTTCCTGAACTTCTAAAGATGCAGTAAACCAGCATTAAAATACCTTAACATTTTTATTGCTGATGTTGTTACTTTGTGAAAGGGAACCAGAAATATTATCTGGAAAGTACTGCTAGAGGTAAAGAGTGGCAGTGGTTATATGGACCTGACTGCAGGTCCTCACCGCAGTCCTGGCAGGGGTTATGGGTGGGTGATTAAAATGAGAGGGAGTCCATTCCCTGTTACAGCTAATGGAATTATTCAGGCATGCTGAGGGGAGGATTCATAAGGCACTGGATGTCACTGTAGCTCAGCAGAAAATAACGAATTCTCAACAGTTCTTATCTCACACTGATTATTGTTTGATGGTATCCAGAATAACTGAGGATATTTTGAGGAAAATTTTTATCTCCAGGGTAAAAGCACTCTGCATTCAGGGTATATAGAAAGTTATGTATCAACTGGGCAAGGAAGTTCTGCCTATCACTAAATGATACAAGTCGGACTGCAGGGGACAGATAAGTCAGGGATTCAGGCTGACTGGTGCAGTGGGGTGGATGTCTACAGACCCAGTCTAGTCTTGTTCTGACCTCTGTTTTCTCACTGTCCCCTGCAAGGGCAGAATTTGGGAGGCAGAGTCTGAATCCAGCTTTGTTTAGTGCTGTTCGTGAAAGAGAAAGGCTCATTATTGCTTTGACGTTTTGAATGGAACATAATCTGTCATGCACTAATGGAGGGAACACATTTTAATATTTCTGGAAAAGACCATCTTTTGTCATAATATGCAGAAAAGGCAAGAGTGTTCAATAAGTTCATAATTTATAGTTACCTGCTTTGGGAGAAGATACTAGAGAGATTTTTAATCTCCCAGATAAAAATATAGCAAGATCTAATGATTGGGAGTTGGACTCAGCAATTCAAATTGGAAAGAAGACAGCTTTTTTTTCATACTGAAAATAGTCAACACAGCCACAGACTACTCTAATACAAAGTGAATTCTCCCTCAACATTTCCAAATCAAACTGGGAGAAGAGGGTGCTAAAAGACACAGCGTAGTTCAGCTGCAAATCCTTGGGTTGGATGATTACTGTGAGGTGCAGACGAACTTGTTTCCTGTGTTTTGCATGTACATCTGTGTAGGACAATATATTAAGATCTTAAATTGCAGGAAGAAAGATTTAGATTAGGCACATGGGGAGTCTTAATGACAAAAGTAAAAGAGTAAAAGAGAGACGGAATGAGGTAGACTTTAAAATGATTGTAAACTCTCCGTTTGGTGGCCTTTGAAGCGGGATATTGGAGCAGCTGACATAGATATGAATAGATTCATAGATACGGACAGGACAAAGAGGGAACTAAAAGAGAGTAGGTTTAGATCAGATATTAGGAAAAAATTCTTTAATATGAAGTTGTGAGGCACAGGAACAGGTTACCCAGAGAAGTTACAGATGTCCCATCCCTGGAAGTGTTCAAGGCTAGGCTGGATGGAAGTCTGAGCAACCTGGTCTAGTGAAAGGTGTCCCTGCCAATGACAGGAGGGCTGGAACTGGATGAACTTTAAGGTCCCTTCCAACCTAAACCATTCTATGACTTTGGGTCAGGAATTGGATGAAGTCAAACCTTAGGGTTTATCCCAGTCCTCTCATTCTTTAATTTCACAATCCCTCCTAGCCTTTAAACGGTGTTTCTGAATACCTGTGTCTTGGTAAGATTCAGCCCTGCAAACCTCTATCATGTCTGAACTGGCAGTATTTGTTTGGCTTTACTGCAACCTGGAAGCTACAATTGATTGATCGGGAGTTGTGACCTGGATGTTTCATCTCTGTACATACACCGTATCTACCAACTACTGTAAAGATAAAGAATTATACCTCAGCTCTCAGCCCGGAAATTCATGCCTAGCTACAGACTGTAGGATTGAAACCATGTGCAATTCATCTAACAGTATTAATGAAGTCTTGGCTTGTGTTTGACTCTAAGCACATGAATAATTTCATCACTATCCAACAGAGCACTTCAGCCTATGCTTAAGTTTCACTGATGTTGATTACTCACACGCTCAAAGTCAAGCACATGCTAAAGTGATAAAGACTGCATATGGCAAAGACTATATAGCTAGTTGTCATAAAGTGGGTATTTAGACAGACTTCAGTGCAGGTGGCAAGGGATTAAGATAGCCATATATCAAAAGTAGCCTTATAACAAAGACTTTTATATTGTAGGTGCATTATTAAATATAAGGATCATTCTTGAGCAATACATGGCTGTTTCTGGGCATGTTTAAAATATTTAGCAAGTTTTTGAACACAAAAATGTTCGGAGTGGATCTTCAAAGACTTTTTGACATTGTTCTATTCATAAAAGTGAGCATCTACACTGCTCAGGGCAACTTTTAGGCAAGATAACGATGAAGTAATAATATGGTAATTAACTTCTTTTTGTATTTTTTTTCAACGGGGAGTCTAGGGAGAGTCTTTAAGGGTTGTGAAAATAAATAAATAAATAAAAAAATATATAGGCATGCACATATGAATGTTCGGGAATCAGTCAGAGATTGGTAGCCAGGTAGCCTGCAGTTAATTTTGCTGTTGTGTTGAGGTCTACTGAAGAAGAGTGCTAAGGAACATAAGAGCAAAACAAAACAAAAAAGGGAGAGAAGATTTATGACTGCTAGCTTATAAATCTTAGATCACTAATAGCACTAATTTTGTCTTTTTTAAAGAAAACTAAAAAGGAGGGGACTTACTTTCCTCTCTTGAATTTCATGGAGGTGAAGTTTTGGAGAATAAAACAAACCAAAACATCTTAGTTCCATGTAACATGTAGTAGCAAGCATCCAGCCAGCTGCCATTTTGAGGGTTATTTTTTTAATCAGCCATTTCAGTTTTAGATTGGCCTTGATCCTCAGCCTGCTCAGGAATTTTTCTTCTTACGTATGTGCCTCTTCTGAAGTAAATATGTTGCTGTTGTTGTCGCCTAATACACAGCTGCTTTCTTCCTCCTGTCAGTTCTTGAGCTAAGCAAAGAGAATGCATGCACATACACAGACACTCAGACACTTTATTTTCTGAGAGAAGAAAACCCCACAACAAAAAAGAGTGCAGGCTGTGACTTTAAAAATGAAAGAATTGAACAGCTGTGGGTAATAAATCGATTAATTAGAGTGGATAAAGTGAAGGTGAAGGGTGCAGAGCACTCTTTAACTTGAAGATATATGACCTTGTAAGATGCTGCACTTCATTTGCTATTAGATCACACTTTGTAAGGGGCTTTATTAAAATCTGTTCTAGGGTGAGCTGAGGTAAAACATATTGTTTAAAAAAGCTTTTGACAGAGTATGTTATATACTTTAGTCTGCTTCAGTGATTTCTGTCACTTTTTATACTACACATGTTGCTGTGCAAGAAAAGTTAAAGGTCTAGACATTTTCATCATATTTCTGTAAGAAACAGAAATTTAAATATTTGAAGTAATAATGGGAGCATTTACTGTTGCTTTGGCTGCAAAGCTGACATAAAACTTCCTAACTGCCTCAGTGCTGAGTAGATTTTTAAGGGATAATGTATCAGTTTCTTTCCATGTTTGTATGTGGCTTTCATTAATGTCAATAGCAGTTACGGGCACTTTTTTCCAAGCCAAGTGCAGTTCCCAAACTTGGGGGTTTTTTTCCAGTAGCGATTGTTAGAGATTAATCAAAGCAACTGTGTCTGGCCCATACAGACACAGAGCGCGGGGCCAGGGCACAGGGGCCATGTCAGCCAGGCAGTAATGCCCACTGTATTGTGTACATTTTTTATTGGTTGTGAAGAGAGGGCTTCACTGAAATCAAGGTTCCAAGCTGCTATTCACAGCAACACCCCTACTAAACCGATAGGTGAGTGAAGAGTTGCACCACATTTATCACCTATCTTTGTAAATAAGTCTCAATCTGATACATGCTTTTTCCTTTATGCTGTTATGGATGTATATTGGGTGATAAGATTAGATAAGATGACAGGTTGATAGGTAGGCAGATAGTCTTCTAGCCTCCTTGTCTAAGGTTTTGTAGGTTTTGTTAGCAGCAGTCATTCCTGTAACAGCCAGGAGAGGGGAATTCAATCAACTTCTCTTGATGTGCCCAAGTTTAAATTTTTTTTTTTTTTTGGTGTGCTATGAGTCATTCCTCTTTACAAGGTAGTTTCGATAATATGGTTCTGTTCACCTTATAAACTCTTTCATTTTCAAGCTCATGCAACAGGCTTTTGGGAATGGCAGCTCCCCTGTCTAGAAAGCATCTGTTAGTTCAGCTTTGGGTTTGAGCCCCTGCAGAGGGGCTGAATCAGGCATTGCTTGGGTCCTTGTTCCATCATGGGTCAGGCAGGAAGCTTGGTTCAGGTATTGAACTTCCAGGAAGTTTAGTGCCTTTAGGTTCAGTGGGGCCATCACTAGACAAAATGTGTGCTACCATAAACAAACAAGGAAGCCAGAAATTAATTTCAGATTTTTCAAAATGGGCACTTTTTTTCAGGAAACCTCCCCCTCATTTAAAAACAAACAACAAAACAAATCCTGGATCATGATTTTCAAGTTGACACATATTTATGAATTTATCAGAGTCTTGCAGAGGTACTGAAAAAAGGAGGGGGGGTAAGGAGGGAAGTGCTTTTTGCAGATAGCACATAGTTTATATTGTGCCCAGGACCGGAATTTTCTAGCTAGCAAAATTATGACTGTGATGCAGACTTGTCCACACCTGTCCTTTATGTAAAGCTGAATCAAGGTTAAAGGAATGCTTTCCACCTTTATGCAGTCGTTCAAAGAGGCTAGAAAAGCAAACAGAACAATGTTTTTGGCTCTGGTGAGCATTTCTGCATTGGAGGGCAGGCTCAGGCTCAGAAATTCTTGGGACCCAGTTCAAGCACGGCCCGACATTTGTTACTGTTAATTGCAACTGTGCTGTCGGCTTTGATTACCGGATGTTTCATTTGAGTGGCTTCTTGGTGTTTTGGCAAAAAGAACGTCAGAGTGGTTTATGCAAGGGTATGTTTTCCAAGCTCCTGTTGACTTGAATAGGACTTTGTGGCTAAATATCTACACAGTATTTTAAAAATGGAAGTGCTGGCATGTCTTAAGCATGTATAAATTAAATTCAGCAATATCTCAGGGGACTGCTGCATGAAGTATATAAAATGAAAGAGTGAAAATGACACTGAAGGTCCATACAGGTGCCTTGTAAAACCTACTACACTGCATTTTTCTTGGTTTTTGTCCGTAGTCATAAATCCCTTGAAACAAATTCCTTTTTGTGGAATAAACACATGAAAGGATTTGGATGCTTACATGTCATAAAGGAAGGTTTTATTTGCAAATTAGAGGATGTAAACGTATGTAGCACAAATGTGTATGTGTGATATTTGTCATACATGTTAAGTGAGTAAGTGTGGTGAGTAAATGTGCTGTTCAACAATTTATATCAGTCAATACGTTGCAATTAGATCCTTCTTTCAGAAATGCCAAGGAGGAAATGTGTTAGCAAAATAAAGTGAATGCCAACTGTATTTAAATGTTCTCTGCTGTATTATTTTTTAAGTGTTCTTTCTGTTTTTTCTTTTATAGGTAAAGATGAGCCTTCAAGCTATATTTGCACAACATGCAAGCAGCCTTTTAATAGCGCTTGGTTCTTGCTTCAGCATGCCCAGAACACACATGGATTCCGCATCTACCTGGAAACAAGCCCTTCAAACAGTTCCCTTACTCCACGCATCACCATCCCTCCTCCTCTGGGACCGGAGACTGTTGCACAGTCCCCGCTGATGAATTTTCTTGGAGACAACAACCCTTTCAACCTTTTGCGCATGACAGGACCCATCTTGCGTGAACACCCTGGCTTTGGTGAGGGTCGGCTCCCAAACACACCTCCGCTGTTCAGCCCACCACCTCGTCATCATCTGGATCCACATCGCCTTAGTGCCGAAGAAATGGGGTTAGTTGCCCAGCATCCCAGTGCCTTTGACAGAGTTATGCGTTTAAACCCCATGGCAATTGAGTCCCCAGCGATGGATTTCTCCAGAAGGCTTCGAGAGCTGGCAGGAAACAGTTCCACCCCTCCGCCAGTCTCACCCAGTCGCACCAACCCTATGCATCGTCTGTTGAATCCTTTCCAGCCGAGTCCTAAATCACCTTTTTTGAGCACCCCGCCACTGCCCCCCATGCCCCCCAGCAGCACTACGCCTCCCCAGCCTCAGGCCAAGAGCAAGTCCTGTGAATTTTGTGGGAAAACATTCAAGTTCCAGAGTAACCTTATCGTGCACCGGCGCAGTCACACAGGAGAAAAGCCCTACAAGTGTCAGCTCTGTGACCATGCTTGCTCCCAGGCCAGCAAGCTAAAACGCCACATGAAAACGCATATGCATAAAGCTGGCTCCATGACGGGCAGGTCAGATGATGGACTGTCCACCACTAGTTCCCCCGAGCCAGGCACAAGCGAGCTCACTGGAGAGGGACTGAAATCCAGTGAGGCAGATTTCAGGAATGAGAGCGATCCTTCCCTGGGCCATGACAATGAAGAAGAGGAAGAGGAGGAGGAGGAGGAAGAAGAGCTTGAAAATGAGAGCCGGCCAGAGTCGAGCTTCAGTATGGACTCAGAGCTGAGTCGTAACCGAGAAAACGGCTCCAAGTCGCTGCCGGACGAGAAATCCCTCGTCCTGGGAAAAGTCATCGAGAATGTAAGTCTAGGTGCCATTCAGCAATATAACGACATGTTAGCTGAAAAACAGAAGAGGAGTAGCTTCATGAAAAGGTCCTCTGACCAGCGAGACTTGTGTCCTCGAGACCTCTGTCAGAGAGATCCGGGTGACGAAGACTCAGTGGTAGGAGAGCTGGACCGCACTGAGGAAGGTACGGTCAATGGAAGAAACTTTGGCCCGGGTGAACCCTTCCCAAACTTGTTCCCCCGCAAGCCAACACCTATCACGAGCCCCAGTTTAAACAATTCCTCTAAAAGAATAAAGGTAGAGAAAGATTTGGACTTGCCACCAGCAACGATAATACCTTCTGAAAACGTTTATTCCCAGTGGCTGGTAGGGTATGCAGCATCGCGGCACTTCATGAAGGATCCGTTCCTCGGATTCACAGACTCCCGACAATCCCCCTTTGCGACCTCTTCCGAGCACTCATCGGAGAACGGAAGCCTGCGTTTCTCCACTCCGCCGGGGGACATGCTGGACGGGGGGCTCTCAGGGCGCAGCGGCACAGCGAGCGGAGGCAGCACCCCCCACATCAGTGGACCCGGCCCCGGGCGACCCAGCTCGAAGGAAGGACGCAGGAGCGATACATGTGAGTACTGTGGCAAGGTCTTTAAGAACTGCAGCAATTTGACGGTTCACCGTCGGAGCCACACTGGAGAGCGGCCTTACAAATGCGAGCTCTGCAACTATGCATGTGCCCAGAGCAGTAAGCTGACGCGCCATATGAAAACGCATGGCCAGATAGGGAAGGAGGTCTACCGCTGCGACATTTGCCAGATGCCCTTCAGTGTTTACAGCACCCTGGAGAAACACATGAAAAAGTGGCATGGAGAACATTTGCTGACAAATGACGTCAAAATTGAGCAGGCAGANTAGGTTAAATTTCAGGGGTCTAGGTAACATTTTATTTGTACAGTTTAACTATTGCCAACTGAGAAAAGATGACCTAACTTGCCTCCATAAACATAACTTAGCATAACTATGGTAGGTGCCAGACTTTGGCACTTAAATATAACCTGTGTCTACAAAGTTCTATTAAACCCGAGGGTTGATTAAGGCAGTAAAAATTGTGGAGCCTTTTAACTGTGCAATAATTTCTGTATTTATTGGGTTTTTGTAATTTTTTGGCATGTGCAGGTACTTTTTTTTATTCTTTCTGTTTAAATTTCTTTTAAAATTTTGTTGGGTATCCCTTTTTAATTTTACCCGGTCGTAGCCTGAGATTACTTGCATTGTAGGAGAGAAACATATCTTTTAAAATTATAATTTTTGGGCCGCTGCTTTGTTGAAATTTAAGCTAAGTGTGTGTAATTTCTTGTGAAGAAGCCAGCATTTGAACTGAAATCTTTCTTTTTTCTTTTCTTTTCTTTCCTTTTTTTCTCTCGCTCTTCTTTCCCTCCCTCCCTCCCTCCCTTTCTTCCTTCCTTCCTTCCTTCCTTCCTTCCTTCCTATTTTTCTTCCTATTTTTCTTTCCTCTTCTTAAATAACCTTGAAGATTAGGGAAAACAAAATTGTACAGCGGATAACAATCTTTGAAATTAGCACTTTCTTTTGAAATTGGATCAAATACGTAGCACTGACAATGTTGCTGACGATAGAGGCCTTTTCTAGATGGATTTCAGCACTAAAGTTATGGCAACAAAAAAGACATAGATGCAGAAGGCTGCTACACTCAAAAACCAGACACATTCTTAATTGTGCATTACTATCAGATAGTTTCTTCTTGTTAAAAGCTATGGCAACATAATGATGCCAGTTTGTCACTTTCTGGAGTGTTTTTCCCTCCCTCTTCCCGTCCTGTGACTCTTCCCAGAGACAATAAAAGTATATCTTGAGCATTTTAATATTATTTTCAAACCTCAGAGGAGCTGAACGCCATCTTTTTTTTTCTTTTAAAACCACAAAATCATAAATTTGAATTCAGGACGTCTACTTTAGTCCATATTTGCTGTAGTTAATTACTAGAAGATGGGAAATTGTGAATTTCTCAATGAAAAGCCTCAACTCATAGGCTTTTGGTTTATGAATAGAAATATTAGAACTATCTTAGATGCTGTACAGTGATTTTATTACAAAGAAGAGAAAAAAGAAATTCTGGTTGATTTACCTGTCTTGGCAAGATTCTGTTCCTACTGAAGATGGTAAGATTTTTTCCAACTTAATTAGGAACAGAATGGAATTGTATTCAGATAAAAGCATTATGACAGAGAAAAAGTAAAGCAAAGAAAAATGCACCTGCTCTACTTTCAAATTCCAAATTTTTTAAAGCCTTTTGCAACTAATATTAGCAAACAGTAGACAATTATGGTTAGAGATTTTAATTATGTTGACCCGCACTTTAAAGTTTTTGTTTGTGGTTAAGAGAAAAATGGCTTCTCAACAAGAAATTACATCATATTCTATTTGGCCCAAAGGTGGGTTAAACTGTAAGGGAACAGCTGAGATTAAGTGTCAGTGTTGCTAAGCATGGCATTCACAATACTGGCACTATAAAGAAAAATAAATAAAAATAATTTATTGGACAGTTTTTCTACTGCCATTCAATTTGACGTGAGTGCCTTGAAAACTGATCTTCCTATTTGAGTCTCTTGAGACAAATGCAAAATGTTTTTGTGAAATGGAAAGACTTTTAAAAAAAAAAGTAAAACAAGAAAAGTACATTCTTTAGGGAAAAAAAAAGAGCCACATTTACTTAAAAAAAATATTACTGGTTGAAGATAGTGGACATGAAAATGCCATAAGACCCAATCAAATGAAGATGTATACCCAGCACAACTTCGGACATACATTAGCTGAATTATTCTCAGCCTTTTTTTTTTTTCAGGACAACGCTGCTTAGGAAATGGAATGGAAATGATTTACTGCTGAATTAAAACTCAAATGACACAAATTACGAGTTGCTATCATTGAATGAGAAAAAACAATTCAGGAACAACGGCTAATTTTTTTTTAAAAGTTAAATTTAGTGCACTCTGTCTTAAAATACGTTTACAGTATTGAATACATACAAGGGTAAAAAAGAAATTGTGTGTATGTGTGTTTGAGCAATCTTTTTTTTTTCAAAGTTTGCTTAATAGGTTATTAAAAAAAATGCCATAATGGCCATGTGTATATTGTTTTCTTTTGGTGACGGGGTTTTAGTATATATTATATATATTAAAATTTCTTGATTACTGTAAAAGTGGACCAGTATTTGTAATAATGGAGAATGCCTGGGCATTTTACAAAACCAGAAAGAAAAAAAAAATTTTCTTTTTTCCTTGAAAATGTTGCAGTAAAATTTAAATGGTGGGTCTATAAATTTGTTCTTGTCACTGTAACTGTAAAGTCTTGAGTTTTAGTAAATTTTTTTCTGCCTTGGGTGTTGAATTTTTATTTCAAAAAATGTATAGAATCTTGTATTCGGGGATTAAAAGGTGATTGCTACACCATGTAGAAAAAGTATGTAGAAAAAAGTGCTTAATATTGTTATTGCTTTGCAGAAAAAAAAATCACGTTTCTGACCTGTACCTATTTTTCTCTTTTTTTCTCCCCTTTTCCCCTTCCCTTCCCCTTCTGGAATGGATATTGATATTGGTTGATTCATATGATGTAGGCACTTGCTGTATTTTTACTGAAGCTTGTAATTTTTTAACTGTACGCTTGTCCTTTTAAAGGGATTTAATGTACCTTTTTGTTAGTGAATTTGGAAATAAAAATAAAAACAAACAAACAGGCTGCCATAATATATTTTTTTAATTTGGCAGGATAAAATATTGCAAAAATAAAAAAAAATTTGTATGTGAAGTCCTTATTGTACAGGAAAAAAGGGGGTTGTTAGACGACCTTTGAGTAAAAGAAACAAAACAAAATAATTAAGTGCTTTTTTATTTTACTTTTTTTTCTTGTTGTTGTTCACAAATAATTTTAGTTGTATATATATTTTTTTTGTCAGAAATGGCCTACAAAAAAGTACTGTTCCCACAGGGCTCTAAATAATTTCAAAGTTGCCTGGACCCCTTGCATCAAGGTTTTACCAGGTATGGTTGAACCAGGCTGGATGGTTATTGCCTATTTGTGTGAAAAGAAATTCCGTTCCTGGAAAGGTGTCTGGGGTGACATCCCACAGCTTCCCTGCAGATTTGAGAGAGAGAGAGGAGATTTCTACCCCTCCTTCCAAACAAGATGTCCAATACATCTTACCTCTCCTGGTCAACCCCCACTCATTGCTCCTCACACCCTGCCACCACCCTCTGGAAGAAAGTCTTTTTATAGCAAAAAGTGAGAGCTGCTGCATCCACTTTGACATAAAATGGTGAAATAGCCTGCTGTTGGTACAGCTGTAATCAGGTTGAAGTAAAATTAGTCCAGGCACAGCCCTCCTCTTCCCTGTCAGAACAGGACCGACTCCGTGTACAGGTCTTGCCAGTCCATGTTATTAGCTGCTTTGCTGCTCTTCACTTCTAATTGTACATTCCATAAATTTCTGAATGTTTGAGGGACTGGGATGAAATCCTGTACCTTTTGATGTCTCTCTTCTTTGCAGTTCTTTTTCTCTCTCTCTCTCACACTCTCTCCCTTTTGGGTCGAGGGGAAGACGTGGCAGAAGAGGCACTAATGCTTTAGTGAAGGGGAGGAGAAAATGATCACCGCTCTTGCAGAAAATGACGGTAAATCTTAAAACAAAAGCAAGAAAAAAATATATTGCCATGCCAAATTCTTCTGCTTTCATCAGTGCAGAACCACTGGAGCAATTGGAGAGGCATGGGTGTGACAGCAGGGAGAACTTGGTCCACCTACTTATCAGATAGATATATGCCTTCCTGGCTTGAACATTGCACCCTTAAGTCTTCTGGACAAATTCTGTATCTCAATTAAACTGATATAAATCAGGAATTATTCATCACTCTTAGTCCTGGATTACTCCAGCATAACTGAGGTTGGAATGTGGTCCCTTGAAGGCACATTTTCACTTTTTGGTGAAAATTCAGATCTCCGGCTTTTATATGAATCCAGTCATGTCACAGAACTCAGAAGAATCTCTTGGACTTGCATCAGTGCAACGAAGATCAGAAGTTAACTGTACATTTTCAGTCCACAATTAATTGATTTAAGAAAGAATTCACTTTTCATTTTAGTGTAAGTTGCTTAGGAGCTTCAGTCTCCCTGTTGTTTTTAATTATCCAGGATAGCTAACACCAGCAGTTGTCTAATTTTGTGACTTAGATCACTGAAACTAACAATAAGTCACCCAAAAGCACAAGGGTTGTGTTTCTGCAGACTGTAGTGATACTGAAATGGCCCTCCTTTTCTTCTTGCTTAGAAGAGCCGCAGTTTACTAGGCCATAAGCACAATATAACATGGACATAGCTAGAATGCTGCCATAGTTCTTTTCACACTTTAAGTAGTTTAACATTTTTTTTAAGGTTGAATTTATTACTTTCATTGTGTCTAGTCCTGCTGCCTTTGAAGTCCAGAGTAAAACTTCAGTTGACTCCCTTGGCAATAGGACAGGTGCGGGAACCTGGTTTTAGAAAGAAAAATATCAATTTTTAAGGAAAGGGTCAAAAAATCAGCATTTCATCCCAGTCCTATGTAAAAGACAGTCCAAGGTTTTGTTTATCACAGGCAAACTCATTTTTATGGTGCTCTTTGTATTTTAGAACTGCAAAGCAAAGTAACGTTGATTTAAGTTGTTTGCATTTGTACCGGCAAGGCAAAATATTTTTATTACCTTTTTCTATTACTTATTGTATGAGCTTTTGTTGTTTACTTGGAGGTTTTGTCTTTTACTACAAGTTTGGAACTATTTATTATTGCTTGGTATTTGTGCTCTGTTTAAAAAACGAGAGCACTTTTTTTTTTTATTATGGATAAAATGTTGAGATGGCTGGAGGTCATTTCAATATGGCTTAGTGAAATATTTATTGTTCCTTTTATTCTCTGTACAAGATTTTTGGCCTCTTTTTTTTCCCCTTATTGTCACAATGTTGAGTTCAGCATGTGTCTACCATTTCATTTGTACGCTCGTTCAAAACAACGTTTGTTCCAGTTTCAAGTTATAAAAATAAATTGGACATTTGACTTGATCTCCAAATCTTGTCTTTCCTGTTTTTTTGACATTGAGGGGTGGGAAAGGGGAAAAAGAAGGGAGCAGGGGGTTGAAGCCTCAGTACAGATGATGGAGGTCCTGCCATTTTTTCTGTCAGTTCTCATGGGAGTCCATCAGGAGAGAAATCTTGTTTGGGAAGGACATGTGGGAACCTGAATGATGCTAAGAAGATGCTCATGTCCTGCTTCCATCCCTTGGACGTAAATAAAATGCAAGGTATTTCCTGAACAGGGGTCTTGAGAGAAAATGGTAGAATAATGTTTGAAACAGTCACATTTCTCATACAAAACTATGTTATGTTTGGGGCCATTATCTCAGTTTTCTGAAGGTGCTGAGAAGTGCTTTGCTCCTGTGTTTTTTCCCATTCCTCCCCATAAATGTAACCGTATGGTGTATGCACTCAAGTTTGTTAACATGTTCTGCTTTTTGGATGCCAGTGCAAATAGCGAGAACACTTACCAGTTCAACCAGGACCTGAATGTGGGCCACAGACTGTATTATGTGAGAACCACCAAAATGTGACTGCAGCTAAACATCTGCTCCTCCTCCTCATCTAGGGACAAAGACATGCACAGTTAAAGGCAGAATTTTGCACTATTTGCAGTTTGAGGATAAGAGCTGACAGCTACAGGCAGTTCACTGTCCTGATGCTCTTTATCAAGCCAACCTGTTAGCTAATGCATGGAAATCTTAAATAACGGAATTGTTATTCAAACCATTATTGGAAAGCATAGGAAAGATTTGGAGCATTGGAGACCAGATTCTGGTTTCCTGGAGGCCCTGGTCCAACAAACCATGTAACAGGCTTTTGATTCAAAGCAGGCAGGTAATTGAAATTCATTTCAAAGGAACTGCTCCTGGACTTTAAAGTATTTGGCTCAACTCAGAAGTCAGGAGGGGAAGCTAAGTGGTGTGTGCTACAGAAGAGCTCCTACAGATGGTCCCTTCCTGATCTCAGGCTCCCTGAATCTACAATCTAAATTTAGGTATGTGTGTAAGTGCTTTGCTGGATCAAGGCTTCAGAGTGATATGAAAGTTACAGGCTTTGAAAAGTTGCAGTCATGAAAAACCAGTGAAAATGAAATCGGAACCCCACGCTGACAATTATATTGGGCAATAGTTCACGCTATAATTTCCCAAATGCCATGTTCATTTTGGATGCCTTCTGAAATGAGCTGTAAAGGCTGTTACACTTCACTTCTAAGTTTTGTACACTTTGCATTTGAATGGGGTGTTTTTGACACCCAGTAAACATGACTTCACTCCAACTGAGCTTTACACCTGTGCTAGTTTGAAAGCAAACTAGTGAGAGAGTCCAAGTCAGAAATACAATTTAATAGGAAAAAATAAAATAAATGCAGTAGCGCAAAAAAAACCAACCCACTGACAAGGTCAGAGCACAAACCTGACCCCCTGATAATCGAGGGGTTGGTAACAGTCCAATTAGATGGTGACTACAGTCCTCCTGGAGTGATGGTTCTGTTGAAAGGTCTGGTCTTCCTCTGAAGGTCCAGCAGTGTTGTAGGAGGGTCTGGTCTTCCTCAGAAAATCCAGTGGTGTAGATCTTATCCTCTGGGATCCCAGTAGGTAAGTCTGCCTGTGCTGTTCCAGGCCCCAGATTTTTATCCTTGTGGGAATGCTTGGTTCCTTCCCCCTGGGCGGGGCATCTCACAATGGGATGGTGAGTCATGGGGCAAGGCACTGATGGGCCCATTAACAGGAGATAGTCCAGAGGGAGGAGGCAAGGAACATCGCTACACCTGGTCTCAACAGCTCATGGTAATAGAATACATTGTAACCCAGGACAACACCGTCATGTCATTTTGTCAGCTGTAAGGATGCTGCAGGCCTTGCAGATGTTGATGTGGTGTTCGAAGATTTAGCAGCAGCCACTGCTGTGCACAGCAGCTTGTGGCCAGGAGGGTTTGGAGGTACAAGGGGTCTCTGTCTACTGCCTCTGCTAGGGAAAGTGATATCTGCCTGGCAAGGAGAATTCTGGACCTCCTGGAAGTTGTAATGCCTTAACTCATCACCACTGAATCTGCTAGAGCTTGTCTGTCAGAGCCCTGATTACCCATACGTATTGGCATGAGGGAAAAAGTAGAATTAGGCCATTTTTGACAGAGAAAATGTGAGAAATCACACAAATAAACTGCAAACTAAATCCAAATGAATCTCTTTGCGACATCCTTGGGTTGGATACTCCTGTTTCACACATGCTTGTGTAATCCAAGAAGTCCATTATAACTGGTAAAGGAAGAGGGTTTAGAAAAATCTTTGTGAAATCCAAGTGAATGGAATTCAATGGAATTCAAACTTTGGTATGAAAGGAGAGGTAGTTAAACTCAGCACTGCAATTATTATGTAATGAAAAACTATTTTAAAAGTAATTTGATTCCTCAAGGTCCTTATTCTTCACACTGGTTGTACACCATATTGCTTCTTTGGATTCAATAAATTTTACATAAGTATTCCATGGACTTGAATCTGGTTTAGTGGTTTTATGTACATAAAACTTACATTAGTGATAAGAACATATAACAGAATAGCAGTGATCATTGAAGTCCAAGACAATAACTGAGATTTTTCTATCGGAAAGTAGAGTCCAAGAGTTACATTTAGCCTACCAAAGGACAGAAAGATGCCATGTGATCTGTATGCCCAATTAAAACAGCTTGAAAACTGAGCACCCAAAATGAAAGGCTTGTGAACAGACCAATAATTACACACAAAAATCATTCAGGAAATAATTCTGAATAATGAATATATTTGAGAAAATTGTGATCTATTTGCAGACAACTTGTAAGCAAAAAAGAAGCAACATTTGCCTAATAGATGATTTGCTCTGAATTATTCTCCTAGCTCAGCTAAACACTGACCTTTAGCTACTCAATGACAACATGCATTTCATTGTCTGGCAGATGAAAGACCATTCTCTGGGATCACACATGTTAGACATGGAAAAGACCTATTCACTCCATTTGCCAATGCTTTACCAATGCAAGATTATTTCTTTCAATACATTTCCTAAACAAGCTGTTATGTAGAATAGAATCAAATGTAATTGCACACCTACCCATTGAAAAATAAATTAGCTGGTAAGAAAAGATTCTTCATCCAGTTTGTCACTGTCCATTTTTGCCACGGCTTTAACCACAGGATATAACAATATGGTACTAAATTTATTGACAGTGGACACACACTTCAGGGCTTTGTTGGAGTGCAGTTTGAGGGTGAGACTAGTTTAAAAATTTGTTCTGATTCTTCTACTTCCCATGCTAATGAGGAGACCATTGCATTATGCAGACAAGGTATTGATTCACAGAGTACTTCCTCTGCACAAAAGTTAGACACATATTTCCTTGTATGTGTATCTTTTAAATTATTTCTTATTCTGTCAGGATATTTGTGATAAACTTCCGGTGCAAGTGAACATCACTTGCGTATTTTCATATAGGGTTGGCAAGTGGCTGTGCTGATTATGGTAGAAATCGTAGGTGTCATCAGAGAACACAAAAGCTAACGAGAAAGTGAAAGAAAACAATGATGACTTAATTATTCCTGGAAACTGACTAGGAATTACAATACTGCAAAAAAAATACACTGTCCTCTTCAAAAATGTTTTATGCATAAAGAATAAATGGCTAATAAGCAAAAAGTTAGATGTGTGTGAGTGTGCAAAAACAATGTATACATCTCTCGTACCTAACTTAGATATTTGTGTACCTGTAGAAAGCTAGAGTATAATAGTGGTTTCATTTTAATTTCTCCTAATTAACAGACAAGTGTAACTGAGCTCATTTTAGTCCACCACACTATATTCTTAAGATTGCCAAATGAAATGTATATTACAATGATAAATGAAGACCCCTTGCTTCGCCTCTAGAAATCATAATTGGAGCACCCATTGCATGTGGGCAATGTCTATATAACATTCTACTAGACACTATTAAAATCTCTAAAATGCTGTTTGTCACTAGAAACCAATAGATCATAAAGCAAAGTTCAATGAGTAGCCAAGATAATCTGGTATATGCTAATTTTCCACAGTAGCAAAGTACCAGTAGGAGGTATGTTGATAATTCTTTCCCTCACTGTATTTATTAATTTATATGTGAAGATGGATATAACTACATGTGTGTTTGGGGGATGTGGGACTTCACTTATCATGTTAAATAGGTCTTCTCACCAGTGTGAGATGTAGAGAGACAAAGTGAAACTAAGATAAATTAGAAAAGCCAAGTAGACATGAAGCACAGAACAAAGAACTCAAGACAAACTCTTCTCATTTAACTCTCTGTGATGTGATGGTGAGAAGAATTTTTGGAGTGAGAAAAGAGGCCAAAGGAGTAGAATCTTCATATGATATATTTCCAATGTGAACCAGAAGCAAAACCAAGAAAAATTGATATTGATAGCAATAGTAGTTTCTATTCAGGATGTGGCTGAAGCAATCTAATCAGAATCCAGGCACTTATTACAGAATACTTTGAATTCTTAGCAATGATGTAACATAATGCAGCTTCACAGAGAAAAGCACCATTCCAGCAAAATACTCCCAAATGACTGACAGAATGAAATGACACAATTACAGAATTAGAAGAGGAGAGGTAAGGAGATGTTAAAGAGATATAAACAAGGGAGAAAATCATGTTTCACATGGTAATAATGTTCAGATGAAAGGAATGTGTTGGAGGATCACTGATGAATCAGGACTGTCAGACATTTCAAAATACCTAAGTGAAACGGGATTTTAAATCGCATTTTAGAGGTAACTTGAGTTCTAAGACCCACTGTTTTTTAACAAGCTTTGCATTTCCAAATGAATATTGAAAGTAAGGCAGTGGTCCAAACCTATTTTAGAAAAAAATTATTGTCACAGATATTATTCTGCTCATATTCCAATGGATTAAAGTATTGCTTTTAATGTCTGAACAATTTAGAGAAATTGAAATGCCAGATTCATCCTGTTTCAGTTTGTGGCTTAACCGCATCCTTACTAAAGAGAGACATAACTCCTAACTCCCCATGTTTCTGGTGAACGAACCCATCACTGTACCCAACAGATAAGACAAATTCAGGGTAAGCAGCACATGGCCAGGACAGTGGTTTAACCATTTCACTAGATATGAAAGGTTGCAGAATTATCTTCAGATCAATATGGCTTGTAAGTGTTCCAATAGTCCTATGAAAGTCTTGGAATGACATCCTGGTAGATACCTCTCTCTACCTGAAGGAGGTTGAAATTTAAATCTGAAAGTTGGCTTATTGCAAAGACTCTTGAAGTAACAGTACGAAATTGTAGCTATTTAAAATGCCCAATCTACAAGCGACGAAAAACATGAACTTACTTGTTGAGGGAAACACATTTTTAGTCAAAAATTCATGTTTCTGCATGAAAAATATTCTCTGATGGAAATGTTGCTATGTATGCACTAGTTTTGAAGTGTGATATGTGAAACATTTGCAGTTTACTCCTCTGCCATAGTTTATTCTTTCTATAAAAGAGTTGCAGTATAGCTCACATGGGTGCTCCTAGTCCCCTCTAGTGCAAAGTCAGGTAGATTAACCAGTTCTTTGCTGACAGATCAAGCTTATCAGAGAAAATGAGAGGACTTCAGCAGTACGATTTCAATTGGCACACCTTGTTATACAATGCTTGTATGACAATGGCTGTAGAATGTCTTGTCCCTCCATGACACTGGGATACTCCGCAGCAGATGTATGCAGAACAGTGGTAACGACCAGGGGAGATGGGGCTGTGTCTATGAAGATGGATTTTCTTCCCAGATGTGGATTCTAAAAGCAGATTTTTTTTCCTTTTTCAGTAGCAACTTAGAGGAACGCATTTTATAAATCTGCTTTGTGGGGGACCAAACTAAAGTGGGATATGTGCTGATGTAACTCAGCATTGCTCTGTTGTGCCAAGGCAGAGAGGCATATTTACTTTTTAGCTAAGAGTGATTTTCCAATTTGTGCTATCCAACTCAGCTTGGTAAATGGTTTTAATATTGGATAGATATTTTAAAAAGAGTAACATGTTCTTCAGACTTTTTAAAGCAAGAGGTGTTTTAAACTAAATTACCCGATTGCTTTGTGATACTGAGTGTCAGTTCCCGATAAGTCAATCCTCAAAAAGAGTAGTAGAAAGCAGTAACTCTTGGCAAATTAGGTCTACTGTGCATGTCAGTAGGAACTTCTGTGATGTATGTGAGTGATCAGCCAGCAGAATGAAGTAACTTTTTTGTCATTTCAGTCTGATGTAACCTCTCAAGCAATTTTTCCCAGAAGTATATACTTATCTTGATATGCAAAAACCTTGGGCAGAGAGTTCACATGATTTTCCACACTCAGACTGCTTCTTTTGTTAGATGTTATTCAGATGTGATTTCATGTTACCACTTTAACCCTGGTGATGAGTGATTCCTCAGTGTAAAACCGGTATGTTTCTCTTCACCACGCTGTTTTCCCATAGATGAGGTTTCAGTCTTTCTTCCTCTGTGCCAGCAAGACTGGACATTGATTTCTCCCTAAACTGCTAATGTGAACTAATTTGTACAAGTAATTGTGCCTCAAGTGAAGTTTCATGATCTGTGAAACACTTCTGGCCCAGGGGTCTGGTGATCTGCTTCTGCACTTCTCCCACACAATAGCTGCTTAAGCAAAACAGGAGCTTAAAGAAAAATGAATTCAGATCCTCTGAGCACAAAGGACAGGAGAAAAACCTGCATACCTACAAGTAAAGTGTTTTTCAGTTGCCTCTGTGTCTACCAGCCAAATATCATGTCTCAGTTTGCTTGTATTACTACACGCTCCCTGTTTTCTTTTCAAGGCATCTTTTCTGTTCAGGAAGAGAGAGAGAAAAACATAGCTTGAAGGCAAGATATAGCTTGAAGGGAACAAAGTCATCTTGGAGGAGCCACTCTCAGAATGGAGCAGGTTTTAAGGGGTCAGTACTGGGGGCAGTTCTATGCAATTAAATTTAATTTCATGACATCATTAAGTGATGGACTGAAGATAATTTATTATATTTGCACACCAAAACAGGTTTTGAAAGATCAGCACTGTGTTGGAGGTTGATGGTGGTGTTCAAAGTGATCATAATATTTGACTAATTTACTAACAGCCATTGGTCAGAGGAAAAAAAAGGATATGAAGGATCATAAGTGACAAGGAGACAGCAATATGCTCTTGCAAAAAAGACAGATACTACCATGGCATGCATCAATGAGAGTAGCCTGTAAATGGAGTGATGTGCACTCTGCCCAGCACTGGTGAGGACTTTGGACATCCAGCTATGGGTTCAGCTCATAAAAATCAAGAAAAAAGCAAGCCAGTCAGAAGGTTGACCTAAAGGGAGCAAAGGAAACTGTGAATGTTTGATGAGGAAATATTGAAATAATTTGGATCGTTCATCCAAATAAGAGCAGACGGAGCCAAAGCGAAGGAGGAAGATAACTCTTCTTAAGCAGGGAAGAGAATGTTGTAAAGATGTTCTCCCCCTCTGTGGTTACATATGATTCCATGGTATCTGGAAGAAGAAACAAATCCAGTGCACCTTCACAAGGAATTTCACCTTATGCCACTCTCAGAACCTTTCCTTGGCAAACTTTTCCTTTCCTCACAAATCAGTGATAATGTCTCCCTTGAATGGCATCTTAAAAGAACAAGGGGGTTTTTTTTAATGTTTACTAAACAAGGGAGTTCAATGGCAACCTTGCCTTCACCCAGGCTTCATCAAACAAGAAAAGACCTGTGGACCAGATTCAGACCTGGTGTCAGTTAATGCAGCATAACCTTTAAAAGAGTTCTCCCTTCTTCCACCAGACCTGATTTTAGCCCCTAAATTAACTCAGAGAAAAATGCAAATTAGCCTAATTAAACATACAGTTCAAGCAATCAAGATACTGGTTTTGTACTATATTGATCTATTTTAAAATATCAACGTAGGACAGTTAAAAGCAAAGGGGGCAATTAATGTCTTTCCCTGGAAAGGTGTGAAAGGTACCTGTCAGGTTTCATTAAGTGTATTTATTGTCTCTGCTTTGAGCAGACCACTCTTCTGGGTTAATGGTGACAGAAGAGAGCAGCACTGCTATAAGCATTCTGTACAGCAAATGTAGCCTATTAGTGAAAGATGGGGAATCTTGAAAATGAATTACTTTATTGTTGATGCCTCTGAAATGCCCCATATGCTTATAACTGTCTCAGAAAAGCAGTGCTGGAGCTTGCTACCTCTGCTTTTGGGAGAGACCTAACATCTTTGGGCAGCATGTATAAACAGTAAGAGAAAAAACTGTTACTATAATAGCTTTATGAATGGGGATCTGAAGCACAGAAAGATTATCTTATTTGTTGAAGGTCATACAAAAAACCCTATGAAGTAACCAGAAATTTTTTGCAGCTCTCCCGAGTTCAGCTCTGGTGGGTTTTGTTCTTATTCCTTAGTCCTAAGGGAGACATGTTTTTATAGCAAGTTACGTCTCAAGGTGTGAGAAATTAGGCTTCTCCACCAAAGAAGCTTTACCCAGAGCTTGTCTAAATCAGTGAAAAATGTCCCATCAGTTTCAGTGGGCCAGCTAAAACTTCAGGGAGCAAGGCCATTGTCCACTTTCGGTGTGAGCACAGCATGACTGCCTTAGACCACATGGGATCAGCCAGACCTTGGCCAACCAAGGCACCTGCCCATAACCAGGAGAAGCTGACCTGCTGTGGAGAGTGAGAAGGAGATGGGTGGAGTTTTCTTAGTGGACATGCTGCAGTGGAAGGGATGGGGCTAGGGATAAAAAGAAGGGAGAAGGGGCAATGGACAAAGAGGAGGGTCTCAATGTACTTCCCAGTGAAACCCATACTGTGTCTCGTGTGTGTTTCTGTCTGTTCCTCTGGAGCAAGTACTGCAGGGCTGTGATCACAGTGTACAGTTTGCAAATAACCAACAAATGTGAGCAGCCACAGGTCTCTGAGTTGTGACCTTTGATGGTGGAATAGATTTCCCTTGTGATGCTGAGATTCTTTGACAGCTGAGCCTGACTCTGAGTTTACATGTTTTGTCAGGCCAGCATCTCTCAGGGTTTGTGGTTAGGGTGGCCTTGGTGACAGTTACTGTTTTCAGTTCAAGATGTGAAAGAGATGCTGGGCTACAGCAGTAATTCTTTGGATATTTCTCCAGCTGAAAATCTGCACCTCTCTGAGCATGACATTTTCTTCTCAATAGCTTTTAATGTTATATGGATTTTTAAGAAGTATAATTTATGTCAGTGCCATTTAATGATGCACCTTTAACCAAAGATAAAACACTACCCACGCTGCTTCTGATTTAGCCTTTTTGGCCTGGTTGCTGCAGATCATTTTAGCAAGGGAAAGGTTGTCTGCAGTATGAATCCCCCAACCAGTGAAACTACTTTGTCTTAATTACCTCAGGACGAGAGAGTGCCCCTGAAGCAATCATCTTTGTTTGTTAACACACCCTATCTGCTGCGCTACTTCCCATAAATAAAACATGACCAAGATTACAATGTCATGTTCCCGTGGACTCTAGACCCTGGTAACTGCTCAAGTAGAATGCACAAAAACATCCCACAGCAACCCTGTGCATATGGGAGGGCATAGCAAAAGGATGTTTCTCATTCCTAAGCAACCACATGCATACCGGCTTCTAATATTAAACACGATGTTTGCTCGAATGCTAACAGGATGCATAAGACATACTCTTTCTCGCTTTTGTCACGGGAAAACAGCAGATCTCAGGCCAGATCCGTAGGTGGTAAAAATCGACAGAAGCTCCAAGATCCAGCCCAAGTGTTTACCCTCTGCAGATTGCCTAATTGGAGCCTATACACACCGTGTTAGCAATTACCCTGGAGCTGGTGGCAAAGGGTTGTAGGTGATGTTGAAGAAGATTTAGGGATTTGCAAGTGTTTTGCCTTGGTTTTCTCTTGCTTTTCTTTGTAAGGGTTTGTCCATTAGTGAGTGCTCTGCGACTGTTGGTGTTCTCCCCAGGCAGGGTAGCACTTGACTGCATAGGCTAGGATAAATGAATACTATAAACAAGTAGGCCTTTTAAATATCTGTGAAGGGGTGGTAACAGATACCAGCTGTTAAATACCTGTGAAATACTTTCCAGGCTTTGATTCTTAGAAGCAAAAGTGGAGGGTAGGGTCATTCCTGCACTGAATAGTGTCTTAATCTGTGGTTGATCTTACTAAAATTAAGGGGCACTGTGGAGTTAAAGATGGTTTAATGGAGGTTAAGATAAGGGCAGTGCGAAATCACCTCCTCTGAGATAGAGAAAGAGGGGAGTGAAGCTACCCAAGTAGCTCAGAGGAAGGCAGATCTTGCTGCTATCCCCTAAGGGGCTTTGACTTTTGGTGCAGTGGCAACCTGGACCGCGTGATAAGACAGTAGGGAAGATAGGTTGGTTGGAGATCTGGCATCTTCTGCCTTTTCTGCTGGGCTGCTGCAGCATGATGTGTCTTCATAAGAGCCGAGGGGACCTCTTCTGATCTTACTCTATGTACAGAGCATTTTCTTTACAGAAATGCTCTTAACACCTGCATTGCATTTCTACACGTATGTCAGGCCCACATAAGTTCATTTCAATGTACTCTCAAATCTCTCCTGCCTTCTTTTTCTGAAAGAATTTGTGTTTTCTATTCTGCTTCCCTCTGTCACTAAAACCCCCCCACATTAACATGGATACAAAACTGCCTTCCACTGGTCCTCAGATCAGCTACAAAGACCACTGGTGGTACTTGCTTTTTCAAGTGGTTAATCATGGTTCTTATTCAGAGAAGGTCTACAGGGAAGATCCAACACATGCAAAGAGAACAGTTAAGAAAAGATCTCTGCAGACCATGAAAAAGATATTTGAGGTTTATAAAAACATGTTTGTTGATGGGGATGGATGAAATGATGATGGCTGGGGAAGGTCAGAAGTGATTTTTCACCCTACATGCAGGTAAGCTGAAGTACTCCTTGATTCATCTTTATAAAGGTTTATGTGTCTTAAAGGGAAGTCTCTGAAGCTTGCAGAAAGGAAACCTTCTGAGGATTCCTGAGTACACAGAAGCCATCTTTGGCCTAGGAAGTAGCTGAGGCACAAAGGGCTGGAGACTGGAAGACAAGAGAAATGTTGTACATGCTGCCTTGATCTTAGATGCTTCATGTTCTCCTGTAATTGGGCACTGCTGGAGAAAAAAAGGTGCAGACCTTTGTTCTGATCCCACACATTGCTGCTGTGGCCATACTTGGGGGCTGACAATCAAATGTTGAAGGCTGGTATTGTAGGCTGGTGTATGCACTTCATGGCACCTTGCTAAAATTTTCTGAAACAATTGTCAGTGGCCTTCCTCGCGGGGGCCATGCTATATATTTGTAACTGTGATGCTGTATTTGTTCATTCAGAATATCTCTATGTCTGTGGCCCATATTACAAAAAAAAACTAGAAAATAAAAAAAAATCTGTGTCCAGTCATCTCTCACCATCTTTGCTTAGAGAATCAGTTGTGCCAACTACCCTGGTATCCTTTGTGAGAGAGACAAATATCTCCTGCAAGGGGAAGCAACAGCTCTTTTTTATACAGGACACCAAACAGACATCAGAAAGAGCACACTGCTGTCTGACAGGCTGTTGCATGGATTATCAAAGGCAGCTGCCTGCCAGTGCCTTGACCTACTGTACGCTTTGGTCAGGCCACGCATTTCATTCATTTGTGAATTCAGAGGTGCTTTTTGAAGGCAAAAACTCTTTTCTTGGCTAGTTGCTATAAACGCAGGACTCCAAGTCTCTGTAGAATACTTCAGTTCTTTTAATGATTTGTGCCCTGTCACTTACAGAGTTATGTCTTTTTCCCAGCACTGCAATAAAATGTTACTTCCCTCTCTTGTGCTTTCTTTCTACTACCATACTTTCAAGTTTTGTTTTGTTTGTTCAGTGTTGTCTTGATAAATTCCATGTTTTTCTTCCTGGTTTTCTCTCTCATTTTTGTCTTTATATCATTGTTCTGATTTACAAAAATCTGCTTTATTTCTTGAGTTTAAATCTCTATATCTGCCTTATTATCTCTTGCCGTTTCCTTGTTTCCTCAGATACATCCCTGGCTTTTATCTGGCATCTCACAGCCTCTCTTGGCAACTTTCTGCTAAGTGTCTTCTTTCTTCATTTGTAGCACCATTGTTCAGGCGGGTTTTACTTTGAGATTTGCTGGCTTTCATTAGTCAGGATGGCACACTGGAAGTTATGTAAGCAATGAAAATTTTTATTTAAAATCTATCAGGTTAAAATGTGTAAAAAAGAAAGGAGTGAAAAAAGAAGGGTGGTCAAAGCAATAGAATAATCTCCAGTCGAAGTTTACTGCTACTAGACAACAGCTTTGTTTTGCAGGGAAATATAAGGGAAAAAACTGCCCAAAAGCAAACAAAAAAGCAAATCTCCATATTGCATAAAATCAGCGCAGCTCTGAGTCTCCACAGCTGAGGGTTTGGCCCTGGCTCTTAACTCATTCATCTTGCTCAGAGACCTATCATCTGCAGAATATTTCAGTCATTTTGCAGCTGGAGAGAGGAACCTGTCGGGGCAGATCTGTGTGTCCGTGCAGAGGAGTGAGGATGTTGCGAACCCGCCTGTGCCCAGGTGTGCGGGTGGAGCTCCTCAGCTGCTCCCCGCTCCCACGGGCAGTGGCTCACAGGGACGGCGGGGCTCTCACGGGGAGGGCTGGAGGAAGCTGCTGGAAGACGCTGGTGGCAGACAGAGCTTTCTGCCCCGAGGAAGGGGCAGGAGCGGGTCCTGTGTGCTGCCGGGGCTGTCTCTGAGCGGCTCAGCCTCCCAGGGCTGCTCCTGGGCTGACTCGCCGTCATCACCTACTGCTGTCCCAGGGCTGCGCCTGCGGCACGATCAGAGCCATAATTTGTTGATGAAAGGATCTCTCAATGTGGAAAGTCTGAGTTACTGACCTCTGAGTCCTGTTAATTAAAGTTTGGTAATCCAGGAGGGAGGAGAACCTGGAAAATCACACTTCGTCCTACATAAATGTTGGTTACAGGAGGCCACTGCTGTTACGTGCTGACACTAAGGGAGACTCCAAACTGAACAGCCGAGTCAGCAGACAGAAACTGGCCTTGTAAATCGGAACTGCCAGTTTTTGTGACAATGAACAAAAATGTAATTTTTTAACCAAATATATGTGTCATAACTCGGTGACCTCAACGAATATGCTTTAATTAAGTCCTTTTGTTGCTTTTTACCCTTTTCCCGCAAGCAATTCCAAGTTTTTGAAAACAGCCAAACAAAGTCTGTTTTGATTATTGTGTATCTGACAGAACTGTGAATGACCCACCACTATAAAAACATGATATACCAGCTCCTGTCTTTGGCCTTTAGGCAGAACTAGCCATAGCCATTGCTGGGGTAATGAGAACTTCTCAGCTCTCAGTGTGATGTGGTGCAGTCACTCCCTTGGGCGAAGCTGCCTGTGAGCTCCTCAGCTGCTTGGAGCCTGCAGCCTTCCCCTTAAATCAGGAGAGCCAAGCTGATGCATATCAGATCCGGATTTGGCCCAAAGACATCTGCTTTTGTCTTGGGAAAGGTGATAGTAATGATAGTCTGTATCATTCAAGTTGGAAACCTGACCTAAAGGCATGTAGCAGAGGAGATTGTGGGAGCTGCAGGTGGGATGGAGATATGGAAGCCCTTCAAACGAGTTTGAAGAAGAAGTTCAGAAAGCCTGGGTGATATGGAAGATGCAAAAGAGGGGATAGGCCAAAAGAAGCAAGGAGAGAACAAGGAATGCATGGGAATGAAATCCAGGCCAGGGAAATGATGGGAAGGCAATGAGAAAGAGCAGGCCTTTGTGGGAGGTGAGGGTCAGCAGAATGGTTAGGAGGGTTTCACTGCTGGGCACCTGAGCAGGAAGTGAGACAAGGGGGAAAGATTTGGAAATTCGAAGTACCCATTTCATTTGGGATAATAAGGCATGAGAGCACCAGGAGGTCCCAGCAAGGCAGGAACTGATGTGATTGGAGGCACAGGGCTGGGGCTGGTGAAGTGTGTTTGAGTTTACCCCGCAGAACAGAAGGAGAAAGGAGCTTGACTGAACAGGCAACTATTCTGCTTTTGCAGACTTGTGGAGAATTTTCTAAACTCAGAAGAGGATCACAGAGGTGCAGACCATTGAATATAACTAAGTGGATGATCTCATTCCATTATTTTTAACTCCATATACCATTGATAATTAATTTGTCTGTAACCATATTGATTTTCTGTCTCATGTTTTACTGTCAGTATTTTGTTTGCAATATATAACTGGTAAAGTTACAATTAACCCATATTTCCCTGTCCAAACGCATCTGGGCATGTTTAGAAGCACAACAGGATGGTTTGAAATGATGCTTGCAATGTACAGTAAAATGCTCATGCCTGTACTAAAAAAATTATGAAAGGGGTGTTTTCATGGATAAAGGTCAAGCTAGGACTGGGGCCTGTTTAGGGAACATAGGGTAGAGTACATCTCATAATGAAATTATTCCTGTTTCGCTCGTATCTAGGACAAAAGGTCTGTGCAAAATATTCTTCTGTAGATTTTTACCTAACTGATTAGTGTTTCTAAGGGAGTACTTATGCTCAAGTCAAATCAGGATACTTTACATTTGCTGAAAGAACTTCCTCTCTGATAACATTAAAAACATTGATATGCATATGCTAAACATCTAAACATGAGATTTTCTGCTTTATTCTTGATGGCTTGACATTGTATTTATTGCCTTAAATATATGCTTTCTTGCTTCTAGAACAATTAACTTTGTCTTGAATCTTCAGGATAACTAACGTGTATTTAAACACACACACTCTTCATTTTCTTTGACTTATTTTTCAGTTGCACACTGTGTACCTCAGCCACCAGGTACAGCAGTACCTTTGGGCAATTTGCAACAGAATCACTGAAATGCCAAACCTAAACAAGCAGCAGTGCCCTCCCGTGTGCCTTGGCTTCTGCACTGTTGGTTCTGCATGTCAGAATGGCTTTGCTTTGCCATCAAAATTCACAGAGTCATCTGGAGTCTAAGAGAAGCCCCTTCCAACCATGATGAGAGTACTCACAGACCCCTTGTCCTCTCAGCTGCTCAATCTCCTGCAACTGAGATACCCGGACCCTCCAAAATGTTTAATCCACCTGCAGTTTCCCTGACTGCCCAAAACTGTCCTTCCCAGCTGTCAACAGCTCTCACTACATCCTGGACAAGCTGACTAAACATCCTCCTTCCTCTCATGATACATGCCAGCAATCATGGCCATGCAGTGTTGTCACATCTTGCAACTGCTTCTCCTGAATTTTACAAAACATTATGGTCAGTAAGTCCTTAAATTCATTCTTATTTGTGTGTAGGTCTGTGATTAGTGTTTTGTGTGATTTGTGTACATGCTGGCATGGGGAAACTGGCATAAGAGCCTGGACACCTGGGAGGATGAATAGGCTCCTAGCTCTGAATCCCAGACTATGAACACACAGGAGTTTGGTCTTAGTCACCAGAGCTCTCTCCTGAAGTTAAATAGTGTGAACATTTGTTGCAGAAGTTGGTTTGGGTGTTAAATAAAAGCTACAGTACTTTTTGTTGTCATGGTTCATAGAGTGAGGATCATTAGACTTAGTAATTTCTGATCAGAAATGGGACCAAGCCACAACTCCTCTCTTGAATTCTCTAGGGAACACCCGGCATTTATTCACTGAAGCTTCTAGAAAGATACATAAATGGCATTCTGGTGGTGGACACTGATAGTTTTGCTCTGCTGGCTCAAGAGAGCACTCTTCCTTTTGGATAAAACTTGTCTGGGAGGGAAACAAAGCCTTAGGGAAGCTCTCCATCAGTTAAAACAAAAGCTTAAGAAGCTAAGGACTATCACAAGCCTCACAGTCTTCCACTCCAAATGTGAGACATGCTTTGTGACCTTGCTTTATCCACTATGCAGAAACATGTGCAGACAAAACCAGAAAAAATCCCAACAAACCCTAGGAAAACAAGAGGCCTGGCGCCACATCCTCCTCCTCCACGGGGAGATGATGAGAGAACAAAGAACATGTGATGGATGTGAGACACATCACATATTGTGATGTCCTCAGAAACTCAGATGAGCAAGTATCTAAGTTTCAACAGGACAGAAAGACACCTGAATTTCTGCAGCAGATTTTAATAGAAAGTGAAGATGTTAGGGTGAGTGTTTCAGTGCCATGGTGCTCTTCTTGCAGTGAACATTCACAGATTTCGTCGAATTTAGCAGTTAGTATAGACATGTTTTCTTCTGGACATTTCATGGCATTCCCGGCTTTATTAAAATCATGTGTTGTACTGCTGTCTTTTTTTTTTNTTTTTTTTTTTTTTTTTTTTTAATATTTTATTCTTCCTTCTATGTAGAATGTCCTAGTTTGACTGCTGGTCCGGTGGCTATTTTCCAGGAAAACTGTTTTGTAACAGCTGGCGCACGTTCCTCAACTTTAGCTCATAGACTATCAGAGTTGAAAGTCTGCCTGTAATCATGTAATGGAGACAGGACATGTTTTTAACTTACACAGTGAGGCTGAAGCTATGACAGCAAATTTCACTTTTCTTACAGAGGAAGCTATAGATAGGCAGAGGGAAAAAAAATAATTGTGGCTGAAGGAAGAAATTCTTCAGTTCTGCTCCTAGACTGAGAAACTGGAAGTCTGTAGGTGCATATTGTTGGTACCTGCTGTGATTCCTTGCCTATGGAGGATAATTTTCATACAGAAGGTTTAATAGTAAACAGTTCCAATACTTCCCAAAATCAGGAGCAGTTTTCAGCAGGGAAAAGTTAGTTTTCTTAGTTTTCTTAAATTTCTTAGTTACTTTTTGGAAGTGGGGCTTTGAAGACAATACTTCTGGAAATTAAACTTCAGAGAACCAACAGCCACCCTTTAATAATAGTCTCATGTAAATTACACATGGAGAATTGAAATGGTAAAGGGTTTTAGGAATTTGCTGCCCATAACCATCAGACGTATTAGATTCAATCTTCAGCCATAGTTATATTTGCAGAGACAGTTGAATGTGATGCTTTTTACAAGTTCTGATCATAGAATCATAAAATGTGATTTTTCAGGGAAAGAGTGGTTCATTGGACAAAAGATACGTGTCAGTTATTCGGGGGAAAACAATGGATTTCTTTGTCCCTCTGAGTGTTGTCTCACTTGGTGGGGATTTGTGTAATGGGAAGCCCTGACGGGGTTATTGGACAGAGCCTCTCTGTCCTCTTCACTTCCTCAGCTGGTCCTTCTCACATGATTTATATTGTCCAAAAGGACAGGCCAAAATTTTGGGACATTTGCAGCAGCTCCCATACCTGTCTTTCTGAATTTGAGCTGAGACAGGGAAAATTGTGGCCTCAAAAGGCTGAGCTGGCTCTAGTTACTCTCCCAGTTCAAGCTGTCCTTGCTGGCAGGGGCTGAGAATCAGAGGCTTGTCTCACCTGTGGTAATTTTCTGCTCTGCAGGCACAGCATGCATACCCAAATCTGCTTGTCTTGTTTGCTTGTACTGGGGTCTTTAGCCCCTCAATTTTTTCTCTTGCAGTGCATCCTCCCCTGCAGAAGGCAGCTTTCTGGGTGCCATCTCTTACCAGATACCTGCTGAAATGAGACATGCTCTTCTAGCACAGATTCAGTCTGCCTAGAGTACAGATTCAATCTGGAAAGCAGGCTCCAAGGCACATAATTAAAAAGGAAGTTGAAAATTATTTAAACATGAGTCTTAGCAGGGGAAAGCTGTAATCTGAATATGTGTTTTCACTCACTGCAAATATTTAGCGGCTGTAGATACACGGAATGAATCCATTGGCTTGGCTTCCTCTTGTAGGTGGGTGTATTGATATGGCGTGTGCGCTGCACACTCATTTGACAAGTAGGAGGACATAACCCTGCTGAGCTGCAAGAAATGGAACATCATAAACAGTGGGACAGTTGTCTGCCTTCTTGACGTCAGCATATTTGGGTTCATTATCAGCTGGACTTATGTCAGATTTAATACTTTGTTAACTGCAGTTGAGTGGAGTGTGGTTGGCTGAGGATACTGGCAGATCATCCATTTCTGCCCACAGTACAGCATACAGACAGGCTATGTGACTGTTCCTATGCTCAGCAGAAGCTGGTCTCAGTGGAAAAGTTAATTAAAAATATTGGAATTTTCTGCAGTAGAAAATAAGAAATGAAGTGTTAAATTTGGGTCACTGTACAAAAACACTGTGGGAAAAACAGCATGCATTGTTCCTGCAGATAAAAACCCAATAAACAACAAAAAAAGGCCCATGGAAGCCAAAGGATCTGCTAGAGACAAATGTGAAGTTCACTTTAAAGAGAAAAAAAGCAGTAAGTCTGCACTGCACAGCACCAACAGGCAACACAGAAGGTGACAAGTAACATGTCTCTTCAGAACCTTAGACAATGTCTTCTCTTTTACAGCTGTTGTCATTTCATTTGAAGGACATTAGTAGCTTCATCTTTACTGCACTCTCGGGAAGAAAGGAGAAGAGACAGCACCTAGAAGTTGTACTTCCCTGAAAGGATGTGTTAAGTGTTATCTGGTAAGCTAAAAAAGGTGAGCTAAGAGTGAACTGATGTCCTTGGTGTTTGATGTTCAAGCACAAAAAGACAGATCCAAAGTGGTGCATAGTTCAGCTTTTAGTCCTTACTACACATATAGTTAGTGTCCTCTGTCATAAGGTACTTGAAAGAAGAGACTTTAAAGATTTTTTTAATATATATATATATAAGATACATAAACTTATCAAATAAGCAGCTATCAAAACACAATATCCCTTCTTGGGAGGCCACCTTTCCTAATGTGATTCTCACTGTACCTAAATTAGCAACATTCAATGTGGTTAGAGGAACTTTCTCATACACTTAAAATTCTCATCAATTATATAACTTAACACTGTTTCACACCAAGTTCTTTCTTTGATAGCTTTTGTGAGCTTCCAGTTTGCTTGGAGAATTAATGTGTTTTCTTCTGGGTTTAAGAGAGTTACTTTCTCATGCCAGTATTGTACAAAGCCTTGTGTTTACCTTGCAGGCATCTTGATGTTGGTGCCAACGCAATTTATTCTTGTGATGATAAGAGAGACTGGCTTGTACTTGGTTCTTCTGTTAGCAGGGTGTTTTGAAAGTCTGTTCTGATGTTTACTGGATGTTTTTCTGCTATGCTCCTTTCCACATCCTGCTGATTGAGTCTCAGTACCACCTTCATGTTAATGTCCCGAGTTTGTAATAAGTGTGTGTCTGTGATTTTTGTGAATAATATACCCAGCCACTGCTGTGTGACATGATTGAAGCTTTATCTGTTCAACACACGGATCTTCCTCACAAATATATTATTTCTCATGAGGTTGCATTTGACCCCAACAGGGTCTGCTGATGGTAGTTTTTGAGCTGTTGCTAGTTCATCACCTATTGTATGCTTTGGACTCTGGAAGTCTCAATTTTTGTCTTGCCTATCCTTTCACTGTTGGCTCTAATAAAGCTCTAACAACACAGGGACTATTGGCATGCATCTGGATATCAACCTTGTAAGATCATGTTTGTGAGAGATCCTCTGTTTTGTTTCCTGTAGAACTTTTCTGTAATGGGCTGGAAACATTTTCCTTTCTCTACTTGACCAGCTTTCACATTTCCTGGTAAATTGCTCAAACTCATTGCTAACAAACTGGTGTCTATTGTCTGAAATTGCACAGTGTGGGATAACATTCGTGATGAAATGCTTTACTGCTTTGTTTGTGATGGTCACTGTGGTAGTGTCTGACAGCTTGTCTTGGTGCCAGGAGGAGGGTTTTATATAAACAGCTTAGCATGAGTGTATCCCTTGTTTTGACCAGATCGCTTTTTCTCAAGATGCTTCTCTCTGCAGTGCCCTGGCCAGACTCCAAGGCAGGGAATAATTTTCTCTCTATAAAAATCCCTCTCAAAGTTACAAACAGTCATGTCCTAAAGACCCTTGAACTTAACTCGTCAGGTTAAGGAATTGTCAGCTTAAGATAATGAGGAGAAAGTCTGAGATGCTTATTCCCTTTTTTCATTTTTTAAAATTTTGATGAAATTGAACTTCAGCTTTTATTAACTGCAGAACATTTTCAAATGGTGAATAAATTTCTCCTTTTTTTTTGACATATCTTCTGTTTCAGGCAGCTGTTGGGGTGTGTATCTCACAAATCAATCTGTACTTCTATCATGAAAAAGATGTTATGCTATTGAACTCTTACATCATTCTGTAAATCATGTTTTCATGTGTAATGAATTATCAATTTAAAATAGTTTTGTTGATTTGTTTAATAGACATTTTGTTCAAAAGTTTAATTTTTTGAAAAAAGTATTCATCAAAGAAAGAAAATTCTCCCTTTTAATTTCCTTTTCTAATTTCAGTTTTCACTGACTGGACTGAGATTTTCCTTCCATGCAAATCCTTTCAAAATAAGATTTTATCACTTTTCTTATTGCATAACTAAAATTGCCCAATCATCTCCAATACTTGAGCAAAAGGTTTGCAAAATGCCTGCAATGAAAAAGGGAAGTATGATTTAGGAGCAAAATTTGTCTTGTATTTAAGTAAGGGTGCATGTTTATCAAGGCTGTATGGAATCCCAAGACACTGGAAATAAAAATCCCAAACAAATGCACATTGTCAGTTTCACAAGAACAAAAAGGGTAGTAGGAAATTTAAGTATGTATTGTACTGCATGGAACAAAATAGTTAAAGGTTGACATGCTATTTTTTGGAACGAGAAAAATGGAATTAGTGACAAGTCCCTTTGAGATCCTTTGGGATGGAAGATGGCACATAGTGGCAGGATGCATAGTATTTGCTGTATTATTATAATCTTTCTAATTGTTCAGAGAAATAAAATGTACTTTGCTTGCCATCCTGTCCCTCAAATTTCCATCCCCTCTTAGAATATGCATTTGAACAGTATAAAATGATGTTTTGGCAGGCCCTGTTGAAGATAATTACACAGACACTTTATTTAGGTCAAAGCAACTGGGACTACAGTTTCTTCTTCCAAGTTCCTAGAGATTGTTATTTTTGCGGAGGGGTCATCTGCATAACTTAGAAATGAAGAGGCCCTTGCATTGTATATGAGGCATAATTTTGTTTTTTTCCCCTGTTTGCCTTTGATCTGCACAGAATGAGGAAAACCTCCTCCAGTTTGAATTTCAGAATTACACGAATTCCGAGTTTGGAGAATCACAGTGTGCTGGGAAGAAAGGGAGAGCTGGTTAATCCTCTGTAATGCTCTCTGTATGAAGGGAAGGAAATATCTTAATAGCATGTTGCAACAACAAGTGCACTGTGTGTGCGGGTGCACACGTGTGTACGAGTGCATGAACACTCTTGGCCTGTGGCTGGAGTTGGTACAGAGAGCCCAGCTGATAAATAAAGCTCTGATGGGTTGTCTTAACCATTGTTACTCTTGGAAAAAAAACTTTCATAGGCTTTAGTTTGTAATACACAGTACTCAGGTGGTTAGTGCTCTCCTTCTGGGCCAACATTTTGTAAACCACGTGTCATTTCTCTAAACAGAGGAAGAGAACCTAATTTTGAGGTTCTCCAGATTTACAAGGTAAATTTAAAGATCTGTAAAAGCCAGTCTCAGTCTATGTACTAAAAGCTGCAATTACTGATGCATCCTAAACAGCACATGAGGCTTGTTTTAAAATAAAATTGCCAGTAAGCTATGAGCCTTGTGTGATGTGTGAACATAGGAAATGCTATGGCAATTCACCTATCATCCAGTTCAGGGATGTTCTAGAAAAGATTAATTTGTCTCACCCTTTTTTTCATGAGAGGGTAACAACCTAAGAATGATGGGATGTCATATATGTTGATAGTTTCTAAATAATTTAAGGACTATGATCTCTTCATACTTTTCCACTAGCTGTATCTCTTATGTGTTCCATATGAAATTATTAAATAATAAACATCATGGGCACAACTCCTTTAGTCCCTGACATTACAGTAGATAATTCCCCAATGTTTTTATATAGGCCCTATAGAATACATATATCCTTATTCTTATCTACAAAAGCATAACCATGTATTTTATGTGCTTATTATTGTATCTGTACTTGTAAAAATATAATGTCTCTATATGTTAGTTTCGATTATTTATTTATAAATATAATAAAGGGTCTGAAAAGCTTTTATTGTCTTGAGAACACAAGTGGAATTTTTTTTTTAATAACATCACAGAACTCCAAAAATCTTTCTGTAAAACTGCAGCTGTGTGGTGCTCTTTGGCTGATAGCCTGTGCAGTGGAGGGATGGCATCAGGCTCCTGCCATTACTTACTAAACGATTCCCTCCTTGGCTTAGTGATTGGAGAATATTCTGTTATCCTAGATATTATTTATATAGAATATCTTAATTTTTGGAAAAGAATGCAGGCTTTCTTTAATCAGAATCAGGAGAAATTTAGCATATAATTAAGTAAGGATATCTGGAGGTGGTTTTTTTGAAAACATTTGTGCCCCAGGGATGCTGAGTTCCATAACATTTTATTCTGTTTGTTCTTTAGAATTGTTTTCCATTCTTATATTTCCTACCTTACCATAGGTGTAGAAGTAGAGTGATTGTCAAAGACCAAAAGGAAAAGAAGAAAAGGAAAAAACCTTTGCTAAGATGATGAAAGTTTGTACAGTCCTTTATTTACTCAATCAGAGGACTATATGGCAGTCCTGTGAAGTGGAATCATTTAATTAGGAGATGGTACAAGTATTCAACCGAAGTGCTACAGCTAAATTCTGTAATTGCCACATGGAGCATCAACTGCGTCTTCTTGTATGCTGTCTGCTCCTATAAGATTGCATCAGTATGACCCACTGTGCCATCAATATTGCTTCCCATTTTCAGTGGGAACTCCAGTGAGACTTTGCAACCTAGTCAGACTCCTGAATAACTTGGAGTTGAGTAGCATAAAATAGGATCAATTATTAAAAAATTATTAAATGTTATCTACCAAAATTGACTTCTGATAGTATTCATTTAGTACTTTGATCAAAGTACCCCACGGTCCAGAGAGACTCTTTTTTTAGATGGCAAATGAAATTCAATGGTAGTAACTGCAAAATAGTTACACAGAGGGAGGAAACCCCCCTAAAATCCTTGTCTGCTCATGTCTTTATATATACCTATGGACAGGACGGTATAGCTGCCCAGAGATGTTTAAATAATTTCAGAGAGTTGTTCAAAAGGGTCAGTTCAAGTAAGGCAAAGGGAAGATTAGGAATATTTAGGTAAAGAATAGTGGGAAAAATAAGAAGCATTGTAATGTTCTTATGCATGCTCATGGCATAGCTGTATCTTAAATACTGAGTGCAATTATGGAGAAATGTGATGTGTTTTACCAGATGCAGGAATACCTTACATACACTATGGACTGGAAAGAGTTGGACTTCTTTAGCTTGGAAAGGAACTTCTGAGGGTATATAATTAATATTGCAGAGAATGTCATTAGGGGAGGATTAGGCTCTGATTTTCACAATTCAGTGAAATTACTAGGTTTAAAACAACAAAGCCTTCCTTTTTCTTGTGCAGTACATAATCAAAATGGAGAATAGGATACAGTGGAAGTGAAAAGCAAAATGAGTTAAAAAAAGGAATTAGACATATTCATGAAATTCCGGTAGTGTTTGCTAAACCATATGTTTCAGAAGTAAACTCTGTTTCATGGGATCTTTAGAACTGATTGAGGGAGGCTTGGCAGGTAAACTGGAGACAAGGCCCAGCCTGGAGTTTCATCTCTGCCTCTTCCCAAAACATCCATAACTGGGCACACACTGGGCAGATTGTCTGATCCAGGGTGGGTTTTATGTTCTTATGTGTCCGGTGCTCAGAAATCTTGCTTACATTTAGTTTTTATTTTCATCAGACTTTTTTAACTACTCTGAGACATTTCGTGTGGTGCTCTTCCCACCCTCTCAGTCCAGTCAAACAAATCTGGGAGACAGTCCCTGTGCTAATGGGCTTGAATATAAAAACGAGCTGTGGGAGAGACCACAGGAGTCTGGAGCAGTGACTTGCTCTTGCTCACACAAGCCCAGTGAGCTGGTGAGGAACAGATTTATCTATCTGTGGTGAATTCTTGACCTTGTTAAAATCAATGGCATAACTACCCTTGGCTCCCAAAAAGTTAGCTCTTCACCTTTTGTAATGAAAATTCTGTAGACATTAGTTACTGTATTCTGAATTATGATATATATTAGAATAGGCTAGTCCGGGCTAGAAAAGTAATTAAAGAGTGCTCTTTCCAATTAATGGAAGCCTATTTACCTTACCTTCAGAAACTCTGAACTGCTTCCTTCACTGTGGGTGATACTTATCACAAGCTGCTTTGGTGATTATCCAGTAAGGGGCTGCAACTCTGAGCTCACAGAGAGCTCTGAGAACCCAGGGGAGGCAACAGACAGCCCTTAAGAGACAGCACACATCTAGCAAACACAGTTTTAAAATTAGTTCATCCATTTTTTTTCACGTGTATAAATTCCAGCCCTGCATGTTAGTGCTCTAAGTCTCCCTCTGTCTAAATTTTCTACCTGCATAAGATAACTTCAGCATGGAAAACCCCTGGGGAATATAGCAGTGCCTGTGAAAGGGGGACCTGGATATTCTTGATTACGAGATATATATTTCAAATAGAGTAGGAATGATTTTAATCCAGATTATGACATTTGTATTCTTTTCAAGTTAGTCTGCATAAAGGAAAACTTATTAACATCTCAAATCTATGGTAGAAAAATTATTTTCCATGCTAAGATAAAAATCTTCAAGTTAATTTTAAATGTTACATATTTGTTTTTTTTTCTCAGTTTGTTTTTTCTTTATGAGATTTCTCTTGTCCCAGTGCATTTCATGAATAATAATCTTCAGCCTTCAAAAGAACAATAGCACTTGGATTTTCTTCCGCATTAACTGGACCACATTTTTTGAACACATGCTAGAGATTTAGAGCCACATCCTTGTGAAAACTGAATCAAAGGAGCTTTGCTGATTTACACAGTCTGAAGATTTTTCTCTGTGTTGTAGGCTTTGCTGCTAGCCCTAGATTTCATGCTACAAGAAACCATGAGAGTTTCCATCATCACTGTATAACTGGCTCTGTGCTTCCAAAAGCTGGGAGAAGGAGAAATACAAATGATCTGGAGAATATTAATACTAGAAATTTGTTTAAATTTAGTAGTACAAAGTGCAAAGTACTTTCCTTAGGAAACAGTAATAAGAATTTCTGCAAGAAAAAAGGGGACTCATCTAAACAGAAGACAAATGCCTGCATCTCAACCATTGCAAACTAATACACAGAGATGTGCCCAAGACATTGGCAATGATGTGGCTGTAAAAAAGGCAAATGAAATCACAGGTAAGACGTACCTAGTAGAAATAGCAAATTAATAATGATACTACACATGGCATAAAAAGAACCTCTGTAATAGGGTGTACACTGCAACTGTTCATTTGTATTGACTAAAGATTAATTTAAATGGGGGGAAAATGTATACTTGGATCTACCGGGAAGAAGACAGGGAAGTAATCTGTCTCAGAGAAAGAGATGGAAAAATGTCAGTAAGAGAAGCCAGGCTCTGCCCTTCTGCCTGAGAGCTTTATTTCTGGCTTCAAAATCAAAAATGGGAAAAAATACCCCAGACCACCATTTGATGGTTAAACAATGGCTGAGAATTTCATGTAGACCCTAAAAACAATCACTTCCTATGTACTTTGAGATTTCACAGCTTGCTTTCTCACAGATGAATTTTAATATATCCGTCAGTCTTCTTTAGATAGGAAAAGTAGGATACAGTATGCAACACTGAAACTATTTCCTATCCGGTCTCCATATGGATACCGTCAGAGTTAACTGCTTCACACAAAAATATTCTTAGTGGGAGCATAACAGCATCCATGTGAGGATCCAGTAGGGGATTAATTCTTCCTAACTGTAGGTGCCTAAGGTGTTTCACATAGAATTCTACTTGTATCCAGAGGGCAATCAGATCTTAGGTGGGTTGGAACACCCTGGAGAGATGTCTCTCTCTTGACTAGGTGGTAAGATTTGGCACCTGGGTTTGGTGTCTCAGACAGTGTCTCTGTAGCATCTCATAGGTGAATCCTTGCCCTTTGAGCAGAATTACTGGTGTGCTGCAAATTCTCATCTCAATGTGAATTGACTTCTAGACGAAGATGAAGCCAGCATCAAAGAACAAAATCAATGGTTGCTTTGTCACTGATTTGAAGGCAGGAGGATTGGATTTAAATTACATTGCTACCCAGAATATGGCTTCTTTATATATATACTTTGCCATGAATCCCTTCCTCTCAGGGCAAGAAAATGGTAGTTAACTCATTCTAAGTTTCTTTACTGGTTGCTTCTACATGATTAATTTAAGCCTCTGAGGAAGAATTACTTCCAGGTTGACTTTTCTACCAGTTGGAATCTCTCCTGTCAGGATTATGAAGCTGTCTCCCACACTATTTAAAAATCTCTTTGATGTAACCTGTATCTCACTCTAGCTGCACAGTAAATATCTGGGAAATTATACTCTCTAGTGGGGAGGGTATCCTGTGGTTACAAGTATCTTGTGAGTTGGTCCAAGAATTATTATTCTTCCTTTCCTCCAGTCTTGGTGATCTATAGCGTTTACCTCCTGTAGATTCCCCTTTGATTTTCATTCCTTTTGTCTTTGTCCAAGAACTTCACTACCCTATTCTCCATTTTCATATTGTCATCTGCTGGCATTGGAGATGTTTTTCACATACAAAACCATCCCTTCTCTGTCTCTTCCCATTGCATCTCTTCTTTATAAATTGAACCTGTCTGTACTGATATTCTGGTTATGAGAATCATTTTACAAGGTTTCACTTGCACTCATATATTCCATTATTTAGTGATACTTCTAGTTCTTCTTGCTTGTTTCCCATACAGAATTTCCATTCACATAAAGTCACTTTATGACTTTAGTACTCTTATTATTCATCTCCGATTTCAGATCCTCAACTTCTGTCTTTGTATGTTAAAAGCACACACTTGATTCTTTGCATAAAGCTTCTCCGTTCAGAGTATTTTAAAGCCCACATAACAAGCCAATTTTGTACCTGAGAATTTGTTCGCTCTGTTTTAGCGGAGACCATCTAAACAAAGCAGCCATCTCTCATCACAGAAGATAGCCTAATGCATTTTGATTCTAAAATCTTTTTCTCTGTGCTGCAGGAGGATACAGTGATCAGTGTCTCATACCTGTCTTTGCTTTTCTTTGCCAGTGCTTTGTATTGGAAGGCTCTGTGGAAAAATCACCTGGGTTGATTTCACCTTTGTTTCTTTCCCTGTTTCTTTTCCTTGATCTCTGAGGAGGTCTTTCATCTTCCCTAAACAAAATTATAGCTGTTCCTTAAGTCAGAGATTGCTTATCAGAAAAAAGCCCCTTCCTTCTAAAGTAATAAATAAATAGAACAAAACTAGATGAATATGAAACAAATATTTCACATTGCTGTAATTATCAATATGCTAATAGCCGTGCTCTGCAGTATTACTGTGGAAATACTGCAGTATTACTGTGGAAACAGTGATGTGGGTTACTAAAAGAAAGATGATCTACTGTCAAATGGCTGCCAAAAAAGAAAAAGGGGTCAATTTCTTTATGAGTCTTCCTATTAAAAAGAACAGCAGAAAACTGAAATCCCAATCTGATTCATATTGCTGCAGATTTTGAAACCTGAGCTCAAAACATCATAACAAAATTGCAGCCCAAACACTTTGGGAGACATTCTAAGGCTGTACAGGAGCACTGAAGGGATAAGTAGAAATATTATTTGTATTTTAACAGATAAATGTCATTTAGCTGTTTTCCTGTTTTAACAAGGAGTTTGAATGATGATTCCTGAATTTCTCTGAGGTTGGTTCACTTAGCAGCACTCTTTGATATTTGTGAAATGCCAGCTTTCTATGAATATAGGAGTTTGGCAAAGAACGAGAGAACTATTCATTAAAATTCAAAAGTACATAAATGACAAATAAGGAAGTAATTTAGAGGATGTATTTGGCATGTGGGGTGTGGAAACCAACCAAGTAGCCTACTGAAACTTTGACTATATTTGAAGTTATGTATTTAACTCATCCTTCTGATCCCAGGCTAGCTGGAGAAAGCGCTGCAGAGGAAGCGCTTTCAGTCCTGTGAGAGGCACCAGGTGTGTTTTGTACTGAGGTCAAGTGTTGGCTTGACATGGTGAGGCCAGGGTAAAGGCTGCCTGTGCTCCATGGGCTTCACGGAAAGTGACACTGACACAACCAAAGGACAAATAGGGTAAATACAGTGATGTACCCAAGAGCTCAATTTTTTTTATCTATTGTCACATGGGGCCAGGAATGGTTGTTGTCCAAGTGATGGCAATTTTTCTCAGGAAGGGACAAGGACAGCACACTGTATCTTTCCCCAAGGACTCGAAGAGCTTGTTTGTCCCTGCAGTGCACAGAGGTGGCCTGTCTTTGGACACCATCTTGAGCAGGGCAACTTGAGGAGAGGTTTTGCTTTGCCTGGGCTAAAAGCCTGGGATGCTGAATATTCGTTGCTATTTGTACTTGGAATAGACGAAACCTATACTGGGATCACCTGTACATGTCAACTGCACTGTCAGCACATAGAAACAGAGTGATTTTCACTTGAGCTAATGTTGTCTACGAGACAAAACACATCTCAGAGACGTCAAAGCCTCCTTTGCACGAGCGATTTTCTTTGCATGCCACAATGATTGTGCAGACTGCATTACAGATCTGTGTTGCTGCCTGGAGTTTGCAAACATGCCTTAGCTCTCTTTTCACAGGGAGTTGCTTGAAAGGGAAAAAGCTAATGAGTTCAGAGGCAAGGTTTGAAAATATATAGTGCCATGAAAAAATATTGCAGAAGGTCTCAACCCTACTCACAAAGAAAAAGATATATCAATCTATTACTCCCTCTAATAAGCTCCATGGTACACAGTAAAGCCAGGAATTACCTTTACTAGCTTGTGAGCCATTTTAAGGTGCACAAATGGCACGGTAACTTCATTGTTCACAATGGTAATTAAGTCACTACATTATCTCATCACAGTGAGTCACTTAACTGGCATCACTGTTGCAAGATGGGAAAATTTACCAAGCTGGAAAATTATGGGTCAGATTAACTCCTAGTGTAGCATTCAGAAGTATTATGCCCTGAATACATTTGGCCCACCCTTTATAAATTAGATTGTGTTTAATGTGCTTTGGAGAGGAGATGAATCAGACCTGCTGTTGGGGGAAAAAAAAAAGTAAGAAAAAACCTGTCTCATGCCTTTAGTTTGCCCATTCCTTAGGGCAAAAGACAGTTGAAGTTGTGGAAATAATCCCTTGTTTTTCCAGAAAAGGCCTACCTGCAGCTTCAGCAGTAGATCACCAAGAGAGTGTATCTTCTGTACCAGGTCATGGGAGTTCAGTGCATAGTTGTACAGTAGAAAGAGCATGCCTGCAGTCTCTTAAAGACATCAGACTGCTGCAAGTCAGCCATGCACTTGGCCCTGAAGGGATATCTACAAGGTACTTAAAGCTGTAAGATCACACAGAAAGGTCTGAGACAGGAATTGAGTCTAAAATATACAATTACATTTGAAAAGTGTTTTAAAACAGGCCATGAATATCTGTTTTTGAAAAGCCCCTGTGACTGAATTTTTATTTTGACTGGTAATTTTTTTTGTTTTTTCTAAAGAAAGGAGGAAAACAGAAACTGTTGGTACTGTAATAATTTTTACTGATGACTCGCATTATCCCTGAGTGACAGCTCCTTAATTCAGTTGCAGGAAAATATGGACATCATGCCCAGGTAAACACTCATTAACTTTTCTTGGCAGCCCTTCTTAAATTAAAGGAAAAAAAAATGGCACTCCAAGTTGCTGCCAAATTTGGCAGCTCTGATCTTGTCCTGACTCTAATCCCAAGGAGCATTTACCAGGTTTCTTTTCTGAGAACACTGGCGTGCTCAAAGCAAAGTGGATGCCACTGTCTGTGGCAGGCCTGGAGCTCTGGTGGTCCCCACAGTGGTGGCGATCCCATCTGGGACGTGAGTGGAGCAAAACCCCTCAGTGGGTGGGGAGTGCTGCTTTCAGATTTTATTTTTGCAGAAAGAGTTAAGCTTTTAAAGATGAGGGTTCAGGGGAGGAGAGTCTGAGCCTGTTTAACTTGTTTTTCTCTCCCCCAGCGCTGCCCAAGTTTACAGTCTGTGGCGCTATCTGTAGGGCTTCAGACAGCAATAAAAGGGAGGCAGAGAGGTTCTCTGACAAAAGCCTGAAACCCTGGTATCTCTTTTGTTTTCACCCTAGTCTATGGCCACTGACATTACTCCCTTACACCATGGATGGGTAATAAGCCCCCTTCTCAGGAATAGAAAAGCTCTTATACATTTTAATGTGACCTTAGACAGTGCTTTTCAGAAATCACAGGCACATCTGACTACACTTGAGGTTGAATTGAGCTAATGGCATTCACCTCATCTTTAGATGCAAAATTGGAAGATAAAAAGACCTTGATGTGAAAAGGAAAGGGGGGTTGTGGGGAGCGGGGGTGGGGGGAAGAGAAGCAGATTAGAGATATTGCTTAAAAATCTTATGATTGCTAGTTGATAACGAAATGTCTCCTTCTCTTTCTAAAAACCCTATGGGCTTGCAAGATGTCCTTGCGCTTTTATTTTTAATGATAGAATCTTTTTATTCCCTGGCCAAGGAAATTTCAATGTTGCTGCATATGTGGCCAGGAGATACGTTGACCTTTAGCAAATCTTATTTTTAAAATCAGATGGAACAGTTATTGCAATATTCCAGCCCTGTAAGATTAAAAAAGAGCTTTCTTCCTCTGTAATCAGATGTGGATTAAATTTATTAAAGGTGCAGTATCTCTTTTTTAAATGACACTTGCCAGTCATACTGAATTCTAATAAGCCATTTGAAGATTTTGTATCCTCTTGCTTTTATTTTTTTTAAAGCCGTAACCAAAGCTTTATAAAAAGAGTGGGATAACTTATTTGACTAGCAAAGAAACTTGACGTTAACAGGAGAAGGGCAGCAGACAAAAGAAAGCAGCTGAAACATTAATGAATGATAATGCTGAGCAATGAAACATGCAAAGAAAGGAGCATGCAACATGGAAATTCAGTGAGGAAAATATAATTTAAAGACCAAAGTAATTCTACTCAATGAAAAGGTGCAAATTACACAGAAAAAGACCTAAAAAAAAAAGTGTTGAGTTGGTTATAATAATTTCAATTTTATTCCTGAGCAGAACTGACTGCCTGTTGGGCACGTGTGCACATTTGAGAGTGAGAGGCCAGTCAATGCTATCTGAATATGTTTTTATTTGCTAAGTACAAAGAGTTGCTTGTGGTCATCCAAAATGTAAGTAAAGCTATAATCCTTTCTCTTGGGAGTTTACAGACTGACTAAATGTGTTTCTTGACACTGTTGTTGAAATTTTGGGACTAAATTTGGGGAGTTATTCAGCAGCTTCTATGAAAATGAATCTATCCAGACTTTTTCTTGAAAATAATATAATTGTTTAGGTTGGAAAATACCCTGAAGATCATTGAGTCCAACTGTTAAACCAGCCAAGTTCATCACTAAACCATGTCCCCAGTCTATGCTGGAGTAACCTGAGGTCATTTCCTTTTGTTCTACTGCTTTTTACCCGGGAGGGAAGACTGATCCCCACCTGGCTGCAGCCTCCTTTCAGGTGGTTGTAGAGAATGATAAGGTTCCCCCCTGAGCCTCCTTTTCTCCAGCTCCAGCCAGTCCTCATTAGACTTGTGCTCCAGACTCTTTAACAGCTCCATTGCCCTTCTCTGGACACATTCCAGCACTCAATGCCCTTCTTGTAGTGAGGGGCCCAGAACTGAACACAGGATTTGAGGTGTGGCCTCACCAGTGCTGAGTACAGGGGGACAATCACTGCCCTTGTCCTGCTGGCCACACTATTGCTGATACAGGCCAGGATGCCATTGGCCTTCTTGGCCATCTGGGCACACACTGGCTCATGTTCAACCACTGTCACCAGCACCTCCAACTCATTTTCCACTGGGCCACTTTCCAGCCACTCTGTCTCCAGCCTGTAGCACTGCAGGGGTTGTTGTGACCCAAGGGCAGGACCTTGGCTTTGTTTAACCTCACATCATTGATCCTGCCTGTCCAGATCCCTCTACAGAGCCTTCCCACCCTCCAGGAGATCAATGCTCCCACCCAACCTGGTGTTATCTGAAAATTGCCTGAGGGTGCCCTTGATCTCCTCATCCAGACCACTGATAAAGATATTAAACAGGACTGGCCCCAACGCTGATTCCTGGGGAACACCACTGGTGACTGGTCTCCAGCTGGTTGTAACTCCAGTCGTGGACACTCTCTGGGCCTGGACATCCAACCAGGTTTTTACCTAGGGAAGAGTAGACCCGTGCACACCATGGAAAGCCAGTTTCCCCAAGACAGTGCTGTGGGAAATCAGTTCCTGCAGTAGCCTTTGGTGGATCCCATCCAACACCATAGTCTTCTTTGTGTCTAACTGGTGTAGCAGGTCACTGACCAGTTCCTCTTGGATTATGGGGGTTTTATTCTGCTCTCCATCCCTGTCTATCAGTTCAGGGGTCTGATTATCCATAGAACAACTTGTCTTACTATTAAAGCCTGAGGAAAAGAAGGCATTAAGTAACTTATCCTTTCCCTCATCATTTGTCACTCTGTTTCCCCTCACATCTAGTAAAGGATGGAGGTTTCCCTTAGCCCTCGTTTAGTTTGTATTTATGGAGATACTTTTAATTGTATTTCACTGCAGGAGTCAGATTAAATTCTGTCTGTTCTTTACCTCTAAGTGAGAATGCAAAAACACTGATGGCATAGTGAATGTAGAGCGTACAAGGGCACTCAACTAAGTTTCTTGTTAAGCATATCCATTCTTTCAAAATAATTAGTAGAGTCCTAATTAGGAATCTGATCCATGCTCTCTGATTGTGCCTTGCAAGGCACAGCCTATCTGACCTTCCCAGTCCCACTTAGCCAGAATTTTTGGCAGTTCTGAACATGCGTTGCAGAATCAGTCTGCATGTGTGATTATCGAAGTGGGAGTCTTCATAGTTGGTCTTCTGAAAAAACCAACCCCCCCAGTTCTTCCCAGCTGTACCCAGCGCCCCGGATCATGAGCAGTGCCACAGCCTTGGGGTCTGGCTGGGGCCCTTGGCTGGCATGGTGATACGGGTGTAGCAGGGTTACTGCCCATCCATACCAGCACAGGGAGGAGATGTCCAGTGCCGGGCACTGTCAAAGCATCTTCCAGCATCCTGCCCTGGACTTCCTGGTTCTCCTTCTGGTTTCTAGCTCTTATTCCCCAGGAGATGCCCGTTATTGGAATTATATATGATAGTGTGATACATAGAGCCAAGCGTATCCCCAGGGTAACTTTGCTGACACTAGTAGATTAGCATGTGTGATAAATTTGGCCATTCCCATGATGCAAAAACTCTTCTTTTTATCCCTAAATAAACATTAATTAAAAATTTCACATACATAAAATACATGAGAGGAAAAAAAATACTCAACTGCTCCTGCATTATTATAAGGAATACCACTTACAACAGTGAAAGCTAGGAAATTAAGTAATTCAAGCTAGTCTGGAAAATTGAAGCATCAATGCCAGCTAACAGGAGCTGAGAATTAACTACCTAACTGTAATTTGTTAGTCATATTATTCCCTTATGATTTTCATTATACATAGGAAAACAGCGCTACTTGAAATGTGTGATTTTTTTAAACACAGATGCTATAGGAGCCTTAAAACTTTTAAATCAAAACCAGAAGAGATCTTTCCTTTTCCTTTTTTCTTTCTTTCTTTCTTTCTTTCTTTCTTTCTTTCTTTCTTTCTTTCTTTCTTTCTTTCTTTCTTTCTTTCTTTTTCTTTCTTTCTCTCTCTCTCTCTCTCTTTCTCTTTCTCTTTCTCTTTCTCTTTCTCTTTCTCTCTCTCTCTCATTTTTTCCTCTTTATCTTTCTTTTTCTTTTCTCCTCCCCTTCCCTTTCCTCCCTCCTCACTTCTCCTCTCCTCTTTTTTCCTTCTTTCTCCTTTTTTCTCTCCTCTGCTGTAGCTGATGGCAGTCTCTGACATCAGGCCAGTGTTCTTGTCATAATTTTCTGAACAAAAATTATTATTATTAGAGGGTGGTCCATTATTTCCTATGTTTTAAAATGTATTTTAAATTGCTTTTATGATATTGTACAATGCCCCAAGCACTTCAGTGGGGGAGCACTTTATAAATAAAATTATTATTATTATGCTTAGTGCACATGTCAGCAAGTGTTCATAAGAAATAAGTGACTGGTACCCTTGCCCTCCAGAGACTGAGAGCCTTATTCCTTTAACTTGACTTTCACCGGCCTGAAGTCTGGGTAAGAATTAGAGTCACTTCTAATCTTGTTCTTCCTATTGGCACAAGAAAATGAGCTGTCATTGAGTAGCATTGGCAATGAAGAACCATTTTTATAATTCCTTCTACATCACATGCTATAACTACATTACTCCTTTTAATTTGAGGATGTAAAGTTGTCAAATGGGGAAAAAAAAAAAAAGAGCCCTTTAAAAATTCAATGGGACCTTCTGGAAGATTCATGTGTGTTGTGTGCATGGAAGTGTGGGAGGACTGGCAGAAAGGCAAAAATAATTTTAGATTGTGTTAAAAGTAAAGCTTAATAAGAAGTTTGATGCAGTATATGGAGAAGGTGGTGGTCTTAAGTTTGATTTTGAAATCTACAATTCTATAATAGATAATATTTTTCCCTTTAGATGAACTTTAAAGAAAAATGATAATGTAAGCACTGCTAGTTACTCTAGGTTGGGATTTAAGATTACAGCATTTAGTAAGATTATATATTTGATGAACAAGGCGAGGTGGTGTGTGTCAGCCTTTGAAGGGGTTACCTCGCTTAGGAAGTGAGTATTAACAGCATCTCAGCCCTACCAAGATTAATGTCAGTGGAATCAAAACTGGCATTAGCAGAGCACTGTTGTCAGGAAGCTCGCAACAGTTCAATAACTTTAACACACTGGGTAGATTTTCAGTGTGTGTGTCAAAGACTAGTACTGCTTAAAAAGGCATGTGGCAAGTAGGCAGTTTTAATATAAAGATCATAAAAGATTTGAATACCAAATGTACAAGTGTTGAGTATTACTTGTGGGTACTTGGAAAAAACCCAACTTTTATTTCTTTTATTTCTGCTCCCCTCATTTTTTTTGTTTTTATTTTTGCCATCGATTTCCATCTATGAAGAATAAGTGCAGAGTTCTAATCCAATCTATATATCTACTTTTTCACGTACATATATAGCTGTGAATGAACCTAATGAGGAAATGGAGTTTATTAGCTACTGATGATAGGAAGGATGTGCAAGAGAGGGATGAAACTGCTTTTGATGGGTTTGTTAAACATGATGCTGTATGTCTTGGGTTTGATTTTCACCTAGTTTTATGTTTCTTTACTTTTTCTGTCACTCACAATATTAAGCAGTTCAAGCACCATAAAAACCTAGCTGTAAATGACCCTTTGTTAACTATAAAGATTATTTACAGTTCTGCACTGATCTGGGAAGCCAGAGGAACACTGATGAAAGCCAGTAATCAGTGTATATAAATACACCTTTAAGGGCAGTAAAAGAATTGCATATGAGGCCTGTCCTCTTTTCCACCTCCTTCCCTGAAGGGAGAAACAACACAAGCCTATACTTACAGTTAATGGGAGTCCAAAGGCCAGTGCCACTGAAAACCTTTTCAGCACTGGTTTTACTAGTGGTGCACACTAGAAAATGCTTTATTTTTTGTTTTTGTCAGACCTTCCGAGCTGAAAGTATCAGGCTGTGCTCTGTGCAATGGCTCGGTTTTGTTCAGGTTCACACATGGGTGTGCACTGTACCACTCTTAGTATGAACTGGGAGCTGCAATTTAGCACAAACATTGCTGCTTCTTGGAAGGAACTCAGGATTAGTCTCTATGGAAATGCAGTTTAGTTGCAGGTCAAATAGAGATAATATGTCGTGCCACATAAAATTGTAGGAGTGATAAGTTTAGGGATGTTGTCTGTGTCTTTGGAGGGTCAAAGAAAAAGAGATTATTTTGGAGTAAAGGGTTAATTTGTCCAACTAATGTATGAAATCTCAGAAAACTAAAAGGAAATGATAAAACAGTATAGTGTGCTTGTTTGCCTCTGCTACAGGCCTTTTTAAAAATAAAGGAATTTGGCTACAAATGATTTGAAGTAATATTTTAGCACAAGACTTAAACCACACGCTATTATTATCCATTCCCATGATTTTCTCTCTGTGTATCTAAAGATATTTTTTCTGTCCTTGCTGTTGTGGAAACACAGTTCTTTTCACAACTTTGTCCTATATAAGTTACCAGGATTTGAAAAACTAAATTTGACTTTTGGTCCTCTCTGATTCTTTAATAGCTGCTTCTGCTCTGCAGTTTGCTACTGAAAATCCACAACTACTGGTAAGGAAAGATAAATAAATATAAAAAAAATTATTTGCTTTAAATGTGTGAAGTGTTCCAATAATTTTAAACAGTTTAATTTAAATTTTAAACTGCAAATCTTCAACCTCTAATCACTTCTAAACTGAAGTGGTTTTAACCAAATGTGAAGTGCTGCAGAGTTTGAAATGATTATGCCTGGAGTAGATGGCTGGAAACTTTGGAGAGGGATGAAAACTATATTTTTAAAATTTTTTTCTAAATACTCACTTGTGCCGCATTGAACCATTCCTGCTGAAGAAGGCAGGGGCTGAGAGGGAATCTCTGTTAATTTGCAAGGCCAGTATAGTGAAAGCATCAGAGCATTTGAAATTTTCAGAGGTAAAGTGTCTCGATGCCAGTCTGAGGCATCCTTAGAAAGCCCTTCCCAGCCCGAGAGCCCCAGCAGGGCTGTGGGTGCACGGCAGGGAGGGTGCGGAGGGTCTGCTGTCTCTGGTCCCCAGCATCAGGGAAAGGCAGACCTCGGAGAGGCTCTGTGGAGAGGAAGGTATGTGTGCAGCAGGGGGATGGTTAACACTTCCAAATTTGCAGCTATGTTTTTAGGACTCTTTCCAGCATTAGTTTCTCTTCAACATTTTTATTTTAGGGCTTTCAGTCTTTGCATTATGTGTTTTTCCTGTTTGAGGGAGAGAGTAAGAAACTTAAACTAGAATTCAGAAGCTGGTCCAGGACTCGGCTCCAGCTGGAAAAACACATGTGCTGGCATTCAGCTCCTGTAAGCTCCTTTCTGACTATTTTGAATGCTGGCATTGTTACAATAGGCAGGGGAACAGCCATGATAGCCCAGGGTGACAAATTGCTCAGTCTTGTGCATATATGTTTTTGCCTGGCTGGTTTTTATTAACATGTAAGCATCATCTGTGGACTGCGCATTCTTTCCCTTTCATTTTCATGACCCCGTCCAGTTCAGACGACTGACAGATTCACTACATGATTTCCAGCTTTTGATGATTAACTTTTTGACAGCGGTCCTTATCTTTTATTTAATATTGTTATGATGATTACAACAAAGGGCTGCATGTCGGGCAGTGTGGAAATCAGACTGGGTGCTGCCTCCTTAACTCCACTGATAACTTTGTGTTGATTTAGCAACAAAACAGAACATAGCTTTACAGATTAAATGAGGAAAAAAGGGTGACAACTGCTGAATCTGATTATTTGGGTTATTGTGAGAGGTAATTCTTTTATCTCAATAGGTAGATATATTATGCCCTGCTCCTTCAAGGACTTTGCTACTTATTTAACTTTTCTTAGGCAGGTAATCCCGCTGATTTAAGTGGGACTATACATATGTGTGTGAGGGCCAGGTCCTTATTATGCAGAGAGGATGTAAATAAACATCAACTTTTTCCCCTTTGGTTAAAAGGAGACTCTTGTAAATGAATGAAACCAAATGAACAAACAGAAAACAGATGAAAGGGAAAACATCCCTTCTTCCTGAAATAAAAATGTTACATGCATCACTTCAGATTTGGCAGGCTCTTGTCTCTTACAGTCTCTGTTTTGTTTGCTTAGAGATGGCTGAATTACTAATTTTGATACCACTTAGGACCATGTGCTAGCAAAGGGTTCTCTTCAAAGCCTCCCAGTGGGTCTGGACAAGATCTCTCAAGCATACTGCGTGCTCTCCAGCAGGGATGACAGGGAACAGGGGCGAGGGGTAATTTTTGCAGTGAAGCCCCTCTTTTGCATAGGAATTTGCATGAAAGATATAAACACACTTTGTGTTTGCAAATCAGGAATAGCTACTTGTTGGGCATTTGCAAAGGAGAAAGGCTTTGCCTTCAAGCTTGCTTTCTTGCTGGTTCAAGAGCTTAAATCTCTCATCCTCCAAATGGTTATTAAATCATCCATGTCTATTGCTCTAGGTGATTTTTGCTAAGTTCCGCTCTCCTTGCTGAAGGTAGAGGCTTGTAGAGGGACAATAGATGCAGAAGACTGATTTCTTTTCTACTCCAGGATCCACTTGGTAGGAGACTAACTCTTGAATTTCCTGGCTGTCCTTTCCCTGTCTGAGTTAGATGTTGCTTTGTTGCTGTGATTTGAAACAGCTGCTAAGGGAATCTTTGCCACAGAGGTTTGGGGACAAAATGGAGATGATATCCTCATATCCTCAGACATCCTCCAAGACCTGTCTCCTTCCCTCTCTGCCTTGCAGAGAAGGAAGTGAGTTTGGCATTAGGAAATGCCTCTGTGAGTTTTATGTCAGTAGAAAATATTCCTTTGCTTTGAGAATCCAGTACTGGCAATCAGTGGAGGCATGATATCCCCTTTTCAATGCTGAAATGTAGTGAAGGGATTGAGTCAGGGCAGAATCCTGTATCCTTGTTTAGCAGATGTTCCTCTTTCATGCATTGAGATTTTCCAATCAGTACATGTCATGGTTGGACTCAAGCATTACAAGATAAAATCAGTCCTTTCAGTGGGTGGAAAAGCAGTCATGAATGTGTGAAAACTGTCTGGGAACATCCACGCTCTTCATAAGGTCTCTCTGTATACTGAGGCTTATGGAAAATCTCCTGCCATCTTCTCTGAACTTTGGATCAGGCTTATAGATGCATTTCTGAGATCAGTAGAGGTCTTGTTACAGGTGGCTATCTTGGCTAAATGCTGGAGGCTGACCTATAATAGTACAAAGTGTGAGCTAAGGCACCATAAGTTAAGAAGCTGGGCTTTTATTTTTCTGGCTAAAGCAGACTCTCATATCCTATAGATGACTGCTGAGGAAGACGTTTAGCAGACTGTGCTCCTCTGTGAATCTGGTCAAAGCTTTTGTGCTGAAACATTTATTCTGTTAAAAACACACTTGTTTGCTGGCACCCAGTCATTTCAAAAGAACAGGCCTGTTCTAACACATCTTCCAAACGATTTCAAAGCTGGACAGTGAAGCAGATTTCCATCAAAAGCAGCCTGGCTCCTCATTGCTCCTTCTCTACTGTCCACCCTTTGGGCTGTCTGCGCTGGGGTGGTCCTGGACTTCATCCCTGCTGCTGGTGGGACCCTCCTGTGGCCCAACAGTGCCCTACAGCTGCCAGTACCAGGCACACCTCTCAAGCAGCAGGTTTTGGGGCTCCCAGGCACTCTGGCCTGTTTGTGGGGTCATAGCTGAGCTGGAGATTTCTGTTCTTGGGCTTCCTTACAGTCAGTACTTCTAGCCAAAGTATTTAAATCATTTACAGTGGTTTGTATTTTCATTTCCATATCCAGCTTTAAAACCTCCACTCTTTGCTCCCATGTGTTTTTTTTGGTTCTTTCAAAACTGTTTAGTTTTGCTCAGAAAGATCACCCTGGAAGCCAGCTCTGGTCATGGTATGCACCTGGTTAACATAGCCTAAGACGATGAAGTGAGAAAAATGTGTGAGAACGTGGACTGGCAAATCAAGAGGGGAATTTTCTTGTGTCAGAAAACAGGTAAGTAGTACCTCACTCTGCAAACACTTACTGTGAAGTGCTTATTTTAGGGGCAGTATAAACACCTAAGTGAGACTGTGCCCTGGGAATAAATGTGGGACTTTGGACCATCCCTTTGTATAAGTCAATATTGCTCCCTCTGGGTAAACAGAGTAATGAATTTCACTTGTGGTGGATCTGGCTCTCTGTTTTGTGGAAGGCTTTTGCAGACCCTGGCTTTCAGTGAGGTTTCATCCCTTCTCTAGGGGCTGCACCGGCAGTGCACCATCTCCTCCTGGCTTCTGCTTGGCCGTAGCATCTGACATCCCTATCTCTGGGGCTGAGGAAGCTGGTGTTGGATAGGCACTGTGGGCAGGAACAGCTCTCAGAAGCGTGGTGAAGGCACTTTCCATCGCTGTGCTTTTCCGATAGGGAGATTGAGTTTAATTTTCTGGCTAATCTCTGGTGATGAAATTCATTTCTGGTCTGTCTGTTTAGATTGCTGTGTCACCCACCCGTGCAGGTGTCTGTGGCACCCTTTGGCTGCCAGGGCTCTGGGTGGATTGGAGCAAGCAGGAGTGCTGGCTGCTAAGAGCTGCTCTCCTCCACGATGGCCCTAGTGTGATGTAAAGGGACGGGTCTGCTCAGACATACCTGCTTCCCATGCAGAGCCCTAGTAAACTCATCACAGTGTCTGTAACATTGGAAGTCTGAGATTGCCTGAGTTTCATCCTTCCCTTCACAGATTTTAGCACATAAATCAATGTGATTCTCTCAGCTCCTCTCCTTTGTTATTTTATTTTTCATCTTAAATTTTCTCACATCAGGGACAAGCATACAAACAGAAGAACAGGAGGGAAAAGGTGAACATTTTCTAGTCCTGCTCACGTAGGACAACATTTCAAACCTTCTATATATTCCTCAGTATTTTGGCTTTGGTTTTATTAACTTTTAGTCACTTTCCTCATTAACCTGATTGTTCATTTCTCAATATGCTCCTTTAACTACATACATACCTCACAAAAAATAGTGCAGAGAAAGCAAACTAATTTATTAGACAAGCAGAAGCACATGGCATTCCATATTGGGCAGATTTGTGATGAGCAATTAATATTTCTATTTTCTTCCTTCCCAGTTTAAATACAGTTTAAGTTGTTGATGTTAATATTATCAAACCAACATTTTTATATCATTTGCCAGGCTTGACAGAATTAAGTGGATTTCTTTGAGTGATAATAGACATAATTAATTTTGTGTATAAGTTGCTTCACTGCCTTTGAAGTTAAGTAAAAAATGAGATGTTAAGACTGAATTAGTGATATTTAATTGGAACTGATTATAAAAAATAAACGAGATATACGGTAGTTTCATGAAATAGAAAAGAGAGACTGTGCGTATAACCGCAGAAATTAACAATTTGTGGTTGAACGTTTTGTTTTAATAGCTGTGAGGGTGGCAGCAGTGATTGTGAACACAATGGAGAGAAGGAAGAGTGACACAGAAAGGACAGGGCTGAGCTATTTGAACATGATTGACAAGAATAGTTACGTGGAATTTCTTTATAGGTCATGCAAACAGACTGAATGAAACCACCACTCTTGGAGATAGTGCAAATGTTTCATTTTCCTTATTTCATCTTTTTTAGTCCTGTAATAAATGGTGGCAATATGCAATGTTAATACTTTGCAAAGTATGTTAGGTTCAGCCATGTGCCTCTGCACCTGGCTTAGTAGATATTTGGAAGATAAAAGAAGATGTTACTATACTTAATGGCTTTTAACATACAGCACTGCTTATCAGAAACCCATTCTGAAAAATGACATGCCAGAGACCTGGCATCCTCCTGTGTATCAACTGGACAGCCTGGAAAATCTAGTCTGTGATACCACTATTATAAATTAAATATCGCTCTCAGATGTAATCAACTGATTATCATCTCAGTCCCGTGTAGAGTAAAATTTGGCTGTTTATTAAATTGACCAAGTTTCTGCCCACCTTTTCTCTCAGAAATAGCCCAAATTAAGACTTCAGCTGTTAGAATAAAGTTCTATTTTCCCATAAATCCACACTTAAATCAGCCGTCAATCAGGAGTGTATATGGAAGAAGAGAAGAAAGGATGAAGTTGATTTTCCTAAAGTGGAATAGACCAGCTCAGTGAAACTAGTAATTCCCCTCAGGAACAGGGGCTTAGGCAAGGTAAAAAAAAAGGTGCTAGATATATTCCTACACCACTGTGGTGAACTGGATGTTCTAGTTTTTATTGGATGCCAGCTAGGTAAAGTCAGCTGTCTAAGTGAAGAGTTTACAGTGATGCCTACAAAAGGATGAAAATGAAAGCATTTATTCCACCTGAATTTGTCAGGAAATAGTCTGGATTATAACACTGAGATTCCCTTTTCCCCCTCCTACACCTTTGTTGACAGTGAAGACACACACCAGGTTCATTCTTGGTCAAGTATGTGCCCACAGACCTCTCCAATCTGGGCGGAAAAAAGATGAGGTACTGTTGAGGAGTAAACAGAAGATGCCTGTGGTCAGCTTTAAATTACTGTTATGGTGAAAGGTGCAAATAGCTGCCATCAAGTGAGCCTTTGATCCAAAGATAATAATAGATCTCATTAAAATCAGTAGGTTTGCCAGCTCTGAAGAAGAACCAACCGAGCCTCTTTAAATAGAAGAGACAATGGAGGGATTTCAGACAGCACATGCCAGGTCAGACCTGAGCATGTAGGCAGGGGGATTTCCTTGGTAGCACACAAGCAATGGGATACTGGGTTTGCAGTTGCTGAGCAAAGCCATTCAAAGCCCATGGGAGCAGCAGTGAGCAGGGCTGGGGCAGCAGGAGCAGTACCAAGGGTCTGGAGTGCAGAGAAAAGTGGTGCTGGATGATGGATTCTGGGTACAGAATATGGGTACAGAAAATGCCTCCATGGCCAGGGAAAGATCCTCTGGTTTGGCAACAAACAAACAAACAAACAAAAAACCCACGGCCTAGAGAATACTGTTGAACTGTGTCGCTCTTTACTCAACTGGGGCAGTCCTGAGGGAACTGAGTCCTGTCTAAGTGCTAAGTCCAAAGGAGCAACAGTGATGCACTTGAAAACCAGTGAAGTCTGGGGAAGACTCCTTTTGCCTTTTGTGAGCTCTGGATCAGGTCAGGGTTGCCAAGAGTTTGATACTGCTAAGATGATTATCTCAAGGGGATGTTTCTGAAGGAACTATACAGCAGGGGAGACAATACTTGCTTTGCCTGGTTTTGACAGCATGTCACATTCGATGGATGCTCTCTTCACTTTCCAGCTTTTGACAGGCCATAAAGGCTAATTAAACAAAACTACTAAATTCACATGCTTCCCTCAAAGGAGCACACATTTATCCTTCAAACAGTTAATACCAACTATCATGGGTATGTAACTAGCCAGTATGATATAACACATATTGCAGAGCCTACTGAAGGCAGATATTGCCAATTAACACATGGTATTACCAATCAGCGCTCATGCCATTTATAGAACACTCTGCCTTGCTGCTACTGGAGCTTCAAGACCCACAACAGTTTGAATGCATTTTTGAGGTAGGATTTTGTGTCAGAGAGGGAGTAAAGCTCTGCATTGCTGAAGAAATGGAAGAGCAATGAAGGGCTGAACTCCAGGGAGAGGAGCAGCACCTCACAAACACACAAAGAAGGCAAGGTCTCTGCCTGGAGGGGCTTACAGTCTCAGGCCAACAAAATTCTGTGTATGAGACATCAGAGGATGGCAGTGGGAGGGAGAAGGGAGGGGAAAAAGGTGGTGTGATAAAGCACAGGTGTGTACCCTCGAGAACAGCTTTCTTGTATTGTGCTTTGTCAGCAGATTGCAGAGGTAGAGATTTCCATTTCATGGGCAGCATGGACAGGAAGCAGAAGAAAAAGAGCAGAGGAACATAGTTTGAAAGAGATATTTAAGAGAGGACAATGAAAGACTAAAAGGTCACTTTCTGCTTCCTCAATTTTGGGCTGCCTGAGGAAAATTCGATGCATGAGGCCCAGAAAATACTTTAATATGGGCATCTGCCGGGGTTCTTTTCATTCCTCCCCATGCAAGAAAAAGCTGTATCCTTACCTTTCCTTTATGTTCCTTGGCTACCACAGCTGTCCACAAAATCTTCCATGGAGTCCTATCACAGTGCTGGAGCTAGAGTTTAATGGTTTCTTTTGTCCCCAAGCTGTACTCAGCAGCAGAGAGGTTCCTGTGTTTGAGGGACTGGGAGTAACAGCTCAGGGCTTAATGAGAGAGAGGAATAGACTCATCAAAAAGGAGACATAGAAGAGAAATACATATATATATATGCACACACACATATACACATACCCATGTATATGTAGATATCTATATATAAAACAACCAGAAAATGAAGACACTACAGAGAAAGAATACTTCCTAAAAGTGGTTTGACATAAAATTTCTCATGAGCCATTAATATATGCTGTCTCTAGTGATGAAGATTTCATGCCTAAGGAGCAAAAATGTGGCAACACCTTCCTTTTCTTTGAAGAAGAGTTTTTGGGACCTCCTGCGCCAGTCCAGATATTGGTATAAGCTAGTATTAGTATCTCATGAGGAATGTATTTTTTAATGTGGATTTTTTTTTTCAGCTGAGGTGCTGCAGTATTAGGTTTTGTATTCTCCTGATGCTAAATAATCACTTTGTTCTCACTCAGCTTGTCAGGAGGTTGCACTGGAGCCTCTGAGATGACTGGACCTGGAAAGTTGCTAAAAAGCGAGATAGGTGAATAATTGCTAAGGGTATTTTAGAGGTGTTTCAGCCTCTTCTCTAATTAAGAAAGCACAGCTTGGGGTTTATATAGATGTTTGCAGAATTTTTTTTCTCATCTCATTTGTTTTTTAGAAGAGAAATCTGAGTAGTTCTCCCTCCTTTCATCTTCTCATGTAAATGCTATGGAAAAAAAATGAAACAGAAAGGAATAGCAAAGTAATTTCCTAAAATGTGCCTCTCCCTTCAATCCAAACACAGGAGGTAACTAGAACCCTGTTCCTGCTAAGTTCTAGATTCAAGAAGAAAATGAGGGGCAAATGGATGGTTTGTAGTGCAGTTATCTTATCTTCTGAACCCTGGCTTTCAGAAGTCACTTCAGCCTTGAATGTTTTACGTTAAATACTGTTTTACTGTTCAATTACCTAATTTAATTCCTGTATAAGATTCCTCTGGTCTCCAACTACTTGTCTTTTGAATCATCACTAGGAGTTTGCAAGAACTGTTGAACTTTTTCAATAAGTATTTTCCATTTCTTGAGGCAAGACATTGTGTTTCCTCTTCATGGCCACAATGGAAATTGACAGGGGATTTCTGTGAGTTGAAGCAGATTCCAAGGATGGCTTCAGTAAGATGATTTTTTCACAACACCATTCTTGGAAAAATTATACAACACAATGTACAACTCAGACTGCTTTTTCCCTTCAGTAGTACTGACATAAAAAAATAAAACAAACCCACTAAAAAATCTTTACCAAATAATATAGTACTGTAATAGAACTTCACTTTTTTTATTATTGCTGGTGAACGTAAATGCTGAGCTAACACCATGTAAAAATTTGATATGGAAATACAGATAAAAAATGGGAATTTTATTTTATTTTCACGTACTTTCTTCTTAAGAGAAAAATCAGAACTGCAAGGCAGCTTGCCTTTCCAGGTTTTACATGAATTCTGATTAAAATGAGTAGCTCTTTTAAAATATAAAGCTGTTTGCTTTCAGCAAAATTCACAAAAGCAGCAATTTTGTTTTAGCCTATGATAACACAGGAAATTTTGAAAATCACAATTGTCCCTAAGCCTAAATAGCTGGGGAAAAATGATAGACATTTGGTTAGCTTTACTGAGCACATAATGTGCTGTTTGGCCTTCAGAACAATGTTTCAAAGCACTTGGATCCAAAATACCTCTCTGAGTCACTCTGAATGTTTTATCTTCAGTGCAGCGGCCCCATTTATGGGAGTGGGAGCTGTGATATTGATCATTAGAAGTTGCATATTGCTAACATTTTAGCCATAAACTTATTATAACCCTAAAAAAAAAGTCATTCCTGGACTGGATTGAAATGCCTATTTTACAGATGCTGGGTGAAATTTCTGAAGTTGTATGAAGTTTCTTTTTAATCTTGAATAAAAAGGTTCTTTCTGTGTTAATTTAGGAACTGTTTTACTTTCCTTTGTGCCTGCCATTTAAAGGCTGAGATGCACCTTTGTTTTTCTTCCACAAACCCTCCTAAAGTGCAGAAATCCAGTCAATCACTTTCACACACCCACAAAAAATAATGGCTTGACCTGCGCGTGGCCAGATCTGACATACCCTGCTGTGGTGGGAAAATTAATTCACCTCACTACACTGCAGTCACCCTCAGCTGAGTCCTTCAATTATTTCATTATGATCTAACTAAGGCTGATAACAGATCTCATTTGATACCGCGGATGGCTGGGGGGGCAGCATGGGGGTGGGAAGTGGATGCCCTCACATGTCAAGCCCTTGCATCTAACCAACTGAGCTTTGTGAGGATTTCTTGCCTGATGGAAATGGGGGTGATTAAAGACATGTTGTGCCCGTCTGTGTAGCTTCCACATGATTTTTCTCCCTTAGATGATGTTCTGTGCATTTAGCATATTTGAAAACCTAGGGGCTTTTCATCTTTGGCAGGGGAAGTGAGGGATGTTTTTGATGGACTGGCTAGAGGAGCACACTCAGAGTCCAGTGTTTTCTGGAGAAAGGATCCATTATCATCTTTGCTTTTCCTTTTCTTTTTTTTTTTTCCACCTGTGCAGTGACAGATGGACGAAGGAAGCCCTGGAAAAGTGTTAATTGCTCTTTTTTTTTTCATTCAAGTGGTTTGGAGGTTCAGGAGGCCCTCTAATTAAAGAATCTGTGAGTGAGCTGGGCATCTGGCCTCTGCCATTTTAATCAACTTTGTAATACGAGGAGAGGGCAGTGGTTGTCTAATTACTTGAAGAGGTATAGGTAGTAAGCAAATACATTTGCTCAGAAGATGCCAAATTGTCATAACAACAAAATGCCTGCTATCCATTTTGTGTTTATCATTTTTTAAAAAATTGGGTAAATGTACCCCATCTCCATCCACTGAGTAGATCTGTGGGGGTCATAGGATTCTTCTGCATGATTTTGAATCCGCAACACAATTGGTATGCAGAAGTTTTGTGATATATGCAAGTATCATGATACTGAGTCAGATAAGAGTTTCCCTGATATGACAAAACTACTGAACTGAAGTTCTTTATTTTTGAGTCTGCTGTGAAATACCTAATTTCGCCCATTTGCCTATGGAGAGTTGAGTAAATAACATAGCTACTTTTCCCCCCATTCTCAAAGGATAGATATCCTAGCTCACACACCCGGAATTTATCACAGAGTATAACATGACTACTTCATGTTAGTGAACATTATCTTGAGTATAAAATTATTTAGTGCTGTTTTCCTGAATCTGATGACAACATTGCTGAGCAATGTGAATTTTGAAATTCTTCCTAAATGCTGTTAGTAGAGGTGAATGTTGAAATACCACCACTGTTACTTAAATATACAGGATCTTGTTGGATCAGCTGAATTCCCATTATATCACTGTTTGTCTTTTCAAGAGAAAGAACTCATAAAATGCTTATCTTGTTAAGACAAAGTACATCCCTTATTCTTCAAGATGAAGCTCTAGAATCAAAGTAAAAAAGGCAGATGCCTCTTTAATAACTGTATAATTCAGACTTCTATTTAATTACTTAAAATGTCGGCATGAAGACACTAAAGGAAACTGCTGTAGCTTTTAGAGTTTGCTGCAGAATCCAAAGGACGTTGCTGCAAATACAAATCTTGCATCATACATATTCTTTGAAATATGGATGGCTTAGTTGCTGGCATCTGGTCAATGGAGTTTTTCTTTGCTGGTCTTTGAATCAAGGTTGAATATTACGTAACAATAGATGGAATTTTTATTTTCTACGAACCCGTCAAACCTACCACCTCTAAAACTTGTCTTAATAACTCTCATCTGTATTGGAAACCTCAGCAGAAAAGCCAATATTGAATGGATTATTAGACTCAGCATGGGCTCTTCTGGAGCCAAAATTAGGAGTCTCTGGTTGAAGAGAGGAATGTCTCTTCAATCCCATTGTGGTAATTTAGTTACACTTTTCCAGTCCCATGAATAGAGAGAGCTCCCCATTTCCTATTTTTTACATACCTTTGCAATTATCTTTATTTTAAAATTTCCTTCATCAGGGAAAGTCTCTATCCACTTCCTTGCACACCACACAGAATGCTGGCAACCATTGGTACTTTTATAGCTGGCCTCCAAACCATCAATTTGAATGAACAAAGCAGACTATTTTCTCACACTTATAAGACCTACATTTATAGTATCCACATGCTGGGGTAATTACTGCTAAATAATTTAATACTGTAAAAACTGACATATCCATTTAGGTGTATGCCTGTTATATTGTTAAACTGTATTGGGGTTCTGACCTCTATTAGACAGCAAATAATCCTACTAAAGACTGGTCATTCTCTCTCTCTCTCTTGCTCTTATGGTGAATTTTATTCATAAAGCTTAGGGTTTTGCAGCTATTCTCATAGTGAGATTAGTAAGTATACACTTGTGACAGCACTAAAAATTCAGTGCAATCACAATCATGTTTGATTACCAATTCAGAAGGATCTAGCCATCTAGCTGCAAGGATAATTTTGCTCACTGTAAACAGCTTGGAGAATTGTGTGCGATCATGTTGTGTGACCAAAAAAAAAAAAAACAACCGAATTAGATTATTTGCTAAATGCCAAGGCACATTAAATATTTTTGACAACAATGAAGATTCTTTGTAAATTGTAATTAGACTGGAAATTATTGCACAGAGCCTGCTTCTCTATAATCCTTTTAAATCAGAGTAGTTGTAATTGGCCTTAGAGACTCAAACTGTTTCGTGTTTTATTTTCTAGAAGTTCCGCTTCTGCATATGTAATAACAGAATCCTTTGTGGATACGATACAATAGACATGTGTGTAGGGTTATTTTAGTTTATTTGTTTTGGTAGCGAGTCAGATAACCAGAGAAAAAGAATATAGAAAAGAAAACATGCCGAATGCTCCTGGATATGAATGGTACTTACATGTAAAAAAAAGTTGAATAGAAATCATAATGGGCCAGATGAGGCTTAGAAAAGCAGCATAACCCTGCTGTTCAACATCTGCTGAGGACCTGGACCTATATTTTGCCCGTACTGTCAGAGGCTTCAGGAAACCGAATAATGTGAGTTTTCCTGAAGACAAAGCCATGGATTTTTAGCAATTCTAGCAGAGACCTCAAGGATTCCTTTTCAAAGTTATGATTTTTTTTTTTTTGGTTTTAGGTTCACAGGAATGGAAACTTCAGGAGAGCCTGTGGGAGAGGATGAATTCTGCTGCAACCTTTCAACATTAAAAAAAGACCCTTTTCAGCACAAGATCCTTATGCTACTACTGAAGTGCAAGCATGTCTGTGTGTTTGTATAAATAATAGCTGTGGGAATGGGCGTGAGCAGTGGCAGACAGTCAAGGAGTTAAGTGGAAGTCAAAATTAAGTGGGAATTTTGAGGTTTATTTGATGTAACACTTGGCTTTGAGGATGGAGGAAGTTGGACTTGAAGCAAACCTGCAAATTACAGCCCAACCTCATTAGAAATTAGCTGGTAGTAATCAGAGAGCCTTAACTGACTGTAAAAGTACCTTTAATCTAGAGATGTGGGATTCTGTTGGGTGACTATTGCCCATTCTCTCACAGGCTGAATTAGCTAACAAAACCGAATACGTAAATACATCCAATATAAAATTTCAGCTCACCTCTGTTGAGCTTTGATTTATCACCAATATCCAGAATGAAGCAAGGTTTGTCTTGGAACAGTTTACACAGGATTAACATTCATGTGATCATGACTTTCACTGAAGTAAGTCTAATCTGTAGATGTGCTGAGAAAATAATGTATTTAGAGCCACCTCCATACACTTAATGTATGGACATTACAAACCACAATCTCCAGTGTGGCTCTATGTCAAACTACAAATTTTAGATCTATTGAATTACTTTAGTTTTTCTTGATCTAGTGGAGGCTAAACATTCGGCTACATAAAATCCTTTTATATTTTTAATATTAAGTTTACATCCATTACTGAGAAGTATAAAACTCATCTACTCATGTAGATTTATTAAAAATTACTGGAGTCCAAGGATGAGATTTTTGTAGCATTAGTAAAGTAAATGGCAAAATCCACAGAAAGGACTAGAATGTTACTAAATCATCAGTTACTAACCTGACTTTAGAAGATAAAAAAATTAGCGTAAAAGCAGTATAAATATCAGTCTTAACTGTTTCAAGGAGATAAGAGCTGCATGAATGAAGTCCATCCAAACTAGTGAAAAAAATCGGTTATCTTCAATGAGTTTTGAGTCAGATACTCTGAAAAAAGACCTCAAAAATTTTTTATCAGATTGACAATTTTTTATTTCAGTGGCTTACTTTTGGATCAAACTAATTTTTTTCAATAAACTAAAAATATCTAACCAGGAGAGAAATTTACAAAGCAAGCTCTTTATCCTAGGCTCCAGGTTAACTTACTCTTCTTTCCTTTAGGATAACCACAAACATTTTTGTATAATGATATTAGTGATTCTTAGTATGATTATATGCAACATGGTGAAGTTGTAAGGGCATCTTTCGCAAAGCCTATTGTCTTTTCTTCCTTCAGATCTCCCTCATTGCTGGCTGAACTAATCTGCTGTAGAACACTGAAGGCATGGGAAATGTTGAGGTGTCCAATATACACATTCAGATGGGGCATTGAAAGAGACTTCTGACTCATGCTGCAGAGTAAGACAGAATGCATGCTTCTGTTATCCCAGAAGTCTACAGGGCTTGTGAATTCTGCAAGGTGGAGGAAGAGGCCTTGGGCAGCTCATCAGTTTGGGAGAATGGGGAGGCTGCCCTGCCCCTCAGCTCATTGCCTGTGTGGCTCATGGGGCTGAGAGCAGAGCCAGGAGCAGGATGGTCGTGGCAGGTGGGAGCACTTCTCCAAAGCCTCTGGCCAGTGATAAATGGTTGATTCATGGTGTGTTCCTGGGGCCTCTGCATTGAAACCTGTTGGCCTGGCATCAAAGAGAAAGAGGCTTTGCTGTCTGCATCCTCCTATCAACGCACTTTACTGGCCAAATTCCATAGACCTTGTCTAAGCCTTACGGAGGTGAACCACCCATGGAGCCAGTGGAAGCCTTTTCTAAGCAGCACTTGAATAAGGAAATTGAAGGTACTGCCAAGGGGAAGGATGGACCAGGTGACCTCATTGGTCTTTTCCACCATAAGGTTTATTAGTCAGAAAAACACTGTGCAGGGGCCTGCAGTGTGTTGGGAGAGGAGCAAGCACACTCTTGAAGTAGCAGCGCTGAAGGGCATTAGGGCTTAGGGTGGTTTAATTATCCCAGTGCGGCTGCTGGGAAGTAATTCTCACTTCATCAGCACGTGGGTCCTTTCAGCAGAGGCCACTGCAGTTGGGCAGCGGGGCCATGGCTATGCATTGCCCCAGGGCAGCACAGTCCCCTGGCTGCTCCTGCCAGCTGTGTGGCCACACTCCTTTCCACTACTTGGCCTCTCAGTCCTGCAGCCACTGCCTCTCCAAAATGGAAAAAGCCTTTGAAATAGGACCCTACTTTTGAAGCAAGCAGAGTTTTAATATGAAGAACGTTACATTTTACAATACATATATGAGCATTGTGCAAGTATATCCAAAAAGAGGGAGAAAAAGACTTTATATGCACACATATGCATGCACATATTTATTTACAAAGCCTGCATCTTCTTAAGGTAAAGTAGTTTATAAAAATGGCAGTGAGATGGAGTTAAACTTCAGGGTGTAGCACTTGAGCACTGGTCTCTGGCATCATGTTTCTTGTTAGTCTCAGCATCTCATTTAAAAAGTCATTTATATTGATACTATTACCAGACACCTGACTCATAGCTGCAATGTAGAGGTTAATTACCTATGAAGTTGGGAAGCTCATGGAAGATGAAAAGTGCAACAGCATTTTGTTGCTATGTTGCTGATTATTTCTGTGGTAGGTCTAGTTGAATGCATGTCACCGCAAATGCAGGTCTGTGATGCACATGCCACCCCTGTGCTCTCCAGCTCAGAAATGCTGAGGTACCGATGATTGATCGAAGGGATTTGGTGATAGTACCATGAAGTGGTGGGTACCACAAAACCGCAGAGTTACTGCAGGTAACATACTCTTGATTTTCCTTGATTTGCTATATGTACCTGCTGACCAGGCACGTGCCTGTGCCAGCTTCAAGGGCAGCACAAAACAGGATCTCCTGGCACTTTCTTTCCAGTGAATTTTCTGGGGGAGAGAGGACTTATTTTTCTCCTCCCTGCTCCCTTTGCTTGCTGCTCCTCTGGCCAGGAAGAATGGTGTGGGCGGCATGTCCCCTTGAGCACTTTGAGAAACTCCCTGACATCCTCCCGCTGAGCTCAAACGTCTCCTTTGATTTTCCTGATGCCTGTCACCCTGCCTCTGCTGCTGCCTATGTTCCCAGGGATGCTGCAGATGCAGGAGTCCTTCATGAAGCTTCGGGGGGGGGCAGAGAGAGCCTCACACAAGCCTGCATTCACCACTGCTCTCTGCAGCCCCAGCACACGAAGACCAGGGTGAAGGGTTGAAGCTCAGCCAGCAGTGGCTCTGCCCTGGCTGCCCTCCTCTGTGCAGGGCTGACCCCTCATTCAAGAGCCTAATGCTCCTAAATATAGGACTGCCTCCATCTTGTCACCCTGCCACAGCTCACCCTCTCACTGATGTGAACGAGTACTATATTTACCCAGGAGAGTCATGAAAATTGCCATGACAATGATTGTGGTTGCTTGGGAATGCAAGGAGCTAATTTTGCCTGAATAATAAGACACAGAGTCATCTGTCTCCCTCGGTAAATCAACAAGGAGTTTATGCAGGTGAGAACAGGTAATCTTTGTGAGGGCATAATTGCAAAATACAAAAATTTTCCTGTATCAGTTCAGGCCGGTGACTAATAAAAGGCTCTATGTGCTAAATGGCTAAAGTTTGATGCACTCCCTCATTGTGATGAAGATCTGTAGGAAAACTGAGCTTCTCTGCCCCCTCGTTTCACCACCAAAGAGGAAAAAAAATCCCATTAAAAAAACTTTAGCCTGAAAATAACTCTATACTGTACATCTTTGCCTAGGGCAAATTTTTCACTGATGAGTAACAGCATTTTCACAATCCACCTTTTATATTTATTGATCTAATGCTATGTAGTATGCCAAAGTTCATTTAAAGGAGACTACAGCTTTTGCTTTTGGGAATCTGAAGGAGAGGATAATTACCAAAACCTAAAACTTTCTTAGCTGAAGCTTTTACTTCTCCATCACCCTCCATCACAAAATCTGTGAAGACCTGTTTGGCAAAATGCTGACAAAGATCCCACTCTAGCAAACTAAAAAAGCACTAAAAAGTTCAATTTTTGTTTCAGAAATGTCCTGGTATCTCTGAACAAACAGAAAAGCCGGTCCCAGTGATGCAAATTCCCCCGAGGCACTGAAGTTTGGGAAAGGACCTCTTGCTGGGCAGGTGCTCGCTTTGTGAGCACTGGAGCCGCCGGCTCAATGTCCCGGAGCACACCTCCGTTGTGAACAACACGAGGGGCTGATTTTGTACACGGTGTAGAAAGACGCCATTTCAGGCATTCCTTAGCTTTTCCCAACCCGGACACAGCAGTTTCCCCGGAAAGCTGAGAAGTGTTTTCTGCCACACCTGAGTGCCAGCGGCATCAAGCGAATTTTCACAGGCACAAAGCCACCGTCCCTCGGCAGCGCTTCCCCGGCTGCAGCACAGCGGTGTGAGGCAGCCGGGGCTGAGGCACTTCTCCGCTCCGCTTCAGTCTGCGGCAGCAATTCGCCTTCAAAGGCATTGGTCAGACTCTGCGAAGGGAACTGGGGGCTTTAAAACTGCTCCCAGGAATCAGATAAACAGTCTCTCAGGGCTCAAAAGAAATCTCGCTCTCACTCTTAAAATTTTTTTTGGTGTCTTGCACTTTTAGTAAGTGACAGTTTTGCAAATTGCTAGTAAAGAACTTAAATGTCTAATTAAATCTCGAAGATGTACAAGAGTTTGAAGAGCGTGATTGATGCCCACAAAGGTATGGCTGTCTAATGGAGTCGTCCTGACAGCAATCGCGAAAGCCCATTTAACGGCTGATGTCTTGTTGTGATCCATGTTGTCATTTTTTCATTACTGATTAAAATTAAAAATCTGCTTGGCAAATCCATTGTAAAAATTTCCTTCATGAAAATCGACGGGTACAAATTATTTTGTCAATCGCCTGGCAATCAAACTGTGACTGAAGACTGTTTCATGCCCATAGATTTTTTTTCTTTTCACTTATGCCAGTGAGTTTTCATAGAAAAGTTTCTTGAGTGTAGGTGGCAGTCTTGGTAATGCTTTTCTTTTAAATAAATAAAGCTGCATCTCTATGTTAATGAAATTTTTTGTTGATGTTGTCTTCCCATTCCCATTTGAAAGCAAATAGGAATGTTCCTCACTCTGAAAGTTGGGCTATACTACTGAATTGTCTAATGCTGTGTAATGGCAGGTGAATAATAGTAATAACAACCTTTATTAGGATGAAATCTGTTTTGAGAGCCGAAGCGTAATCTGTCTAAGATGTAAAACTGGGAAAAAAAAGAAAAAAACAACAAAATCTTGCAATGCTGCATTCTCTATAGCTAGAATATATTAATGGCTGCACTTCTTGGTGGGGTTTCCAGCTTGGTGTTCCCATATAGGGGTGCAGCAGACCTGGGTGAGTTGCCCTGGGGTGAGAGCTGCAAATTCACTGTGAGGGGTGATCCAGGATGGCAAAGCGGGGAGAGGCTGTGAATGAACACTAATGGACTCCTTGCAGAAACAGCACTGAGAACTCAGTAGCGTGCAGTTCACTGTCACAGGAAAGTAATTTAGGGCTCCTAATTTCTCTGTAAAATTCAAAGATGCTTTACTCTGGCTAGAAAAAACTGGACAACTCAAGCAGCAAGAAAAATATTATTGTCCCATTAATAAAACTTTTCTCCCACTTAATTGATATTTCTGCTTCTCATAATTGAGTCTCATCGCTGAGTATAAATCAAAGATGATAAAAATAGCTCTCCATAGCTGATACGCATGCTGGTTTCAAGTTTGATCTCTGTTGCTGTTCATGCTTATCTAATCTAATCAATGTATCTTTTTCTGCAGGTTCTTATATCATCACTGTGAATACTTCTTATTTCAGAGAACAAGAGAAAGGAAATGTTTTGTTTAAGTTTCAGATTTGTTTCTTTATTTTGATATTTAAATTAAAATGTTGAATTTTATTATGTGCTTTATATCTTTTTTTTAAACCCTTCTGAAATAAAGGATCACTCCGGATGAGCAAAAATTGTCTAAATAATTTTATCCTTGTTTTAAGTCCATCATGTTTTGAACATGAACATTTTATTACTAACATTCTCAAGGTTGTGAAATTTTTAAAACAAAGATTTGCAAGTAATTTTACAGTAAATACATTTATGTTTCTATGAAATGGGTTGCAGATTTTAATGCGAAGATCTTGTCTGCTTATAGCAAAATATATTTGTGTGATAATGATTTTGGAAAGCTGATGCACCACACCCCAGAATAAAATGATGGAAAATAATTACTGGGAGAAAGCTGGCTGCCCAAGTCACAATTTTAAAGATTGTTCAGTGTTTCTGGGGATATGCTTTAGGCAGTTAGGACTTGGAACTGATGTCTTTTTATTGCTTCTTAAATTTGGATGTAGCAACAACATTAATAAGAACAATAACTTTTTTTTGAAATTGAAATATTAATTTCCAGAATAAAAAGGGATGTTTTGACCTTTGCTGTAGAGAGTTGTAGAAGTTATGTGCTTTCAAAAGATGTGTACTATACATCTGCACAGGTTCTGGAAGTATGCTTGGGAGCCACGTGCTGTTTTCAGCTCAGCTCTGAGCTCCTGCGGGAGGGGAGTTGCATGTGCACTACGAGTTTCCCTGCACATGGTCTTTTTTAACTATGAGTTTCCCCAGTCTTTCTAGGTGGGGGAGGCAGGTCTGAGCTATTGCAGCCTGTTTTTGGTAGCCTTGCTTGCTGAACTGGTACTCTGGGCTGAAATCCAGGCAACACGACAGGACTACTGCTGCTCCCCAAACAATTGCACAGGGCTTTTGCTGTTTCATTGGTTATTGTTCGTAGCATGGGTAATAAGTGAAAACAATGGGTTGGAGTAGAATAAGGAAACAAACAAAATAACAATGTGAATACCAAAACAACAGCAGCAAAAAACCCCCAAGTTTACATGTTTTTAATAAAGTTTATGTGACAGAGAAAAAGGCCAAGGAATTTTAGCCATGTGGGATATGTCACTCTTTATTTCTGCCTCTGAGGCAAAAGCAAAGCAAAGTGCTTAATAGTTTGAGCTTGGAGAAGGGTGTCAACCTCAGTTTACGAAAGATTATTATTTATTTTACAGTAGTGCCCCAAATGTGCCAGCTGCTACATAAAAATACTGGGAAACAGGCTTTTCCCCTGAGAGCTGGTATGATGTGACCCCTCTTTAAGGCTGTCCCCAGGGTTTGAGCCTCAGGCTCACATGAATTCAAAACGTGCACACACTGAGAACTTTCCCACTCTGCTGTCATATCGTGTCTCCATTACAGGATAAAATCCTGGCATGTACCATCCTTCATCCAACAGCCCTTTTTCCATGGAAAGGAAGTGGGAGTATGGGTTTGGAGTCTTGCTGCGAGAATTAGATGACAAATTCCCCTGGTATGCTACAATGCTCTTTGGTCACAGAGAAAGGACTTTGCAGGATTTAGGGGTACAAAATTGAATTTGGAGAGCTAAATCCTAAAACAAAATTCACAGTGCTCCCACCTAGCTTCATACCTTTATTTAGTATACAGCTACCTCTATTAAAATTGCAGCAGAAGCTCAGCAAAACAGATATCTTTGTAGGTCTGAACTTGTGTCCAAAAAAAGTAACAAAGCTGGTGAGGGGTCTGGACCACAAGTTTTATGAGGAGTAGCTGAGGGACCTGGGAGTAGATAGCCTGAGGAAAAGGAGGTTAAGGGGGTACCTTCTCACTCTCTACAACTACCTGAAAGGAGGTTGTAACAAGGGGGTCGTTCTCTTCCAACAAGTAACAAGTGATACAATGAGAGGAAGCAGACTCAAATTGCACCAGAGGAGGTTTAGATTGGATATTAGGAAAAAATTTCACTGAAACAATGATCAGGCATTGAAACAGGCTGCCCGGGAAACTAAGTGGTTGAGTCACCATCCCTGGAGGTATTTAAAAGACATGTAGATGTGGCCCTTAGGGACAAGGTTTAGTGGTGAACTTGGCAGTGCCAGGTTAACAGTTGGACTCAATGATCTTAAAAGTCTTTTCCAACCTAAATGATACTATGATTCTGTGACCCCATGATTCTTAGTACCTAATGCATACCTGAGATGGTCAGTGGTACTCTGGAAGGCAATGTGGGCAAGGCTATAAATGTTCAAAAGTTCTTTTGGTTCAAAAGATTTGGTGGGGTTTTTTGGGTTTTTTTTTTGGATTCTTCTACCTGTCGACAGACATAGGTTATTCACCTGCTTAAATGTCTGGTTTCAAATTGTTACTCAAGTTGCACGTATATATAAACATACCTTGCAATGGAATTCATTGCAGAGATTGCCTGTCATTATTCTTAGTAAAATTAATGGAAGATCAGTGTCCAAATTCCTCATACAGCATTACAGTGTCATCTGACTGAAAGGATGTTTGGGTTAGCATTTTGACTTGCTAAGAGTTTTATTTTAATGAATACTGTTTAATCAGAAATGTCTGATTCACAAAACCAATATTGTTTGCAGAAAAGAATTAGTTTCAATGTATTTCTCTAAAGACTAATGTTTTATGCATGTGAGAAAATTTTAAACAAAGTTTGAAACAGAGAATGTCTCCTTTCTCTGGGATAGTTTTTGTTTAAAATATGTGTATAAACAAGCAGTAGGTGTCATATATAATAACACGTCCCATACAATATAAATGTACACTGGAATATTATATACTTTGTACAAATACAACATACTAAGTAATTCTATATGTTTATAGCTATAAGGCTCTGAATGTTTCCAAAAAAGCCAGAACCCTTCAAGACTTGTGCTGTTGTGGATGCAAGATGTCCAAAGTGACGCTGGAACAAGTTGTCTTTTGTGACAACTAGTGAACCAAAATAATTTAATCTTTAATGGCATTTTATGATGTTATTCATCTTACCTATTAAGTTAATAGTTATGAGGATACTTGCTTTCCTAAATTTTTTTCCAAAAATGAATGACCAAGGGTGGAATCTGGTTTCTCTAAAGACTCAGGCAGATGCAGGCTCCTCTGGTGAGTGATGAGATAGGCATTTATTCCTTACCTCCCTGAAGATCCCATATCTAATTCAGATACTCTACTTAGGGACCTACTCTTACTGCACCATGTGGTGGTGTGAGTTTCACCGTGGGCTCTTCACTGCTGCTGGGTGAAGCAGGTTCTTGCTCATGAGGTTGAAGCTTCTGCTGTCATGTCTTTGCTTCCCTGTTACCTGAGGATGCTGAGCTGAGGTGACAGCAGGTACATCTATCTGTACCAGAGTCACATCTCCTGATTGCAGCACAGGGGTAACATTTGTGCTCAGGAATACGTGTGTGACATATGTATGACATACATATCAAGTATTTAAACTTTTGCCCCAGAGTGTGTTAGTAATTGCCTGTATGTGCTAAATAGATTACCATTTATTGAATTAATTATCCTTTATTCTTACATTTGATATTCTACGGCGATCCCATCTAGTGTCACTGAGTTGATAATCCCATAATAAGTTTTAAATCCCATAATATTTAATATTGAACCATTTCCAGAAATTATTTACCTTTAAGACCTGTTACACTGAAATGCTCTTGTGCTGCTGAAATCAGAGTCTAGACTGAAAAAATTTTAGAAGCCGGGCTTTTGTATTTTAATGGGGAATGATTAGATTATGAACTGGCAAATATTTCCTCTCGTGATGAATTTAATTTGAAAAGTTATGCCGTAGAAAAATGTTAGAGATTAGATGAGACACTCATATTTTTCCAGCGGTTTTAGGATTTTCTCTATAGTATTAAATATCTCAAAGCTAATGAGACAGTTACCCCTTGCAAACAGAGCTAGTACATAATCTTGAAGTGTGTATGATTCCGTAAAACTGCACTATGCAATCACAATTATCTGCAGCTTTTAAATTACCTTCAGGAACATGCTATAGCTCATAAATCTGAGTTTTCTTATTTGTAGAGCTTCTCTCCCAGGAACAGCGGTTTTGGAAAGGAAAACAATTTTTTGAGAGAGCATAAAGTACTTGAAAATAAAGGAGTTCTTCTCAATGTGGATTGCTATAACTGAGGTCAGAAACTGGACCCTTTCACTTCTGAGAGCTAGTAGGTTAATGCCTCATTACGCCCCAATAGTCAAGGGATTAACAGAGTTTCCATTACATGCTCCTGTTTTGAGAGGTTAATATCTCAGCCTATAAAAATTTTCTGTGTGCTGAAACTTGGCACACGAGGTCTCAGAATGGGAGAAACTTGTTTTTACAGAATATGGTTTAAATCACTTGGATATTTTTTAAGTTACAAGAAAGAAAAAAAAAAAAAAAGAAAAGACAGAAGTTTGTGGTTTCACACTGGGATTTTTTATGGTCCTAAAAATGCAAACCGAGCTTTGACTTAAGCAATGTAATTTTGCATAATGTAAGCTATTGTGTCTCAGTATTAAACAGAGCCTTGAAAACTTCTGCCATTTTAGGTTCCTGAACATTTTTTACCCCCTGTTTTCAGTCTTAGCTTTCATTTCTGATTAAAGTGAATGTAAAATATAAAGTGAAACCAGGCTGAAACTATGTTGCACATTGAGAAAATACTGTATTTCAAAAATCCTGTCAAGAGTTCTTGATGTTACATGAGCACCCCTTAAAATTAAGCTTGGTATACCTTAAACTCATCTCAGCAATTCCCTCATGGTGTTAATGTGCCCACAATGGTATCAGCAATGCTCCGAAGAATTGAATGAGGAAGGTAAGAGGTTGTGTTAACCTGTGTGAAAAGTTTACAAGTGAACTTAAGCTGTTTTAGTAGCTGGTGCTCAAAGATAAATGGTCATGTATCTTGTCATTCACTGGCCCTCTTCTGTTTTTCACCAAATTCTGCAGCACCTGCAACTGCACTACTGAGGCAAAAATGTATATGGCATATAGAATCACAGAAAGGTTTGGGTTTAAGGGATATTAAAGACCATCCAGTTTCACCCCATGCCAAGGGCAGCAAGACCTTCCACTAGACCGGGTTGCTCAAAGCCCCATCCAAACTGGCCTTGAGCACTTCTAGGGATGGGGAATCCACAGCTTCTCTGAGCAACCTGTGCCAGTGTCTCACCACCCTCACAGTAAAGAATTTCTTCCTAATATGTAATCTAAATCTTCTCTAAATCTAAATTATTAAGCAGCTTCTCTGAGCAACCTGTGCCAGTGTCTCACCACCCTCACAGTAAAGAATTTCTTCCTAATATGTAATCTAAATCTTCTCTAAATCTAAATTATTAAGCAAGCATCAACTTTAACTGTTCTTGCATCTGGTCTATCTTAAATTCACCCTATTTTGGTTAAAATATCTTACCCCACTTACACTGTATCTAGTATTAAAACCATCAGTTTAAAAAAATAATTCTTGAAGAAAATTTAGAAGCAATTGGAAGTTGGGAATCAAGTACATTTAAATCCAATGAAATCAGTGGTTCCAAAATTTTTGGTATATTTCAGAACTTAAAAAAACCCCTTTGTTTTGTTGACTTGTAAGACAGCACTTACACAAAAAGTCTACAAAACTGTCACTGAAGCAAACAAGTAAATGAATTAAAAAGTCATATGTGTTTTGCTTGTGTAGGGAGGGGAGCTGGGTTCTGTTAAAGACCAATGTGCATTTCAAACAGTACTTTGAATAGCTGGGACAGAAAGAAAGTGCTGCAATTAATTAGGTTTTTATTTTTTTTCTTTTGCATTCACATCTTTCTCTGTTTTCTCAATGGGAATATTTAGCACTCCAATTCTGTTTATGTACTGCTGTTGGTAAGTGACATGACAGATTGTTGTGGTCTGCAGGGCCAAAATCTTCCTTTAGAAAATGCAAAATGAAATGGGTTTGAAAGGTAGTGTGGACAGAATTGCACTTGAGTGAAGCCAGCTTGATTCAGTGGTGGCACCATGAATCTCAGCAGGGCCCAGCTCTCCTGCCAAGAGAGCTGAAAGCTGACCTGAGTGTCCCTATGGTGCTGCAGCCTGTGGCACTGGTATATCTGGCTTATAACTCCACATTCTTTCCCTAGAAATATGTTCCACACAACTGTGTGTGTACACATAGATGTATCATGAGATGACCATGATGCAGTTAACGAAAGGGACATGAAAAGAATGCTATTAAGCATCAGCTGAGACCCCAGGAGTCAGACTACACTGGATTTAAGTTTTCCTGCGAAACAGACAAATTGGTATCTTGTTAGCATGGTTAAAATAATAATCTTCAGCTGTGCTAATTACATGAACTGAAAATTTTGAGGGAAAAAAAAAAAGACCCCCCCCTCCTGCCCCTCCCCAAATCTACTTTTCCCACAGGACACTGTAGAATGAATCAAGCTTGTGTGGTGAGAAAATCTGTTGTCTTAGGATCCTTGAGACTGAAACCTGCCCTGCTGATCATGTCTGCTCTTCCCAGCCCATGTCGGCAGTGAAGGGGGAGGCATTTTTTGGTAGGAAGCACTAAGACCAAAAATAAACTTCACCAATAAACAGAAGAGGAGTTGAAGTTGCATGATACTGGTTCCTAACTCAGTTCACCTGAAAAGGTTTTTTTCCTCAAGAAAAGTTATTGCAACCAGAATTAATTTGGGCTACATTTTTTTGGTAATTTTTCCCTTTTTATATATTTGGGAATAATGTTTTCAAGGTTATGGCCATTATACCAGTTATTTTTCCAATTCTACTTTAGAATGACATACTACAAGACAGCCTAGGGAGGAATTCTGCTGCAAATAATGTGAAAGGTTTTAATAGGGAAGGAAAAGGCATAATTTTGGCAAGAGATTTGTGACTTTTTTAAAATATAAAAAAATAATAAATATGGATTGGATCCTCCATAGAGGAACTGTAACCTTCAGTCCCTTGCCATTTCAAATGATATAGTACTTTTTTATATCCCTTTCTGTCCTAATCTCTTTTGTGATGTTGTTTTGTTGTATTGTGTTGATAAGAGGCTATCTTGGGGCCAGGAAGGGATAAGATGTTAATAAAATTCTTGTTTGCTGTTCCAGAATCAAACAAGTGTAGTCTGAGGTTTCATGTCAAATTATTGCTGGCTTCTCTTTGTATCAATCACTGTGAGAAATACCTCTTAACCCTTTATGAAGGCACAAAATATAAAATAGCCCAGAAATCTTTCAAGATACAAAGAATTAAGCTTAGGTGGAAAGCTTTCATTTATTTATTTTCTCTTTAGCAGTATTGAGTCCTTTATGAGAAAGTCCCTGCTAGCCAGCCTCTCAGATGAGATGACATTTAAAGCTGATTGGAAAGCTACAAATTTTTACCACAAAAAATCAAACCAAAACCAATAACATCATCCCCCCCCCAAAAAAAAAAACAACCAAAAAAACCCAAAAAACCCAAAACCCACAAAAAAAATCAAAGAAAAAAACCTCCAACCTTAGGAACTTTTATTTGAAAGAGAAACAAACCACCTTGCTTGTCCATTTTAAACTGAAGACTTTTCATTTTTTTGGTGATATTCTATTTATGGTATGTCCCATAATGACAAAAAAGAAAAAGAGTAAAAATTGATATGAAAACTTTTTATGGGAGAAATATTTTCTTCCTTCATCTTCAATCAGTTTTGAGGTAAATTTCTGTTAATAATTAATGTGAAAATCTGCAGGAATATTTTCATGATTCAGAAATAAGCAAGCAATTTTTTTTGCCCTTTTCCAAAAAAGTCCACCCAAAAGCAATATATCAACCAGCTATAATGTGTAGAAATAAATGTTTTGTTAAAATTAAAAATACTTCAATTTTTCTGGAGCAACTGCTGTTATTGTAGCCTTTTTTTTTTAAAGAGAAGACAAGACAAAAATAGGAAGTATGAATAAATATTAGAAATGGCAGAAAATACAGGTTCACTTTCCAATGCATACTTTTGTCAGGTGTTGAGCTTCTGCCAAATTGCATAAGCACAACAGAGGGTCTTAAGCACAGAGAAACTTGGCAAACTTTTACCAAGATCAGCCAGTTTAATGAACTGTGAGTACTTGCATCTCTATTTACAATTCTCAGAAGTGATACAAAATGCGAATTTGCCTGGCCCCAGCAACACAGGCTCTTTTTTCACAGAGATAGAGAGAAAGGCAGTGTGGTGGAAAAGCAGAATGTTATATTGGGGTGGATGGAAAAAGATATAACTTAAGATTTAGTTAAGGTCCATGGACACAGTGATGCCATTTGGTTTCAGCCCACCTAGTGAGGATATTGTGGGAAATCAGCAGTTCCATGGTCAATGATGTGGCCTTAGGTACTGGTGTGATTGGTGACAGCTCTCTTGGTAAAGCTCATTTCTTCCAAGCTATCATCTCATTGTTTTCCTCAGCAACTGACAGATAAATGCTGTGCAGAAGAACCCCTCACATCCATGTCGTTAAAGTGAACCAAACAAAATATATTCTGGTGATTTGAGCTGTATACATTTTCTCCTATTTCTAGACTCTCTGAGCTTGTTGTCATGCCAACTTCAGACTTCACCAGGTACCTCAAGGACCCCTTAGCTAAGCTACTTCAATAATAAGTAGGCAAAATTGACCAGTTTCTACTAGCATTCCTCCTTTAAGTGACATTAAAAAAAATTAATATAATGGGTGAGCTGGACTTCTGTAACCTTGGACAACTCAGATTGCAATTCTCTGTGTAACAGTTGTCAAGTTACTCCAAGAGGTAGCAGCACTTCAAGGCCCTCTGAAATTATAGCGTTGCAGAAAGATGGTAAGGTTTGTAAAGAAACTGGAGACATTCTGAGAAGTAATTCAATATTAGCAAATATTACTTGAAGAAAATCACTGCCCTTAATGTTGAAAGGAATTTTGTTGTATAACGGCGTATAACAGAAATACTGAAATGCAACTAACACAAAACAACCATTTTGTATCAGGGATATTGTTAAACTGGAACATATCTTCGGGGTTGTATTTTCAAACCTCAAAAGACTACTTGAAAATGAAAAGAATGGGGGAAAAAAAAGAAAGAAAAAGCAATCAAAGTCAAATCCCACAAAAGTTCCCTCACACCAGTTTCATTGTAGTTAGGTGATATACCTGCATGAGTAAAGTCTACTTTAAGATGTATAGCTCTACCAGAAAGAATTTAAAATCTCCCCTCCCCTCCCCTCTTTTTCTGGTTTTAGTCTACCACCTTTCTGAAAGTTCAATAACATTATTTTTTGTATTTGTTTATAAAAGAAATACCTGTAGTTCTCATTGTTCTTTTTTGTTTGTTTTGTTTTTAATGCCTTTACGGTTTTAGATGAGGAACTGGGAGTCTACTTACCCAAGTCCTCTGCATAAGGAAACTAGGTTAAAAATTCTTTCCTTACTGAGACAAAAATGTCATCTGTTGTTCCTCTTTCTTTAACTTCAAGCTGCTCCCTCAGTCACAGCTTTTCTTTCCCCTGAAACGCATGTACACGAAAGGTTTTCTCCTTTGTGCCTCAAAGCCTACAATGCCATTTTTGGACAGGAATATGCAATGTATGTAGAATAGTTTAAATGACTTTCAGTTACAGTTTCAGAAAGAAACTAAGCTGTCCAGGGTTGCATGTATACATCTCAGAGGAAGTTCTACCCATAGAACTGTTCGGTTCATGTTTGACAAAGCAGTGGTGTGACAAAGGTTATGGCAAGTGTTGCACAAAGATTCTGGGTATTAAGGAAATTAAATGGTTTTAAAATAAAAGAAACCCCATGGCCATGTGTTCTTTAGCAGTTCTTTAGCATACTGGTCAAATTCAATGACTCTAACACTTCTGAGAAAAGGTAGAATACATTTAATGTCAGAAATAAGCTGGTCTAAATGAAAGGCTTCTCTTCTAACATTTGCCTTTTATATAACTTGCTACTACTGTAATAGAGTTCTCAGTAAATTTCAAACCAAAATTTTCATCTCAAGTGTTTTTGGAAGGGTATTATTACAGACCTTCTAATTTCGACTGCAACTAAGCATATATTAATAGCAAGGAGGGCCGGGGAAACTGCTGGTATATCCAGTAGTGCTTGACATTTAGTAGATGAATTAAAGTTTACAGTTAAATTGTTCTTTTAACTAATAATATTAGAGATCTTTGTTAGAAGCATCTGTCTTTTTCTTTTTCTTTTTCTTTTTCTTTTTCTTTTTCTTTTTCTTTTTCTTTTTCTTTTTCTTTTTCTTTTTCTTTTTCTTTTTCNNNCTTCCTTCCTTCCTTCCTTCCTTCCTTCCTTCCTTCCATCCGTCCTTCCTTCTTCCTATTTCTTTTGCTCTCTCCACTTTTTTCTCTTTTGCGCCTTGCCTTGCCTTCTTCTTTCTTGTTTGCTTGCTTGCTTGCCCTCTTTTCTGCTTTCTTTCCTTCTTTTTCCCCTTCTCCCTCTTCCTTTCCCACATCACATATATTACATCATGGACTAGTGAGAGTCACTTAGAATAAACTGCCCTCAAATCAAAATTTATCCTTGGGGAATTAGTATCCATAACTGCATAACTTGGGCTAAATTACGTTCTCATTTACACCCCTGCTGTAAGTCAGTGAGGCTGTGGGAGTAATAGCTGGGAACCATGAGCCAAATTTTTCTTTCAGTCATATCAGTGTAAATCTGCAACGATTTATTTGAATTTAATGGCCAATTAGGATCTACCTCTACACATATAATAAAAGAATTAAGTTATTAATCTTGAAAAAATAACCTTTAATTTTAACAAAAATTAACTTTGGGAATGCTTCAGAGAAAAACATTTTAGGAAAATAAAATATTTTTGTCAAAATTGCGGAACTCTACAAAGAGCCTCATAAATTTGTGATGATTAAAAACCAGCAGGAATGGAAAGCATGATTAATGTTTCATTGTATCCATTTAATACACCTGTATAATATGCATATTTTTCAAAGCTGTCCCATTGTCATTTCTCCCCATCTTCTGACCATGTTTTAAGACATGTATTCTAAAAAGGGTGTAAAGAAATACTGAGATCTGTGCTACTGCTGAAGTGATTAATAATAGGATGGTTGCCAGCTAACTCTGCTGTTCTCTTTTGACTGTGATGTCAGGAGGTAAAAGTAGAACTGCCAAAGTGTTTCACTTCTCTCACAAACTTAAAACTATTTGAAATTAAGATATTTTTAAAGACAATTTGATTTTTGTTCGTTTTAATGTCAATTTTGTTGTCCAGTTATTAAACTTGCGTATTTCCTCTAAAATACAATGGTTTCTGTGCAGGGAAACAAAGGATTTTCACAGCCTTTCTAGTGAGAGATAACATCCAGAATAATAGCTGCACATCAACCAACTTCTGCGAAGCTTCTGAGTATGGTGACAGACAGCAAGAACTTTTGTTTGCTTTTATTTGAACATGTGGGTGGAATAGCTGTTCCTGTCCTTGGCTCAGCCATGTCCTTCACAGATACTTGAATGAGTTAATTATAGATTGTTACCTAATGACATAACTGTGCTTTCTGAATCCTACAGAATGACAATTTCTGATCAAAATACTTCTTATTCCTGTATTTGCTCATCAGCATGAAAACCACTCTCTATGTGTGTGCACATACAACATTTTCTTTTTCTTTCTTTTTCCTTTCTTTTTTCTTTCTTTCTTTCTTTCTTTCTTTCTTTCTTTCTTACTTTCTTTCTTTCTTTTTCTTTCCTACTTTCTTTCTTTCTTTCTCTTTCTTTTTCTTTCTTTCTTTTTCTTTCTTTCTCTCTTTCTTTCTCTCTTCTGCATCTTTTACACCAGCTGTTATATTTTCCTTTGTTTCATAAACAAATATTAGCCCAATCTTTTGAGTTACTCATTCTTGTTGAGGAGTAAGTATGATCTGTGTGTAATCTGTGGGGGAAAAAAACCCCAGCCAACCAAATTTGCTTGATTCCCAGAGGAAAGATGTAATCAGAAACTAAAGGTAACAGGAAACAAGCTGAATAAATGGCCACATGACACCCATTCATAACAGTGATGGTATCACTTTCTTTTGCCACATTTTAAAAGAGTTTAAGACTAAATCCAAAGTTACACAAACTAAAAGGTTGCTCTGATGAAGGGGAAGACCACCTGGGGCACAGCCTTATGTTTCTTCAGAGACCAAAGGTGCTGCCACATGCATTTCCACTTTAGATGTCATTATTTAATGTTTGTATTGCAAACCTGTTATTACTCCCATGTTATTGTTAAACAAATGAAAAAACCTTGCAGCATCATATTCCTGTTCAGTTATTTACAGGTCAGAGTCCAGGAGAAGCAAAAACCATCTGCTAGTCACTAGTCATATTAATAGTCACCTCATAACACAAACAGCAAAAGAAAGCTGATTCTGATATACTAGGAAGTTTCAGTTCGTTTAGTAGTCATATTTATACCTGCTTTCCAAGTGCTTAGATTTGGTTAGTTTTGGGCAAGCAGTTCCATTCCATTCTCTCCTCTTGCATGGACTATGTGACCCCACCACTTTAAGTATCTGAACTGAGATCTTCATCTCCTTCTTCCCTCACCTCAGACTCCTCCTCCGCAGTAGAAACTAATTTCAGCTAAGTGCTGAACACACTTTCCATAGATGTGAAGCCATCTCTGTGCTGAAAGTATAAACCTAAGGACTCTTGGTCTTGTGTAAGTGATCAATTAGATTAGTCCCTTCTTTTCCACAAAATAGCTAGCTGCTCACAAGGGAGGTGGACCACTAGGCATCCAGGGTTATTCTGAAGTAGTTTCTAAAGCAGGCTAGAATTTATTCAGTTTCTGTGTAGGGAATCCCCACCCCTGTATATGTAGTCAGTGATAGGAATATTTGCAGATCACATCCAGCTTAAATTCTACTCACCTTTTGCAGTCTTAAATGCACAGATTTGGACTTGTCTTCTGCAAAAGAGTGGAATTTATTCTTACAGTTAGACATAAGACATTCTTTTTTCTATATGAGATCAGACATATTTCAATCTCTTCCATTTAACTCACCAAAACTACTCAGAAGTGTTCACCTCTGAAATTAGCTTAGCAAGTATGTTCAAAAATATTCCTAAATGATGATTAGAATCATAGCTAAAAGCTATTATATAGACTACTCCTGTTTACAGACTGGTGATGTGTCTTTTCCTCTTTCAGCTGCAGCTTTACAAGTGTTATCTAGCATGTGGTTGTTTTTCTGGGCTAAAAGGGGCACATGTGATGCTGCAGGGTTGTCGCGTTTTGACGCTGGTTAAGCGCCAGGCATTCACAAAAGAAACTATTTACTTATTTTCCTCTGCTAAAGTTAAGCAGAGGAGGGGAAATTAAAACAAAAACTCCATGAGTTGAGATAAGGATTATTGGAAAAAAGACACTTTAAGGCAAAACAGGTTCAGAATTTAAACAGTATAAAGAAAATTTATTATTAACAGAATTTAAAGTAAAAAGGGTAATGAGAACCAAAGAAAACCTTCAGAACACCTTTCTTTCCCAGTCCCTCCCCCTTTCTGCTGACTGCGCAAGGAAGCAAACATGGGGTTTTGGTCAGTATTTCACTTCTTAAGAGTCTTTCTTTATGTTTAAGGAAAAGAGTTTCTTCTGCTGTGCCATGGGATCCTTCCCACGGGAGATAGTTCTCTGTGAACTTTTCTAGTGAGGTTTTAACTTTCACAAGCAACAGCCCTGCCCGAACCTGCTGCAGTGTGAAATCCCTCCCCTGAGTCAAGCAGTCTTCCCACAACTGCCTAGCGTGGGTCATTTTAGTTCATGGGGTTTAGTCTTTCAAGGATGAGCTGCTCTAGTTTGGAAGCAAGGGTTCTCTTCCTCTATCTCTAAAAGCAAAGGTCATCTCTCTCTGTCCCCGTTCCTCACTAGATGACAGCTTTTCAGCATCCACACGCTTCAGCATGAGCACTCTTCTTCATGGGCTGGGCGTGGATCTCTGCACCCCCCCATGCACCTCATGAATTACAGGGAAACAGTTTGTTGTGTTATAGTCCTCACCATGGCTTGCAGGAGAATCTCGGCTCCGGCACCTGGAGCACCTCCTCCTTCTCCTTTTATTCACTGACCTCGGTGCCGCCATGTTGGTTTTCCTCACGTGTCCTCACTTTTCCTTTTCCTCTGACTTGGAAGAAAGTTGGTGTCTGTAAGTTGCAGTAGAGAGGTTGATCTCGTCCAGGCTCTGCATTGGGGAATTGGCTCGCCATGTCTCTCACTGCTGGCTATGCAGTCCCTGCCAGCACCGCATGGGTGGCTCCAGCCTTAGGAGGGGCCCGGCTGCACGGTCCCGGCCTCAGGAGGGGCTCGGCCGCACGGTCCAGGCCTCAGGAGGGGCCCGGCCGCACAGTCCCAGCCTCAGGAGGGGCCCGGCCGCACGGTCCTGGCCTCAGGAGGGGCCCGGCCGCACAGTCCCAGCCTCGGGAAGGTTCCGGCCGCACGGTCCCGGCCTCAGGAGGGGCCTGGCCGCACGGTCCCGGCCTTGGGAAAGTTCCGGCCGCATGGTCTCGGCCGCATGGCTGCTCATGGCGCCGGGAAGGCTCTCCCGGCTGATGGCACAGCCCCGGCTGCCACACTGGGAAGGGCCCAGTGGCCCTCTCTGGGAAGGGGCCCAGGGGCCCCCTCACCACCCCTCGGAGGGGAACAAGAAAGAGAACTTCTCGTGGTTGTTCCTTTCTTAAATATGTCATCACAGACGAGTTACCAACTTGTCCAATTGGGCTAGTAACCTGCCCATCATCAGAGTCTTCAGCCATTGGCTCTGTGCCGGACATTGAAGTTTCAAACTGCTTTTTTTTCCCTTCCTCCACAAACCAGGTTTTGTTAAACCAACACAAGGGTAGAAGCTTTCCAGTAGCTTTTCAGAGTTGAATTGCACCTGCACCACCTCTCTCTTTTTTCCCACCCCTTTTTTTTTTTAAAGGAAGGAAAAGCAATATAAGTCTAGAAATGAGAAAAAATGTGGAATTTTCTTTTCCTTGCTTCTAGAAGTTTCTGCCACGATATACTTTTTAATTGTGAAATGGCTACACCTAATCTGAAATAGTAGCAGAGTATTGTATACAATTATTTGTTTAGAGGCAGTTTTGAAAGATTAAAAGCCATCTTTACCATTATTGTGTTTTGCCCAGATGTATCCATTAGCTTTTCAGTCAAAAGGTCTTTGAACTTCTTAAGGGAAAAATGTAGTTCCAGTTTGTTCCAGTTTCAGACAAAAGCCCTAGGCAAGAGTGTTGTGGTCGTCTTTGTTCTGATATAGTGACCCTTGATGAACAGAAAATTCTGTAGGAGATCATAGTCGAAACTCAGAAACTATAGCAATTAGACAGATTAAATTTATCCAGCGGACTTTAATACTTATTTCCAAATTCTCCTCTTATTAACTCTCAAGAATGTGTTTTAGTGTCCTAGAGAAAGGCTCATATTACTGATGTGATGCTAATGTAAACACTGTGATTGCAAAGTACTGCATTTGTGGGTTTTCTTGGCTTGGAGAGTCTCAGTCAAGGAGGACATTTTCTTAAATATTTTTAAAATTAATTCAGCCATTATCAAGAAATCTATATGAATGCACTAACCACAGAAGTTTAACATTTTATGATAATGTTTTCCATTTGTGTAACTAAATAAGTAATAAATTAGGTTCCAATCCAGTGTTGTTTACTCCACAACTATAAGGGTTCGTTCAAAAATCATTCACAAAATGCTAGATCGTAAAAATAGATTAAGATATTTTTCTGCTCTGAGTATAAATATTAGCATATAATTACCCTAGTGTATTTGGGTAAATCATGAGGTACTGCTCAGTTCAAAAGAATGTTTTGGTGAGAAGGGAATAAACTTCCAAATTTTTGAAAGGATGTAAAAATACAATTTTAAAAGCCTATGAATCTGTCAAGTAAATTTAATTTATTCTGGATATACTGAGGTATGTTTATAATATTTCAAGATAGTTCACATGTATACATGTCCTACCTGCGTACACCCACAGTCACACACAGACATGAAGGCATCACCCTATAGCAGTGACTTATGTTACTCAAAAGAACAGTTACCATTCTGAATCTTAGGACTATATGAACAATACAAACTTTCAAGACCACCTTTGAGTTTCTAAATTTCACCAAACCTTCTCCACAACTTCCTCCACAATCATAGAATCATAGAACTATAGAATTACTAAGGTTGGAAAAGACCTTTAAGATCATCAAATTCAACTGTCAGCCCAGCACCACCACCATGTTCCCTTTAAACCATGGCCTCAAGTGCCATGTCCACATGTTTTTTGAACACTTCAAGGGATGGTGAATCCACCACTTCCCTGGGAAGCCCATTCTAATGCTTGACAACCCTTCCACGGAGAAATTTTTCTTGATGTTCAACATGAACTTCCCCTGGCACAACTTGAGGCAATTTCCTGTTGTCCTGTCACTTGGGAGAAGAGTGACACCCATCTCACTACAATCTCCTTTCAGGTAGTTGTAGAGAGCAATAAGATCTCCCCGAGCCTCTGTTTCTCCAGAATAAACACCCCCAGCTCCCTCAGCCACTCCTCAAAAGAATTGTGCTCAGGACCCTTCACCAGCCCCATTGCTCTTCTCTGGACATGTTACAGCACCTCAATGTCCTTCTTGTCATGATGGTCCCAGAACTGGACACAGGATCTGACACAGCCTCACCAATGCTGAGTACAGGGGGAAAATCACTGCCCTTGTCCTGCTGGCCACACTCTTGCTGATACAGGCCAGGATGCCATTGGCCTTCTTGACCATCTGGGCACACGCTGGCTCATGTTCAGCTGCTGTCAACAAGCACCGCCACGTCCTTTTCCCCTGGGCAGCTTTCCAACCACTCTGCCCTCAGCCTGTAGCACTGCATGGGATTGTTGTGACCCAAGGGCAGGACCCAGCACTTGACTTTGTTTAACCTCACACCACTGGCCTTGGCCCATCAATCCAGCCTGTCCAGATCCCTCTGCAGAGCCTTCCTCCAGCAGATCAACACTCCCACTCAATTTGGTGTCATCTGCAAACTGACGGAGGGTGCCCACGATCCCCTCATCCAGGTCATCAATGAGGATGTTAAACAGGAGTGGCACCAGTACTGAGTCCCGAGGAACACCACGCATGACCAGACACCAGCTAGATTTAATTCCATCCACCACCGCTCTCTGAGCCCAGCCATCCTGCCAGTTTTTGCCCAGTGAAGAGTGGACTCATCCACACCATGGGAAGCCAGTTTCTCCAGAAGAATGATGTGGGAAATGGTGTCAAATGCTTTACGAAAGTCTAAGTAGACAACATCCACAGCCTTTCCCTTATCCACTGAATGGGTCATTTTGTTGTAGAAGGAGATCAGTTTGGTCAAGGCAGACCTGTCTTTCCTAAACCCATGCTGGCTGGGCCTGGTCTCCTGGTTGTGCTGTACATGTTGCAAGATGGCACTTCGGTTGATCTGCTCCATGACCTTCCCCAGAACTGAGGTCAGGCTGACGGGCCTGTAGTTTCCCTAATCTTCCTTCCAAGAAGAGGGGGCATCGCATTTACCAGCTTTCAGTCATCTGGAACCTCCCCATTTGACCAGGACCGATGATAAATGATGGGAAGTGGCTTGGCAAGCTCTTCCACCAGCTCCCTGAGTACTCTTGGGTAAATGCCATATGGCCCCAGGGACTTGTGAAGTTCTAAGTTGCATAGCAGGAGACTGGATTAAGGTGGTTTCAATCTGTTCCCTGTCTCTGTCTTCCAACTCAGAGGGCTAGGTGCCTTGATGACAACTGGTCTTGTTATTAAAGACTAAGACAAAGAAGGCATTAAGTACGTGAACCTTTACCTCACTTCTTGCTTTGTTTCCCACCACATCCAACAAAGGATGGAGATCCTCCTGGGCTTTCTTTCTTTGCTGGTATATTTGTAGAAACACTTTTTGTTGTCTTTTATAGCAGTATCAAGATTAAATTCTAGGTGGGTTTTGGCTGTTCTAATTTTCAACCTGAATGTGTGTGCAAACATATGTCTGTACACTTGTTTACTTTCACAGCATAATTTGATCTTTAATAAAAGAAAGGAATAGTTAACAATTATGGTTATAAGCTTGGTGAATACAGAGATGGAAAAGTAGCCTATCATATACTGTGACTTACCATTTTCCACCGTAAATATTTGCTTTGAGCATTTGTATTCTAAAAGTCCGAAGAAATATGCCTTTTCCCCCCCTTCTATATGGGCATATTTTTTGACATACACATGCAACACTGTCTCTTTGAGGTTTCAGGTATAACCTTTTCCCTAGTATTCGTATTTCCCTAGTATCCCTAGTATTCATCTGATGTGTGGTGGTCTGAGAAAGATCTGTTTGGGAGTTAAGGATGATATATAACGCATACTGAAGAGGAGGAGAGGGCAAAAGTTCTCACGATATGAGTTTTTAAGAGTTGTGTGGAAAGGGTTAAAATGTTTCAAACTAGCCATGCGTTGCTCTCAAGTGATTAGGTGTAACTCCCAATTAAAGATCAATACAGCCTTTAAAGTGATTTATAAAAATGGATTAGTAAGAAATGTCCATTTAGAAACTACTGTGAGTAAAATCACTATACTCTCTGTCATATTGATCGGGCCTTTATGTCTAAACACGCATTAACTGGGGCAGACAATAAAAATTAATCCTCTTCTTTCGTAAAATGGAAGGTCATTTTCCCAACTGTCCCTAGGGGAAATGATGTCATTAAACATGCTACTAAGATGTTTTATTAAATCTGACTAGGCTGTTTGCATAAAAGTAAATTAGAGCAGTCAATATTGGAAAGAAAGGGATTTTAAGGAGCAATAACCAGAGGTATTTATTGTAAGTTTATTATACAACAGATGCATAATTAAATTCAAAACATCTCCATTAAAATAATGTTAAGGGCCTGGCTCAAATGACAAAAGGCATGATTTTCAGAGCCCTAAGCATGCCCTGTTGTACCTAAGCATTTCAGGGGTCTCCAAGCAGTAGGGGACTTGACATACCATATGTGCTGATATTCTCTGCTCTTTCCCCTCCAGGATAATTTATAAATAAAACCACTGAGCAAAGGGGTGAAACTGTAACTAGTGCCAACCCGACCGAGACGGTGCCCTCTATAAAACACCTGCAGTTTCAGTTCCAGCATGCATCTCTTTACACGAATGTTGCCTCGGATAAGAAGCATCTTTCAACACTGTAAGAAAAACAGAAAAGGGGAAAGAGGAGAAGTCATTTAAGATTATGTTCTGCTTAAGGTGTGTGGCCTCCAAGCTGCTGCTGCCCACAGGATCCGTTTGTCCGGACCCTGGCAAAGCAGAGAGTTTACACCTAAACATAACATCTCTACCATGGCATCCTGTGAAAGCCTTTGTGTCTGAATGCACCCTGGGGTCACTCCTGGGCCAGCTAGTGTATAAGAAACAATTTTTTGAAGGTTAAAGTCAGAATTTCAAGTTGCATTTTTATGTCTCCTTGTGTGGTGCAGACCTCACTGCTATACCTCTGGGTAGGTGACATCCTTCCCATCATCTCTGCCTGTGACTGACCTCCCCGCTTCTACAAAAAATTCAGCAGTGGTTAAGTCACTGAGGCCTCTGCATATTTCACTGTCCACATAGGAGTGTGTTATCTTCACCGTCTCCATTCAGCTTTACACATCAATTGTTTGTCTGCTATCTCTAAGTAACATCATAGTTAACTTGACACATAGGACATCTTTGTTTTAGCACTTTAGCAGAGTGGAGGTCTTGACCATGGACAGAGGACTGGACTCCCATGTTAATTTCGATAATATGTACTGTAATGCTACCCTTATGATTAGAAATGTTTTTAGAGTAGCACCACTGAATCGTTTGTAATTTTGCCAAAGATATTATACATAAGACAAAAAAAGGACACTTTCTCCTTTTTACCTGCAAATATCCTACATTAGATCAGGTCAGTAGATGAATTTCCAGTTTGAAAAATGCACCAGGTATGAGGTGACCCTGTGATTGTGAAATGTAGACTTGAGTCTGGGTTTCATGCTTGGTTGAGGCATAGAGGGTCTGTGCCACAGAGTAATCATGTTGGGTCAGACCCCACAAAAGGTCTGAGTGTCTTGTATGGCAGCTGTGTAAGTGCTTTAGAAGGAAATTGGTGGAGCAAGTGTAATCTGTAACCAGATGAAAGGGACAGCAAGAGGGAATGGATGCCAGGGGCGTGTGCAAGTTGATCAGACTTGAACGCCTGGATGTAGAACTGACTAAAAAATATAATAGTGTCTCTGCTTCATGCCTACTAAGATATTATTTTTTCCATTTCTACATTTCAACCAAAGAGTGAAAAACTGAAGAATTCCATATTTTGGCAGATGGTTGGCAGAAAAAAAAGACTAGTTAAAAATGCCATTTTAACTATTTAAAATCTCCTCCCTGATCTCCTTGCAATAAAATGATTATAACAATCTTTAGATATTATTGATTAAAAAGAATAAAAAGAATAACTCTGTAATATCTAGAAGTTTTCTAAACAGTTTATTGAGGGATTTGGACATATACAGAATTTCTGGTAATATTTATATCTGATTCATGGCCTGAATCTCTGAAATTCATAGTCAATAAATGCATTAAATAATACAACAATAAAACTGACATGAAAAGAAATACAAGAAATTCATAAATTATTTGCTTGGTAAATAAGTTCAGGCCATGTATCTCTTCAAGGAAAATGTTTAAGCCATTCTTGTACATGATATAGAGTAAGTAATATGTACAGAGCTAGCTCTGCAGAGAATACAGATAGTGAGTGTCCAATTTGAACATGTTAATCCAACCTAAGTCTGTTTTTTTTTTTTTTTCTTCCACCAAAGCTTCAATATGCATCTGATCTCAGGATATTGGATTTTTCTTTGAGGAAAGAAATAAATGACTTATCTGGGGAATAAACCCAGTCTTCTCTCTCTGTACTGCTCACCATATATATTGTGCTAAAATAAGGTTCACTGATTCTAATGTAAATCTCTAAAGCTGAACCATGATTAATATAAGTTTCTGCATTTTATGTGGTAGGTAAGTAGGTAGCATCTTTGAAAAAAAGTAGTGAGAGAGATTAGTGATTGTACCTAAGGAGAAAGGGAACAGGCTGAAATACCTTTAGGGTCTGAAACTCCTTGACAGACTAGGAAAAACTGTTCAAACACATTTGTTTTCTTTTAAAATTAAGATGCATCTTGCAATACGACTGTTTCTCCCCCATCTTGCTTTTTACACACACATTTTGTGACATCAAGATTTGCCTGTATGGGCAATTCATACCAGTACAAAACAGCTTGCATCATTATTAAAAGATCTGCATCTATAAGACCCTATCCTTTGTAAGGATGTCATTGTCAACATTTCTGGGGGATTTTCACTCTTGCAGAAACAGGAATTAATTTCTCTTCCAAAGAAGTTACATTGCAGCTCTTTGCTGTCTGATGTGATGCTTTCCCACGTGGCTTTGCTGCTAACCCCAAATGTCCAATCTGCTTATTGAAATACCTTTTCCTAGCCTGAAGTCAAGGTAATGGATAACTCTCTGTGCTAGCACAGACAGGTTCAGCTTCTTTGTAAGTCCAAAGTGCCTATCAAAGATAACTCCCCCTTCTCACTATGCAGCACAATTCTTCGGTGTCCCAAGTGGGGTATGGATCACATCTGTCCCTGCGATACTTTGACTTGACAAGAGCACTGACTATAGCAATTTCTGGTAGAGACACTGCACAGGATCTGCGTTCAAGGATGGCTAGTAAAAACAGAAAGGAGAAAGGTGGAGCTCTCATATTGGTATGAATATTTTGCCTTGTTACAGCAATTCTGACAGGATTCCTGGCTGGGAATACCATCACAGATTTGATGGTAGTGCAAAACCAATTGGCAAGAGTATTCCAGTAAATGAACAAACAGAAAAACACCTTTTTTTTTTTTTCCAAGCAGATATACTTGTCAAACAAGAAGTTTGACGTTTAACAATCCAGCTGTGGCTCTGTAGATTGATACAGTCACCCAGGCTGCCATTCCCACTGTCACCAATCTTTTGGTTCCTGGAAATGCTTAAGATGCCAAAAGCATGGTATGAAAGACTAATAAACAATATAGGACTTACAGTGGTACTGTGCTCTGTCATACAGACTGGATATTTATTGCCAGTGATGGATATAGACATACTGCACAGGAGTGAGATACTGTAAGTTCCGAATACAACTAGTTCTCTTCCAAATTTGCCTTCCCTGAGAATCCTGAGAAGGAGCAATTACAACTGGTAAGCATGCCCATTGTGGAAGGGGCTGCTCCAAAATCTCTAGTTACTCTTCACTGATATCTTCTCCCATCTGTCCTATGAAGCTATGCCCCAACTTCTGGGTCAGAGCAGCTCTACAAAACAGTATACTTAACCTATCTGTGCTGTGCTGGCCTCATTTTCTTCTCTGTGCCAGATGGGTCAGATTTAAGAAAGTGCACTACATAATTTCGCTGTTGAAAGCCATCATTCTGTAGCTGTATTATTAAGTACCTACCATGCTTTGATCATCCAGGAAATTAATCCAATTAATCAGTGCATAATTATTATCAGCACAAATTTTTAGTATTTTTTAAAAACAAAAATCTTATCAGGGTACTTTTTCCAGAAGAACCTTAGCAAGATTTTTCTATTGATGGAAATCTGAGAGAAGCACATCATAAGTACAACTTCAACTCTTTTTAAAGCTAGTAAAGAAGTTCATTACAGTAACTGCCAAAAAGATAGGCAAAATATCATATAGCACTAGTAAGTCAGAAGTCCCTCAATGCCACAAAATACTTTGAAAATTACTGCAGCTGTATCAACTGACATCTGAAACACAAAAAGAAGGGTTCAGCACTTCCATAGTGAACCTACACTCTCCTTCACCCTTTAAGTAGTGAAAAGGCCCTTCCTGTCATGCAGATATGTAGGAATTACATCTGGGTTGAATAACAAGAAGTTACCCAGGAACTTGAACAGAACAGGCTTTTTAGGGAACAGGAAAAAAAAGGGTTGCCTTGGTGTAAGCCTATCTGGTCTACTGGGGAGACTAGGGAAAGAGATAGGAAGACAAATAGGCAGTTACTGGTGTTAACGGATGGAAGGCATTATTCTCAGAAAACATTCTCTGTCAGACTAGGCATCCCTCTTCTTTCTCTTTCCCCTTAGGCACACTGTTGCATATCCTGATTTTAGGGAACTTGTCATGTTAAGAAGAACAATTTTGGTTTGTTCTGCTATCACACTTTCCTGGCCTGGCAGGGAAAACAAGCAATAGATGGCAGCTACATTTCTCTGATCCCTCTATCTCTCTATCTCAGATAGTGGGATTGAGGCCAATCACATCAATCCCTTAAACTCCTGACCAGCCTCCAACAGCAAAGCATAACATACTGTCTAGGAGCCCTGTCTTACCTTTTCTCAAGTGAAATCCTACTTCCAAGTTTTGTGAATTGAAATCTCATGTGTCCTTTATTTAAAATCTAGATTTACTTGGTCTTCTTGCATAATTGGCAGTCTACAGATTTAAAACAAAATTTCAGAAGATTTTGATTTTTACTTTTGTTGGAAGGGTTCTGCCTAGGTAGCAACATGGTACAGAGAAAGACTTAATTCATAATGAAATCACTTTTAGAAAGCAAACCCAAGAACTTTGAAGAGGCAAGGCCTGTGGCATAGAAAGAGAGGAAGTATGTGATTTCCAGAGTTCTTTGTACAGATACAGTGTGATTATACTTCTGTGTATGTCTCAGTGTGCATGAAGTGCAGAATCTCACACTACATAAGGGCTTTAAGTAATAGAAAGGAGTGCTGGATACTTAAGGAATGCTGAATACACACACTGGATGACAATCCTTTTGTAATAGCAGCGTTTCATAATGACATTATTTTTACTTAAATTCAGGTGCCTGTTTATAGGAACCATTGAATGATTTCCCTGAAATGAAATTTTTCTTGAGGAGATAAAAATCCATATACAGGTAGTTCAAAAATGGTTCCACAGCCCAATATACTACTCACCGATGTGGTCAGTGTATTTATAGACCAACTTCCATTAGGGTTGTCATGGTTTCACTAAAGGAATCCTGGTTATCAGTTTCTATCTTGTTCATCTGATTCTCCTGAGCCTTTACCAAAGACTAATAGATATTGGCTAAAGAATTTATAATTCTCAATAAAAATGACAGGACATATATTTATAGAACAAAATTACGGAGATCCTTGTTTGGGTCTGATTCAGCAGTAGGGAGGATTCAAGCAGTGTGTCCTGTGCTAGCAAATCTGAGGGCAGGTTGGATTTTTTCGCCAGGGAAAAAGAGGACAAAAGGACAGATGTGCTGGAGGGTGAATAGCTGTGTGCATAGAAGGTACTCTGTGTTAGAAATATTGTCCCACGCAATTCGTAGGAACTCGTAAGCAGTTCTTAGAAAATCTTTGGTGTCCTGGGTGTTCTGATGAGCTTATTTGCCTAGTCTTAAAGATTCTGAATCAAACTAAGGAATTTGTAATATTAAGCATTACTATCCAAACACAGTTATTCGTTGCTATGAATAATAGGTCAACTAAAGAAATTCTGGTTTTATAAAGGTTTCCATCATCTCACAGGTGCTCTCTGTTCTTCTTTTCTTGTTCTCTCTCTTTTTACTCTTAACATGCTCATTCCTCTCTAGACCAATACCCCACTGTTTCTGTGATAGGCCCTTTTGTGCCATTGAAGAGGATGATGATGCCCTCTCTGCACTGCACACCTCTTCTAATTTGTCTCTCAGTCAGAAGAGCTACACTGAAACCCAGAATTAGCAGAAGATAAGGAAAGAACCTCCCTGGAGTTTATTTTTCATGTGTCAAATCTTATTATTTGCATTTTCTTAGCTGAAAGCATATTTCAGATGCTAGTTATTGCATTGGTGAGGACTGCACTCAGGAATAAATATTCCTGAAACTTCAGGAATATAGTCAAGGCAGTCAGGGTAGCATAATAGTGGAAGTAAGTGGCATTCATAAGTGTTGTTTCCTTTACACTGAATTTTCTTAGTGTACCTTGCTAATGATGGTCAGTATTCGCTGACAGTTGTTTTTAATGGATTCTCCTATTAGCTCAGAGATTTAACTCTCTCTTTTGTTTAAACTGAAATCATTGCAGGTCCAATTTCCCCCTAGTGTATCCCATAGCCTGGAATACTGTGTACTCAGTTCCTGCAACTGGAACTTGCAGTAGTAGAATTCAGAAGGGTCCGTGTGTCGTTAACTCCTCACACCTTCGTCAATCAAGTACTTGTCAACATATGCCCAGTTGAAGCAAGGTCAGGTGACATGGGAAGAACAGAGATGCTGCTTGCCACCGTAGGGAGAAAATTTGTGTAGGCAAAGCTCAACTAGAGTTGAAACTGCCAGAAACATGGGGGACAATTAAAAGAGATTTTTCAAATATATTAATGGCAATGGGCAGTGTGAAAAGAACATCATCTCTTTACAGGATGAAGATGGTCACCTCACAAACAGGGACAAGGACAAGGCAGAGGTGTTTAACTTATTCTTTGCCTCTGTCTTCAACACAGATGATGGACCAAGGGGGTCTCAGTGCCCTCAGCTGGAGTACCATGATTTTAAGAACGATCAACTCCCAGCTGACCATGAACTTGCGTGGGATCTGCTGCTCCAGCCAGATCCCTACAAATCTATGGGGCATGATGGGATTCATCCTGGAATCCTCAAAGAGCTGGCTGATGTAATTGCAAAACCACTCTCGATGATTTTTGAGTGGTCTTGAGAATCCAGAGAGATCCCAGCTGACTGGAAGATTGCAAACGTTGTCCCAGTTTTCAAGAAGGGCAGGAGGACCCTGGAAACTGCAGGCCTGTCAGTCTCACTTCAGTGCCTGGTAAAGTTATTCTGTAAGGTATTGAAAAATGCCTGAAAGACAACCAGTCATTGGTCATAGCCAGCATGGCTTCATGAGAGGAAAGTCCTGCTTATCAAACCTGATTTCCTTTTATGACAAGGTAAACCCCCCAGCTGATCAAGGAAAGCCAGTGGATGTAATCTTTTTGGATTTCAGTAAAGCTTTTGATACTGTCTCTCACTGTATCCTTCTGGCACATAGCTGGATAAACACATCATGTGATGGGTGAGCAACTGGCTCACGGGTTGGGTAGAAAGGGTTAACAGTGAATGAGGTGACATCAGACTGGTGACCTGTCAGTAGTGGGGTTCTGCAGGGCTCCCTCCTTGGCCCTGTGCTCTTCAACATCTTCATAAATGTCTTGGATGCAGGATTGGAAGGGATATTAAGCAACTTCACAGATGATACAAAACTGGGAGGAGTTGTTGACTCCCTCAAAGGCAGGGAAGCCCTGCAGAGAGACCTCAACAAATTAGAGGACTGGGCAATCACCAACCATATGAATTTCAGTAAGTGACAGAACCCGAGGGAATGGCCTGAAGTTGTGTCAGGTGATGTTTATACTGGATATTAGAAAAAGATTCTTCACCCAGAGGGTGGTTGGATGTTGGAACAGGAGGTCCAGGAAGTGGTCTCGGCCTGACAGAGTTCAAGAAGTGTTTGGACAATACTCTACAGGCACATGGCGTGACTCTCGGGGATGGTCTTGTGCAGGGCCAGGAGTTGGAATCAATGATCCTTGTGCGTCCCTTCCAACTCAGCATATTCTGTGATTCTGTACAGGAAGGGAGGGGGATAACACTGGAGCGTTGCTAGTATCTGGGTGTCAGCCATGGCCTGGATTTTGCTACAAAATGAGTGTGTGATCCTACACAGCAGATCACTGAAATATCTAAGCATGCAGCACCCATCAGACCCAAGGCAACTTCCAGGAATATTGAAATTTGGGATTAGTCATATATTGTGAATGCACTGCAACTCCCCTTGATGTACCATAACAACATCTAATCCAAGAATTCACATAATGAGCTTTAATTGTTATATCCTTGAGTTTTTCACTGATCTAGTTACAAAATTCTTTCCATAAGGTAATCAATATCAATCTGAAACAATATAATTTTATTTTTTGGCTGGAAGTCTGGAAGAGTGGTTTGTCTGAAGACTGTTAAGCATTTGGAGAGTTAGAAATTTACCCAATTTTTATCTATATTTTTTTTGTGATTGATTTCGATCTTTTGATCTCATGCTGATATTTCACCTTAGATAATTCTCTGCCACCAAACAGATTCACACAAGCTCATGATCTCCTATCATGTTGCTGTTCCTACCCATCCAGTGCTTTTAGCAGTCACTGCCACATTTAAAAGGCAGCTGTGGCAGGTTAGTGCTTTATGAATGTGACTGGTGAGTTTGATGCTAGACCTGAGGTTTCACAAGGACAAGAGGTTTCCCGGGCAGAGGGGTATAAGGGTGACTCAGGCTGGCTGGAGGCTCTTCTGATTGTTTCTTCTGGAACTGAGCTATAAGGACAAGCAGAGACAGACAGGTCAAGGCAGCAGTAGGACACATTTACCATGGTCTTGATTCCACCTTCTGTGTTGTGTTTACTTGAGTAAAGGGAAGATGGTGGGAGCAGATTGGGGCATAAATAACTATTGCTGCTGGGGGTGCAGCAAGCACCATAGCAGCCATGCAGCATTGTAGCTGCCATACAGAGAGATCACCTGATATTTAGAGTGGAATACACAGAATGTGTGTTTTGCATTGTAAAATAAATACATTTTTCAGAATCACTTTGTTTTGGAGCTAATTTTTGTTTGTGGTTGGGGCTAGATGGAGGTGTGGTGGTGAAGAGAAGATAAAATTTATCTGTGTTGTGGAAAAATACAGGGGCTTCCCTGATCTTTATTATGAGAATATATTTACTTCAGGAGTGCTTTAACTTGAGTCTAAGAAGAAGATGCTAACAGCCATAACCTGTCCTCTAGGCAGGCTTTCATTTAACTCCAAATGTCCTGACAGTGACAGTCCTTGTACCACTTTTGCTTTGTGGAGATTCCCTGTAAGCAGGCTATTATCAGATACTCTCTGGTAGTCTCTTTCTGTTGCCAGAATGACTGAAAGACTTTCAATACAAACAAAAATCAAGTGGCAGTCAAGGCTTAGAGCCAGCTCTATATGGGTCACCAGGTTCTTCTCAGTTCTCCCCCATGGAGAAACAAAAAGTCTGAGAATCATGTCTTCCACTCCTTGTACGCACTCTTAGTAATATTTAAATAGCACATATACCTCACATGCTTTATTTAGTACAACGGATTTTTTTTCAAAAGCTGGGAAGGAAAAGGCACCATTTGGAATGCATTTTAAAAAGACGATAATGTCTCTCTCTGAGCTACTGCATGCCTGTCCCTTTTTGTTCCCAGAGCCATGCCCCTGCAGTGTAAATACGAGTCTCACATAAGGTGAAGAAGTTATGGTGTGGAGTTGTGAGAATATGGCCTCTATCTGCATTCTGGGAGTGGTTTTGTTCTCCACTCTCTGCTACGTGACGAGGAAGGACTAAAAAGCCTGGACACCCAGACAAAAAGAGGGCCATTTAGCCTTTTCTCTGAAGCCTAGGATCCTTGCTGGGGGATTATTTTAGCAGGGCTGTGTTTGGGCTGAGGGGTCTGGTTTGTACTCAAAGCCAGGCAGCAGATGTCAGGCCTCAGAATTGCTCACAAAATGATGACCTTGCTGGGTCAAGGCCCATACAACCTGCTTTGCCTCAAGCTGTGTCAAACACAAGCAGCAGAAAGACTTTCCCCAGGCACGCCTGTCTGGGCAACCAGCTATTCCCAAGTCTCCCTGTAGATTGAATTCCTTGTGAAATTCTACAGCTCTGAGAAAAAAACCTCCTGACAGTTAACTTGCCTTTTTCTTTTTATTTAAGTAATGAATAAGGCAGTGAAGGTTTTTCAGGGGGTAGAGGTCTAATGCATTATTATGCTTTTTTTTGTTGTAACAATTTATATTGTTGGGAAAGTTTATTTGGGGTTTCCATGTGTGACTAAAATGTGTTAGTACAGATAGTGTCAAATACAGAGATGATATGCTTGAAGAAATGAATGTGAAAAAGAGGGCTGTGTATGAAATGCAATCCATGGCAAATTCACATTGTGTATTGGATGTAAATATCTCCAGCGTGATGATCTTTAGAGGGGGAAGAACATCTACTGTGATTAAGAATATCAAATTATATTTGCTATAGTTATTGTCTTATTGGGAAATATTCACAGTCAAGGGTTTAAAAATGTAATAAAAAGTGGATCAATATGTGTTTGAGGATTTCATCAATTGCATATTAACAGTACTAGTCCTTATGACCTCTTTCCTTTGAGCTATTCCCTTGATCAGAGCAAAAACGATCTAATAAATTAAGGTTTTAGTCATCCATGTGCTGAATTTTGTTTCATGTTTCTATTTTCTTGCATACACAATTGAAAAAACAATATATGATTCCTGAACATGGTTTGATTCTTATAACAATGGATGAACGTTGCATTTCTTATAAGCAAAAATTTCAACCAAATTTCTGCAGAACGAAAATCAAAGAATTTTGAGTGATATCATAAGATATTTAACACTTCTGTTAATAACCAGTATAGCTTGGGAAATCAACAACGGCTGGCAGTTTTCACGTTGAATTTACCTTTTCTGCACAGGCTGAATTTCTGCAAGTTTAGGGAAAGTTCTGTGTTTTTTTTTTCCCTTTTGTCCATTTGTGCATAAAGGTCCCTTGAAGTGTAATTCACTGGACATTGCAAAGCTGATCTGCCTTCTGTATTTGCGGTGACCTGCATATATCCCTTGCTCTGGGCTCCGTATACCAAGTGAATCATCAGAATGGTGTTCCTGAAAATAAAATGTTTTGAAGCATAGGAAAGCATCAAACTGACTTTTTAGGACTTAATCAAAATGAGGAAGAACAGATATGAAAGATATTTCTGTTGCCTCTTTGATTCCCCCCTGAAGAAATCAGACAAAATTCACTTCATGTGAATGACATAATACTTGCTAGAGAGCCATCTACAGTGATCTGATTTTTTTTATAGACAGAAGCACAGAGGCAGACAGAGACAGATCGTAGCATCTTTTGTTTTCCAATAATTAATGTTCTGTGTAGAGAATAATTGGCTTGATGTAAAACTATACATGTATAACTATAATAGCAGTGATTCAATGGTGCCTTATTTTTTTGTTCACATTTGGACAGGTGAGCTAAACATTAATGAACTTTTACTTAGGAATGTTCTGAGTTGCATAGGTACAAGGAATGCTGCCTATTAATAATGACAACAGGAGTATTTCCTCTGATTTACATGAAGCCAGGATTTCAGGCCATTTTATTACACATTTCTTTTCAGTATGGAATAAAACATTTCTGTATAGGGATACTGAACATTACATTTCTCAGAATAACATACACAATTTTTCTTAATTTACTTCAGTGTGTATGTGAAAATGTATATTAAAATGTATTTATTTATAACTCCTAACTAAAGAATTTTTGGAATATATCTTTGCTGTGTGTCTATGCTTTAAGATATAGTGTTTCTCAGGAAACATGATGCTGAATTAATTCCCTGCAGTGTTCACAAATGCTTAGCTGTCCTAAGCCACACTCACCTGTTACTTCATTTGATTGTGGACACTGTTATAAACCTGAAGGTACTTGATGCTTTCTCCTAGTACCAAATCTATTATAGATCAAATAGAATTAGGAAGAGAAGCATTTGCTTAGGAAAATGTTTTCTTCTTGAAAGGGGTTTCTGTGCCACATGAACTTTTGGAATACCTGCATTTTCTGTGTAATAACATTTTCTGCTTTTGCTGTTTAAAAGCACCTATCCCCAAATTCCAAGGGTACTGTGTCAATTCCTGGACAGGACTATTGATATGCAACTGCCTTTACCACAAAACTTTGTCCAGAGCTATTAAAAAGGAAAAAATAGCTTGTGCAGATAATCAGGGAAAACTATTGTGTCTGTTAATTCAAAATCACATAAGTCACACGAAGTTCAATGTAAAATTCTGGTATTTAGTAATAAGAACTCGACTTGTACTGCTCTCTTCTCCTGGAAAAGAGATGCAGTCTCTTTAACAATGTTTTAACCCTCTTTCTCTCTCTGAAGATGGATATCATAAAAAGAAATTAAAATTTAAAAAAGGGAAAAAAGAATATATCTGTAGTCAAGCAAAATGGTTATTCCTCTCAATATCATACAGTCTGAAGTATGATAAGAGATATTCAGAAGGTCTAGAACTAAATGATATTCTAGGTCAGTGCTGGAAACTAGTCATTTTTGAAACTAGACTTACCCATTTTTTTGTCCATATTTCACTCTCAGCTTCCTCTTCAGTAGTACTGTCAAATAGTCCTGAAAAAGACCTATCAAATTTAATTCCTTCCACATGTCATTATAGACCTTTTGAAGGTGTACTGTATGGAAATTAAGGAAATATTCCTAGACTCTCTAGTCACATGTTTTGTTGGCAGACTTATTCCAAAGAAGGTGTCAGTGAAATAAGAATGTTAAAGCAAATACAAACCAATTTACTTCAGGATATAAGAGACACTTTACTTTTCCTTTTTTTTTTCCAGAGTTTATTGAATAGACAGGAAAATAATGCATACCTTTATTTATCCTGACATTTCTTGACAGTTTGCAGTGCAAATCCTAATCTATATTAGAAATAATCATCTCTCTAACTATCATGAAAGCATGTAGCTGAAGGTCAGACTCGTATGTGTTTATTCTGTTTTAATATCATCTGCTTCAACAAACAACCCTATTGATTTCATGAAAATGGTTCCATTAGATAAAGCAGAACTTCACCACTGTAAAGCAGAAGGAAGGTAAAAAGCTATTCTTTTTAAAATCCCAACAGAGAGTCAAGACAAAAACCAGTGTGGAGTCCTGTAACTGTGAGAATAGAATGACACTGTTTGCCTTGAGTTAAAGGAGTGCTAGACTTGTCCATTCTTGGGGAATATTACAAATACATTTTGGTGCCAAGGTAATATGAAATGCTCAGCTTGAAAATAGATATTCTTTGTTCACAGGAACTGAAGAGCTAATCTTAGGGTTTTGTCATGTGAGTAGGAGCATTGTCATTTGAAATTAAATGACGCTTTTGAGCACTGAACTTTTAATGCTTCTTTGATGCATAGATACAAGTGAAACTGTCTTACACAAGTAAAAACTATCACCAAGTTATTTTAGTTGCATCTTCCTTCAGTCAGAATTCAGTATCTCAGAGCAGATCCAATATGAAGACTGCTATATAATATCTCAAGAGATTTATTAGAAGCAACCTGCCCTTTTTTGGTAGCATTTGGGAGATCAGCATTGCGTCAACCCTGAACATATTTAGTTTTGTATGTCATACTTTAAAAAAACTTTGTAAATGGTAGCTCCTAGATCTAGACTGATTACACATATTCTGGGTGCCTAATGATATGCAACACATGGAGAGATACAGCATACAATTACAAAGATGTCATTCATGTAGGCACATGCCTGATTATACAGTGTAAGTTGTGGTTTTGCGTTTACTAACCTCAGAAACTGTGATATTCAGCAGATTGATTTTGTGCAATTCCTGATCATCTCTTCTTTAAATAAGGCTATCTTTGCTTAGCAAGGTTTTAAGATGATTGGCAGAGGCTTCCATACCTGACAATCCTGAACTTTCCTCAAGTCAAAGCCCCAGCTTTCCCATATGCATTTGTATTGGTATCCTAATTTCCCATTGAACAGCACATCGGATGTTCGCACGAAGGCTAATGTCCACTTTAAGGAAAGAGATAACGATTTTCAAATTTTCTTTTCTGCTTGGTTTCTGGTCATAGTGAATATGTCATGCATGAACAGTGCTCCCTGTCAGCTGGGATCTTATGTTCAAACAGAATACAGATGTCCTAAGTTCCAGCCTCATTAAAAAAGGCAATTTTCCCTTGTGGTAGGTCCAATTGTACCTCAATATCCATTCAAGCCCTGGGAGCTAAGAGATGAATTTGGCCCTGTATCTGTATCTGTGCCTTCCTTCAAGACAGAAGTGAGGAAGTTAAGTTATCTAAGGGTGCCAAAATTTGCTGCTCCAGGAACCAATGCTGCCACAGAGGAACAGATAAAACTGAAAACAACTTGAAAAAATTCAATTAGATTAACAGAGACAAGTGAGTGCTTGCCCAGCCATTCCAGAGCAACAATTTATTCCTAGGGTGGTGTGAGAGACTCAAGCCAGCGGTCAGCAAGCTGACAAATCTGTCAGCTTTGCTGGGTGGCTGTCACTCAAACCAGGTGCCTGCTGTGTGTTGTGGCGCTCCTTGTATTAACACCCTGCTGAGATAATTCTTTTTTATCCTTTTTTTTTGCCACCAAGAGGGTCTGCCACCACACTGCTGTTTTTCATCTTGTTAATTGAGTCATTTATTTCGTTAAAAGGTGAAACTTTATCAGGGTTTATGTGCCAAATGTGAGAAGGCATATTTAATGATACATCAAATGTTAGAAGCATGCAGGTGCCTCTGTGCATGCTCTTTAAAATGCTGAGAGGCAAGGTAGTTCTTGTAAATTAAAATCACCTGATATTAACTAAAAATAGGCATTTTGTTCCCAGGCAACAATGCAAATACATTGTGCATATGTGTGTATGTGTTTGTTACTAAATATCTAAAGCACATAGATATTTATATTTAATTTTCAATCAGCAGATTCATCCATATTCGAAAGCACATAACTGCAGGGATAAACAATACAAGAGCAGAATTCAAAATTATGTAAAAAAAATCAGGAATTTCTAGGGTGGTTGCTAAAAATAATGTTTGAAAAAAACTTTCAAGTTTCTCCAAAGATTTTCCTATCACTGATTACCACCACTCTTCCTGGGGTAATTTGTTCATTTCCATTTTCTAGGTATTTCTGAAGCAGTTAGTTAGGGTTTTTTTGTAGCCTTGTTAGGAAGGCCATTTAGTTGTTTAATTAGAGTCTGGGCAAGCCTCCAAGGAAATTGATGAGAATCTTTCCACTGCCCTCAATGGCTGTTGACTCATCCCTCCAGGTCTGCTTTTGTGAGGAAATGAGTCTGGAGTCAAAGAAACCTAAGCTCTGCAGAAAGCAAAGAGGATCTGGATATTCTCTTCAGACATCCAAGAAATCACCCTGGGTTCCTCACCAGGTGCTTGGATTTCCCAAGATCAAACCCATCCTCCCAGAATCAAAAGGACAGAATGTGTCCAGGAAAGGGAACTTTTGAATTATCAGGAAGGTAGCTTGGTGCAACTACCAATTTCTACGGTGCAGCCAAATTGGTAGTTGATGCTACTGCAAACTGTGTTCTGGCTTCTTCATGACTTTTACCTCTTAGCAGAACTAGGGAAGATTGACAACACCAGCAGACTGTGACTTTCTCTTTAAAAGAGCTGTGTCATTTGAAAAAAGAAGTGTTGATTCAGTAATTTTTTTTAACAATCCAAACTACTTAATCCCACAAACAAGAAAAAATTGCAGAAAATCTGTCTTCAGTAACTGGGTTTCTTTCCCGTGGAATCCACTGCTGAGTGCTGCCTCTCTGTTTGGGGTTAGGCACAACTCCTCCAGTTCCTGTCCCCCTCGTGATTGCCAAGCTCTCATTACTTTAGGAGGACTAATACCATCTGTGTCTCAATGACATACTCCCACATGGTTTACTTAGTCAGCAGCTACCAAATTTGCCCTGCCTTCCAAGGCTGGGAGTAGGTGAGTGGATCTGAGATCAGACCACTGAGATCAAGCTGGTGTTTCTGAACCCAACTAAATGTGTGGGTAGGGTGTGTAAGTAAGAGATGCCTCGCTTTGATTTCAGCATCAGTCACTGTGCTCATTTATTGCTTGAAAATGTTCTAGTACAGGTGAGTAGTTTCATTCATGATGCAGAATTAGTTTGAAAAATGTACCACCTCTTACGAATGTTTTCACCTGTCTCACCTGACATCCTTGTTCTTTCCTCACTTCATCCCACAGATACTAGAATGTGTATGATCATTTAGATAAATCTTCAGTTTTGTTGCAATAGCCATCAAGCATATTCACTATGAAGAAAAGCACTGTGTCATCTGCTTGTGTTTCTCCAAAATAGTTGAACCACAGTTCAACTTTTGAATGGCAACTTCTTTCTCAATAAACCCACTCTTGTGTGAGTTCACAGTCCTAGCTCCTCAGTGAGTGACAAGAATAAATGTTCACTGGTTTTTATACCCAAACAAGCTCCAGGAGAATAAACCAAAGTCTAGGAACGGATGTTACAGAACCAAGACTTCTAAGAGGTGGTAATTTTAAGGACAGCAAATCAATCAGTGACTGTTGACCTCTTTCCTACTTCTAGTAGGAAAGTTTCAAATACCGAACCAAAGTTTTGCCAACTTCAGCACTCCACATTTGATTCCCTGCAGCTGATGTGCTAACAGCCCTCTGGTGATCTGGGATCACCAGTCCACTTGCTGGAAAAGGCATGTTTACAGACCTGCCTGTATTCCCACGTGAACGTGATGCCATAAGGTGTCATTGTGGCAAGAAAAGGACTTTGGGTTATGCTTGTTTCCCCAGTGTCCATTGCCTGCTTCTTTCTGACAACTGGCTTGGTGGAAGATTTTATAGTGGGTCTGGGCTGTTGAAGATGTCTCTTTTTTGAGAGTTTTGAACAATATATTGCACCCAAATGTGGACAAAGTTCACATGAACAATACCATTGGGGTTTGCCAAGTCAGAAATCTTTTTAACTATCTGTCATTGCAAATATATTTAAATAAAAATAGTACAATCTCACACAAAAGGGACACAATGACACGCCTTTTGCCTCGTGATGATCAGGATTATTTTTCTGCTTAAAAGACATCACCAAATATCTCAGTCTGGATATACTAATGAAATAGTTTTGTCTTCCTCTCTTTACCAATGCTGTTGTTCTTGTACCTGGAGGAAAACTATAGATCAGATTATTACTCTTCTGTAGAAACAGAACAAAATGAATATTTTGGCCCCCCAAAATTTACAATTTAATAATAGGAGAGAAGTCATTGAAACAGTGGGAATCAGACAAAGCAAGCACAAAGAAGTGAGTAAAGAAAACAGCTTGTCGAGATTGGGAAATACAAGGAGACTGTAATATTTGGTTTGATAAGCACAAGATCAGCCTAGGTATGTAAGGAGAAAATCCCTGTTGAATATATAACTTTTGGTGTCAGTAGTAATTTGTACTTATGTTGTCTTATAATCCTGGGTGACATGACACTTCACAAATGTTGATTCTCACAGTTATAAGATATTAGGTAGATAGAGTTAAATTTTATTTGCAGCTGAAGAAACCAAATCACAGAAGAAATGTGTGCATGAGATTGGTGACAAGGACTGCATCTCATTCCCACAAGCCCACACCTTCCATCCTCTTTCTCTACTAACCAGTAACCCTGGCCTGTATTTTTCTAGTAGAAAAGCATACAACTCAACCACCCCCTTTCTCGTACTAGCACTGTTTAGATACCACTTCCCATGAGGTCCCATCACCCTTTTCCTTCTCTATTATCCTCTTACTTACATGCATCATCTGGGAGTCAGTTTCCCCCCCAAACATCACTCTTTCCAGTAGTCAATCTGTCTCTCCACCCAAACCCTGGAACTTTCAAAGAGAAGTGTTAGTAAAACTGGCATTTTTTGAGCTTAGCAGAAACATGAACACCTAAAAGGGATGTTGTAATAAACAAACTAATGCTATTTGGAAACAAGTTATGAACACCTCTAAAACCTGATGTTTTTCTTTTCTGTGAAGGACAGAAACAGTCGTCTAAAGGCTCATGCTCTGTCATGTTAATTTTTTAAAATTAGAGATGGTTGGGAAATAAGTTTCTATCCTGCAATGCCTTATAACATACAAAAAATACTGATTTTGCTTTAATTGAAATTATTCAGCATTGACATTTTCCCACTGTCTCAACTAAGAAATTATTTCTTGGTTTCTTGTAATTGAAAAGCAACCAGAAAATGAAAGCAAAGTGTCATTTTTTTCCCTTAGAAGTTTGCACATTATGCAGTCATAAGCTGAAAATTTAAAAATCACCCCAGAAGTAATAACTGGAACTTTTTTTATTTAGAGGAGTTTGTCTTCTCTGTAAACTTCCTAAAAGCACACTATAAGTAAAGTATATAGCGTTCAGCTCGGAAACTTATTTCCAAAATATAAATCCTTTGTCTTATTTACCGTGTTTGATAATTTCCAAATGAATATGATAAGGCAAAATTGGATTAAAATCAGTAGTTTATCAAGTAGTGACCAGCAGGAGTGGCACTGATTTATACCCCAGATCCTTTCTACCAGCCTTTTGCCTGTGATTAATACTCTGCTATGGTTGGGTTGATTTCTTTTTTTCCATCCTGTCTGTATCAAGCTTACCATAGCTTACACACTGTAATAAGATAAAACCAGCTTAGGTAAGTAAAGCCGTAATCTGACAAAAAGCTGGGCCTCGAGGCCTTTTTCTTAGATTTGGGTCATGATCATGGTCCCACTTACTACTGGCCCATCAAGCAAAAACTAATGATTGTAAAATTGCCATTAGTTACCAGGGTGGCCTCAGGCCATAAGATCTCAGCTAATTTTGAACTCTGCTGATAGATTCCTGGGCTTTGTGTCTAAAGATCAGCAGTTAGCTTTCTGTTAGAGGCGAACTTCACAGCGGAGCCACTGACAGAGTAGTATTAATTTATCCTTGTCATCCAATATGTAAAGCTTGGATGACAATGAAGTATAAAGTTAAAAGGGAAATACTCGCACTAAAAAAGTGACAAAGACCTTGTCCATTGTACCTACACCAATTGCCATGTTGACTAGTTATGAAGAAATGAACTTAATTTCTACTCTGGAGTCCTTTAAGCGTATTCTCTACATTTGACCCTAGAGATGGAGGGACATACAACAGAACAAAGTCTTTCCCTGGATCTAGCTGATTTACTCAGTGAAAAAAAAAAGATTGAGATCAATGCCAGTACCTTCACACAGCCAGAAAACACTTCTTGCTACTGTTTGAAGATGGAAGAGCATTCAGAGCACACTGAAATCAGCATATAGACATTTATTTAATAGACCTGGGATCATGTAATATGGTGATATAACAAATCCTGTTTTCTAGATGCAAGGAATTAGGGTTGTTATCACTGCAAATGTTACTTTTCTTTTACCTCAGCTAGGCATGTGATCTCCCCAGCTCACTTTTCCCTCATCATTATAAAATTCAGTGGTCTCTTTCAAAAGCTCCACATTTGTACATGTTTTCACATGCAGAAATGCTCCTCCAGGCTAGTGTTCATTGCTCAGTGGCATGCTATGCAGAAAGACTCAGCTAATTTGAAATGAGTTAACTGGGTTAACCTCTGTGACCACAGCACCACTATTGCTAAATTACAACCAGTAGCATAGACTCGCTGCAAGAGCATCTCACATCTGTAACAGCTGTCGTCTCCTTCTGTAGGCCTTGGAAGGAAATTCGGTGTCTCAGACACCACATTAATATAACTGTGGGTAAATTGATGATCACTTTTCTTGAGTAACGTTTCATTGTCTTTCTTCCACTAATTGCTCCTTCTCTTCTTCATCCTTTTTCCCTTCCTCTGTATTACAGTAATTCTTTGATATCACAATGAGGATCCAAGGACCCAAAAGCTGTATAAACAGACAATAAATAATTAAACAGGTCTTTCCCCAAAGGACAGAAGAGAGGAAAAGTGCTCTCAGACAAAACTCTTACTTTCTTTGCATTGTGCTGGAGTTCCTAACCTATAAAGAGGAAGCACACAGCGTGTCTGGTTCAGGACTGGGGTTCATCTCCCCTGGTGGTTATTTGCAAAATCCATTTATCAGTAAAGTCCTTGTACTGGACTTAGGGATTTGGCAAGGAATGAGTTATGGTTCCTCTAGCACGGCCGGCTAGCAACGTAACCAAAACTTTCTGTTAGGCAAGGAAATGTTAAAGCAATAATTTTTCAATGAGATGTCAACATGGTTTCTACAGGAGCATTCTACAACAATAAAGCAGAAACACAAAGGTGTTAAGTATGCATTATAAGGATTTTCTTATTTATTTACTCCTTTATATTTTTGGTGCAATATTCTCAGGTATTGTATTTTTGCTGGAAAAAAACATGATAGATTTAAAAACCATTTTTCATAGCAGTAATTTCTTCCTCCCTGCTACACTTTTGCCTTTATTTCTTTCCACAACCTTTACCTGAAGAAACAGAAACAGAAAAAATGATAAACAAAATGGAAGGGAAGGACAAAGACAAATCCTCAATCCCCCAAAATAGTAATACTAATCTAAGGAAAATGTCTTTCATTTTTCATTTTATATTCCTTCAATTTTTGAAAAAAAAAGATGGAAAAAAGAAATTAAAGTATTTCCTTAATTTTTTTCTTTTTTTTGAGGCCCTTTTAATTTTTAAAAACTTGTAACAAAACATTTATAATACTGTGTTTGCATACAGGATATTAAACAGATACATTTTTTTCTGATCATAATTCCAGTTCTTGATTTAAAAGCATATTTTTTACTTGGGAATAAGTAGTGAGCAATATAACTTCCCTGTTTCCATAAAGCTACTTTTAAAATGTTTGGGCAGAAACTTCAGGAAGTTCTAAGTACCATTTCCTGTTCCACTAATGATGGGTTGGCATGAGGTTCTTCAATTCTGGAAATGCATAAAACATATCACAGCTGCTTCATTTGCTTTACTGTAACAGTGTTTCCAATATTTTGTATGAATTTCTTCCAAGGAATTTTGTGAAGTTCTAAGATAGAGATGCTACACAAACTCCTACACTGCTCTCTGCTTTGTGTAGGCAGTGGGTGCATTAAGTGAAAGTGGTATGGGGCATACTGTGATGAGCTTGTATTGACAGCCTAACGCCTCTTGGAGTTTATCTAAAATGGAACGAGGAGGTGAGACCCTGAACAGTTTGTTGCCCACCCTTCCCTCTGCCTACACCCATCACATTGCATTGCATTGTGCTCCCTGCACTGAAGAGCACAGGTAAGACAAACACAACTTCAAATCCCTCTGCAAGCACAGCTGCAACAGCAGTTCTGTGAATCTGCTCACATGTACAACTAACATTATCCAATTAAATGTGTTCTTCTTTTTATGTAATTTAACCAGTTTCTGAAAGCTTCACAGATACTACATGAACACCATGTCAGACACTGCCTTGGTCAATTTATTGTTCTTTTATGTGTTACCTTTCATCTTGTTTTGAAAACCGGCATTTACATCAATGTATCTTCACAGTTAGCAAATGATAGATTAGATAAAACACAATGATATTAATCTATCAGGTTTGCAAGGATGACAGTTATCTCCATTTATTCCTTATGGTAAGTTCTACTCAAAAATACATTCTTTCCAAAAGACTTCAGCTTTTCTGCAGCTTTTTCAATGAATTTTTCATCCTGGCATTATGTTCTGTATTAAGACTGGTCATATTGAACTCTACGAGAATTGTGAATGGAACCATGTGAGGCATTCAAAGAGAGAAAGAAGCAGAAATGCAGTTAAGGTATTATAGAGTTAAGCTTAAAAGGGTTTTTTTGCATTTAATAATTTTACTTAGCTACATGCCTGCATTATAGGCACACATACACACAAAAAAAATGTATATATTAAAAGACAGGTAGATAGGGAAAAGGAAATATATATGGTGTAAATATTGTATATCTTTGTTTAGAAGCTACCCTCGTTTAGTAGCTGCACCTTAACCATGCACCTTTACTATGCAAGCCGCAGGGGAAAGTAATTAAATTTAATAGCTGCTGCCCTCGTTTTGAAGTCGCCCTCAATATAAAGCTGCACAGGGAAGTAATTAAATTTAATAGAAGCTGTGGATTCTAAACAAAGATATACGGTATAAAGTCCATATAGTTCTTGGAAAGTTAATTTCCAGCAGTAGCAGGCCTGTCGCTTGAAATATTCATGGTTTTGTAATTGTTTGAATCAAATCTCCAGCTCCAAAGGAACTTTCTCTGTATGTGAAATGATGGAATGATGAAGGATCTGAGCATGTACTTGGATACCACCATAACAAGAATAACAACAACAACAACAATAAAAGAATGACGAACAAAATAAGATTATAAAAGAAGCCCCCCAAAAGTCACACGTTAATATTCCGCTCTCATTTTCATCAATCACTGAAGCAATACCCCCTAGATCAGTGCATTAACTTGTTTATCTTTTACAATGAGGAAAAACTTCATAGCTTCATCATTCATTCCAGAGTGAGGGGAGAAAAAACAAAAGGCAGCCACCGAAATTTGCATGGTGCTCAATTATACATTAGTGAACATCACTTGGCAATCTGTTCATATCAATTTAATTGGATTTTAATACTGCCTCTGATCTTGTTTTCTAATTAACAGCAGTGCCTGGCAATAAAGCAGAACCATGCACCCAGCAACACCTTTGATCTCAACCATATGGAGCTCCTCCGTGCTCTTGAAAAATTTTTTTTTCCTTGCCTCCAATGCAGGCCGAGAGAAACTGGGGCCCCCAGATGGCCAAATACCACTCATGAGTGCGACTTCATTGATTATTTTCCTTCCTGATTGATCCTGATTGAAAATAAATAAAACATGCACATGGAACTGGATGCAAATTGGTGTTGCAAGCTTTTGGTTATGTTGATGGTTTTCTCTGCTCCTGCTTTAGATGACAAGTACTTATGTAAACGTTAATTGACTCAGTGGTCTGTATGTAGGAGCATAACTTTATCACAAGGACCTTTTGTTTCGTGTCCTGTGGTTACTGTCCTACCACAGCCACTTTTAAAACTGGGATTAAGGGAAGTTAACTATTCATTCTTTATCTTTCTGATATTATCATCATAGACAAATTATTTAGGCATGAGTTCAGCTCACCAATTTGATTTGTATTTACTTTTTGTTGATTTGTTCTTGACAGCTGATTTTTTTTCCTTCTTTCTTTTTTCAGGACCCCTAGGTAAAAGGCACACAGAACAGAGCTCTGATTTTTGTTTCCTGCACAGGTCTGGCTTCAGGTACACTATGCTGAAACAGAACAAATGTTGGCATGTCACTTTTCCCATGTTCTCCAGTCAGAACTTGCAATAGTTCTCTGAGATACAAGGAACTGACTTGCTAAATTTCTTCCTTGGGTTCAAAGTAGAAATAAAAAGTGTTCCAGAATGTTAAGTTTATGAAGTGGGCTTTTATAAAAACATTTAAAAGTGATCTAAAAATAAAACAAATAAATATATTTTACTTGGTTTTGCAAAGAAGTGAGCAACTAGAGGGAAAAACAGTGCTGTCTTCTTGTAACTTAAGTATTACATAATGATGGCACACAGAACAGCTTTGATTTCTGGCTTTGGGATAAATACAGAGAAGTCATGCTTTTCTTCCTTCTCCTTTCAATTTCTGTTCTGAACATGCCATCTTATCCTGTGCTTTGATTCATATATGACCCATAAGCAAGGTCAGGTCACTCTTCTCTTAAAGAAAAGATTTCCAGCGAACACCCTGATGTGCTTCTGCAGAAGCAGGTGCTGCTGAATTTGCAGGTGACATCTTTCCCTTTGTGTTAACAGAGACCCACCATAATGTTAAGGACATTGGCTCCAGGGCAGTGGCTTTTCATCCGAGATGCAATACCCTGACCATTTGTGTTCATTATGGAACTAGCAGAGCTCTCCAGCCTCGCTTGTAAACCATGTGCTATTTATACAGTATGTGAGCATTACACAGTGCCATCTCCTTTGGTTTCAGCTGGTTGCTTTCCTTTGCATGGCTCAGAGCTATCATGCAGCACTGTTTGTGTGGTAATAACCACTGCTGCACACTGACACGTACCGGTGCAACTGCACTGAGCCATGCATCTCCTCAGGTGCAGAAAGCATATTAATTCTCTTGATTTTCTTGAAGTAGTGTATCTTTTCTGTCTCAACTTAAATGTCCATCTGCTTAAATGCCTTTACTTTTAAACTTTCACAATTTCATCCGATAAACTTGATGAGACGGTGTATGGTTTCCACTTCTGTGGAAACCCAAGGTCACAGCCAGCAATCCAGTAAGTAAAACAGACTGATAGCTGGGACAGAGGCAGTGAATCCGTGAACATACCCGGTTCCCTTCTCTGCAGATCCAGAGCCCAATTCTTGCTGGCTTTGGTTTACATTTCTTATGATCTATTTTACACATATGCTGCATTTCACTTCTGCAAGTGAGAACTTCTGAGGGGAGAAACCACCCTGTCTGCTCTGAAAACAACTTTCTTTTACTGTATCAATAAAAGGTAATTTGGAGACTGGGTTCCAGGGAGATGCTGGAAAGGTCCCCCAGTCTGATTGTGGTGAGCAGATCCCCAGGCAGATGAGAGGACTTTACATGTCAGACTGATTGTAGAAACTTGTACCAAACATGAGTTCAATCTGGATTTATCTTTTTCTTCATTTGCTTTCCAGAATTTCAAGCTACAGATATTTTCACTTTATCATAAAGGTTAAAAGACTAAAGGAATGAAGGAAATAAGTGACTCAAAAGAAAACAGAAGTTGCATTTTTGTTCTGTTTCTGATTTACTGATAAATTAACACAGTTCTAGCTTCTATGGAGTGCAGTGACATACACTGATGAGGGAGCAGAGCTGATAAATGTGAGGGTTTCCTGTTGCACCCTGCTAGTAAACTGCTGCTGATTGGATGTGTTTCACGAAGATTACTGCTGTGGTCTTTTTGAGCACTGGGACTTAGAGACATTGTCAACATTAGTATGCTGGGAGAGCATTTTGATCTTTGTTGCTGATTTCCTTGCTCTGATAACATTCTAGCTGCTGTCTTGTTTGCTTTCTGAACTGCTTGCTCCCAGTTTGGATGAAAATTGGGGTTATTTTTGTTGCTGTTGTTGGTCTTTTCTTTTTTTTTAATCTTTAATTTGTATATTCAACTCATTTTTTTGACTAACCACTCTACTGCTTGCACTTTACCTTTAGAAGTTAGAAAAGGGTTCAGGTGTGCCCCACCATGTCCTTTATTTAAAATAAAGGGTGCTTTGCTAGATAAGGGGTTGAGGAACCAGGCCTTGCTAACAGAGCACAGTTCGAGGCATTTATGTTTAACAACCACCCCACACCCTACTTGTCTGGAAATGTTGCCTATTGCTAAAAGTACAGAATAAGTGTTTTAGTTTCTCCATATCTCTGTGTCTGTGTTCCTGTGAGTATCAGATACATTTTAAATACGATTTCTAAAAAATGAACATAAGCTTTTTTTTCCTATTATAAAACAATACTTGGTAAGATTATCACAATTGCACTACATAACAGGAGGAGGTTATTCAGCTGCTTTATTGGCTTTAAACTTTTAATGATGTTACTGCCTCTTATATTTAATGTCAGACATACCTCAGAGGTATCTAGGATGGCAAGAGTGAGCCACATAGCTGAGGTTCACAGCAAAAGAAACAGTCTAATTTCTGTCTCTTCCCATTCTCAAAATACGAACATACTAGTTATTTGTACTCAGACCAAAATGATGAATTTGCACAACAACTGCTGACCAATAATAATTGATATATTTCTTCTTGGTTCTTTAAATTTTTAAATACTGTTTCCTACATTTATTCTGAACTGATTGTTAAAGTATATAGTGTTTTGTGATGTTTCATTATATTACATGCATTTTATCTTGCCCTTTTTCTTTTGTCTGGGGGAAATGTAATGATTTGCTTATTATTATTTCACACATTCATTTAATTTGCTCTATTGTTCATGGGAAAAATTAATGAATGATGGGTGGCTTCTTCCCCAAAGTCTTTTTCCCCTCTTGAATTTAAGCATGAAAGGCTTCCCTGGCAGTGAAACTTAAACATACATGCAGATGATGACATGGTATCCTGTGAATGTACCATTGTGAAATGGGCTATATTCTTCTTCAGGACCTGTCATCACACTAATGCCACTTGTAGAGAACAGCAGCTCTGGCAGCTGGCATTAAGCATATGGGATACTCTCTGTATTTGTGCCTTATTTTGCTGATTTAGGCTACGGCTCATGGGTAATACTGAGTTTTCAAAGTCCTCTTCTTGCCTATTGACAATAGAGGAAGACTCTCTACAAAGCTAACAGAACCAGCACCTTCAGAAGTGTACTGCCCTATTTCCTCACCTTTATACTTACTAGATAAGGTGACCCTAGAGGCTATGCAAAAGACTGAATTGTTAAATGTTGTTGATTCTGCTACTTTATGAAGGTTATCTGTATGCTGAGTTACAGCCTTATCTGATAAAAAGATGCAGTTAAGGGATCTGTAACTATGACAAACAAACATACCAAATTAGTGCAATGGCTTTGAGACTCTATCCTCAGCTTCTGAAAATCCTGAAATGTAATTACCTACAATCTGCTAGCCTTGTCTCAGACTTTCAGGTTAGTACTTTAGATCTACCATTCATGGTGGAGAATTCCTCTCCCACCTTCCTGCTGTTGTCCTCAGTTTGCAGTCAGCAGGATTTCTGGGCCTGACAGATTCCCATGTGTCTTTGCAATTCTCACTACTCCCTCTTTTTTTTATTTAAACTTGCATGACTTTATCAGAATAATACCTCACAACCCAGTAAATGGGAAGTTGTGGGTTTTCTCTCTCTTCCAGACACTGTATGCTGTGAAGGAGACTACAACATGGGTAAGACTCAGAATCTCAAAGGAACTTTCACTCCAAGACTGGAACTGAGCTTATTTAGCTCCAAGTAGGTCTGGGTGCAATGGGCAGCTTCTGCAATGATGGCTGAGAAGGCTCCTTGTCTGTCAAATAGGGAATGAACCACTTTCACCTCGTGGTGTCATCTTTCCAGGGCATGATGTTACTAGCCAGGCTTTGTAATAGAGGTGTCTAGAATGACACACATACCCTGGCGATGAGATTTGTGTTCTTCTAAGACTAGAAGCAAGTCTTTTGTGTTTCTTTGGTTTTGACTTACGATTTATTTCATTTCTTCTGTTCATCAATTGTGCCATTTGCCAAGGGGGAAGAATCATTATTCTGCAACATTTCCTCCTTCCAGCCAGGAAACATACAGCTGACCACACAGGGCTTCTTCAAAGTTGGTGTGCTTTGTTATCCTGTTCTGCTTCTTTTACTTTCCTTTCATCCCCAAGAGAGACACAGGACTCCGTATGCGTCAGCAAATCCCCTGGACTTTCAGGCGTTTCCTCAGGGAAATTGTTTTGCAGCTTAATGCAACTAAACCCTGGACACTGTCTTGGCTCTCCCTCATGCTCTTTTCCCCACAACTACACATGCCTTTCTGCAGGTGGAAGTGGTTGCCTTTCAGCTGCTGCATGTGCAAAAGGACTCAGATAGAGAGCACTGATTTTTCCATTTCCCATTTCCTGCTCTGCTCAGATTTGGGACATCTTGACTCAGTTTGTGCTACTTTTTTTTTCTTACTGACAGAGCAAGCCAGTCATGACCCATTAGGCTGACCATGAAAACAAAAGTTTTTGTGACTGTAATACCAGTGTGACTCCAGAAGGGGAATATCTAGAATGTATCTATTGCATATCTATTATATGTTAAATGCACCTATTGTTATTTAGCTGTCAAGCCTTCCAGCCCCTCAGAGAATCACAGAACAGTCTGAGTTGTAAGGGACCCAGAAGGATCATCATGTCCAGCTCTTAAATGAATGGCCTACATGGGGATCAAACCTGCAGCCTTGTTGTTAGCACCAGGCTCTGACCAACTGAGCCAATCTCAGGGGATAGTCCTCCCTGTCTGCAGCACGCACAGCTACTGGAGTGGCATTCTGAGTTGATGGGTTAAGATTTTAGTGCTCTGTATACAGTGAAATGGAAGCTAATCTGCCTGCATAATTCCTCTATGTCACCCCTGGTTTATAAAGAATAAAGGTAATGTAAGGACTATCTTTTAATTTAAAATATGATAATGTACCATTTAGCTTCCTCTGCTGTCCAGTGAAAGATGGGTCAAAATTTTGTCTGAGTGCTCAGACGTGTGCTGTTGAAGGCAGGATACAAAAAAGTAGGAATAAAAGTGTGTACTAAAATGATATGTCTACAAGAAGCAAAAGTTTTTTTTAAAAATTGGACTACTCCTATAATATAGTGGCTGCGGTTATGCTATAATTAGAACATAATTACATTGTCTTTATAATTCTGGTTACTTGTAATTAACATTAATGCATATGAGGAAGTAAACTACATATCTGAATTGCTTATTAGTACCCTGTTAGGACTGGAGCCTACAAACATATATGGAAGTTTACTCACCAAATATTTTCATTGGCTGTCACTGAATGACTCATGTGACTAACACTATGAATGGGTGTTTGTAGGCAGCAACCCTTAGATTCTAACTGAAATTAACATGAAGTTAACTGCACTAACCACTTTAGATTTACCTGCTGCAATTACCCTGAAGTTATACTTTGATTTTTTTTTAAATTTTATTTATGGCAGGCATGAAAAGAATTGGTTCTGCTAAAGTGTTAGTGCTCCAACTATGTGGAAAATAGTAACCACAGTGCAAGTAACGTGGAATTCCAAGCAGTTCAAACTGTGCCACAGAGTGGATTGAGCATTTTTTTGGTAGATACACTTATTTGTAACTGCAGTTTGGCCCAGAACTTTGTAGTTCCAGAAGCTAACTATTTTTAAAATAGCTACTAGCAATAACAAGAGCTGTGCATCCTCCATACAAGGCAAGATGCAACATTTTCAACCTTTCTGTAGGAAGTGGTAGGTAGCAGGGCCCCTTTCTAACCTGACATTCCTAAAGGGAATGTAAGTAGAAGAGCATATTTGTAATAAGATGTCTCACACAGATAGCTGGAGCTTTTAAAGAGCTCAGGAGGGAAAAAAAATACTGATCTCTAAAAACAAGCCTACTTTTTTCCTTCTCCTTAAAATCTTAAATGTTATTGTACAAAGAAGAGGGCTTAATCTTGCATGACACATGGAGAAGGAGGAAGTTTGTGTAGAAGTATGTATCATCTGAGTTAAAAAAATTCATATCCAAATGCCATCCATTTCCAGCCTTTCTGCTTGTCCCCAATATATATATAATAACCTCATGATGAATGAATATCAGAAATAGGTTTTTATAGATTAGATGCATGATAGACTGCAGTGCTTCTAAGAGTCTATTGTGGCAATGACCATTGAACTAAAGAGAATTTACATGACCAACCATTAGAATCGATCCAGTCTGTATTATAGATAGTCCCTAAATACATATCAATGTGACAAATGGAAATAGCTGTACTGTACAGGCCAATAAGCTGTTATTCAAGGAGATCATAAATACTTATTGACACATAGACTGCTCAAAATGAACCTTGATTTAATGAACTAGAAGTGAGATTTTTGATGCTGTTAGAAATACTGTATTCTGCTAGTTAAGAGATCCCATTAGGTAACTCGCAAAGTTATTTTGTAGGCAGAAAAGGCTTCTTAATGAGTAAAGTCCTGTCACTCATATGGCCAGTGTTGTGGTTATATACCCAGAATGGTCAGGCAGAAGTGAAGCTAAAGGAAGCCCTTACAGTCATTTCTTCCTTACAGCATGAGGATTTATCAGCTGTGACGTTTATCGTGTCTTTGTCTGCCCTATGGAAAGATGCTGAGAATAGGGGGCATCACTAACACAGAAGCATCATGTGAAATATCTGGTGTAAGTAAGAGATAATTGGCATCCCAGGGTGCTCCTGAGTTTTGCCTCCCAGTTTTCTCAGGGGAATTCCCTTTTTATTTTAAGAGTGGAGGGTGGGGAGAGCAGGGGGGTATTATGAACTTATTTACAGCAGCCCTATTTGCTGGATTAGCAGAGGAATGGAGATTGTGGCACTGGTTATACACACTAAATCTGGTTGCCCTAGATGTCAAGAGTCCTCTGCTCTCTTAGTGTTATTTTTATCTCAAGGCATTTATCGCACAGATGTTATGCTACCAGAAGATCCTGATTATTGATACTGATTACAATTAGTGTTATCTGATATCAGTGACACAGAAATTTACACTAGATATGGTGGTAACTTCTTGGGTGCAGTAGGAGATAGTTAGTCACTTAAATCTTGGTACATGTTAGCATTTCAGATGCCTTGGCTATCTAGGACACCTTCCTGGGAGTAGCAGGACCTTCATGAGACCTTTTCTTTCTCGAGTGGCAGCTGCAAGTCAGCAGGAAAACTCTGAGCCATTTTAGCTGCTTTTTAGGCACCAGCCTTTGGAAAATGAATCCCATCTTACATTTCAGGTTCTCCTACTGCTGTCCATAGCCCTGAGGGGGTGGCAGGAATTGTCAAAGTGACTTCCAAAATACTTTTACTGTGAAGGAACAGCTGACTACCTTTCTTTCCCAGCAGTTGCTCAGTAATTACAGTCAGTGCTCTTCATTCCTTTGCACTGAAAGAACCAAGGATTTTCCTGCAATGAAAAGCAGCACCCTGCTCAGTGACTATCCTAAGTGTTTGTCTCTGCATGAGAAGAAGGTTGCAGTCAGGGTTTATTAAACCAAGACTGGTGAACTTACAGGAAGGGTGAAATTTGAGGATCTCATTCTCCATTGTGTCATCATCATTTTTACAACTACAAAGGAAATACCAAATGGTGAATCCCAATGAGTCTGGTAGCATTTTGTCTCCACTATGCACAGATGCAAAGCAAGACAGAAATGGTCCTAAAGTCTGAATTTTTAGTTTGCTTAATTTGTCACAGTTTTAATTCCCTAACACAAGCCATGTTTTGTGTGGTGAAAAGAGATCTCAGGTTTAAAAGTACATTTAAAATTCAAAAAGTTTATATTTTTTTAAGTCAGAAAAGAAAGAGTATTTGTAGACAGTATTTTTTGTTTGTCCAAGCTTTCCACCGTAACAGAATAGACAGGGTACTTCCTCTTCTTTCCTAAAACCAATAGGCTTTAGCAAGCAGTTCCTCCTGCAAAGAGTTAATTGAAGCAAATAAAGTTCTTACATTGTTAATAATCCTCCCAATTTGATCTTGTTCTTTTTCCCCCTCAAGCAGTAAGAGGATAAGTGCGAGTGATAGCCAGATTTATAAATTATTTCTTGCGAGCTGAATGCTTTAAAAGGGAATATAAAAATCTGCTATGTGTCAGGCGATCCATGGAGGCATTAGCAAGCGTGGCTGATTCTCAGTCCCCTGAAAGCAGGAGTGATAATTTGTAAATCTAGGAACTGTACGTGGAGAATGGTAATTTGTCATTAGTAAGATTAACATGATCAAGGGAATAGAATAGATTATTTACATATAAAATACAGAAGATCATTGATGCAGCAGTGATGAATAAATACATTTTGATAAAATTAAGTCAATATTTTTTGGAATCAATACATAAGTTTTTGGCTGTCATATATTGCAGCTTATGTTTTGTGCTGTATAAAATGCATGGTCTATTTGAGAATGGTTACGTAGATGAAGTTTTTTGCCTGGGCTTCTTTGTTTAATCTACCTGTAGAGCAATCCCTTTGAAACACTGTGCATTTAGCTACAAATTAGTTTTCTTAGTTCCTTTAGAATGAAATACCACTTAAAATGTAGAATAGCTATGCTCTCAAACACTATTTAAAGGGACATGGCATTTTTATTACTGCAGTTTCATATTCCAGTTAATTTTTTTTGTTCAAATAGATTTTCCTTTTTGCAGAGAGAAACTAACGCAAATAATTTAATACATTTTGATCATGTTTTCAATGCAGAGTGAATTACAGTTGCTGACATGGTTCATTTACTTACACAAACTGTTCTTGTGCTCACACTGTTGCTCAAAAATTCAACACTATCAGTTAAAAAAAATTGAATGAAGATAGGAAACCGTTATCCTGACCACTAAGTAATGGAGAATGAGATATCAATTGGCAAGTTGTTAACTCTGATTTTCAAATACACCATTTGCAATGACTTGTAACTACCTACAATAAGTGGATATAACCTCTTTTTTTTTTTAATTTTCTGAAAGCTTCAGCAAACTGTGCTATCATAGTGTTTAAAGAATATAAAGCAAATTACTTAAGGAATATTGCTCAAAGCAAATTCTATGCAAGGCAGTAAGTGACTTTTGTGGGTGACTGAGCACTGAAGCAAAGCTATGAGGTTTGCTAATGTAGACACTGTTTATTTGCACGAAGATTCCTTTGCCACAGATGTTCTCAACAAAACCAGTTCTTGATCTTGCCGATGTGAATATGTGAAATGCTACACGTGTGTAGACCCAGGGAGTTCAGTGGGATTGCTCATGTGCATAAAATTACTTCTGTGCCTGCATGTACAAGGCTCAGGGCATTGGAGAGATTTAATCATTAAAAGGTGAAACAGAGGCATTTTTGTTATACTTTGTTATACTGTGAAAAATCACAAGTCAGTCTTAGTTACAGAACTGCTTTTCTCACAGAACAGGACACCCAAAAAAAAAAACCAAACCAGAAGACAACATTGTTTTATGGCAATACAAGCTTTGAACATTCTCTGCCGTAGGTTGCTCAGACTTCCATTGACATCATGAGGGGGCTGTGTTTAGATGAATAATTTTTTTGGCAAGGGCAAACAAATGAATAAATGCTCAAGGGAGAGCTAAGCTAAAAGAGGAGGAGGCCAGAAATTCAGGACTCATACATGGAAGGTTACTATGACTTTACGTATAACCACAGTACTTCACTCAGTTACGTGGTTTTGCTTGTAATTAGAACAACCAATTTCCAAATGCAAGCCTGCAATAAGCACCCGTTTGCCAACCCAACTGCTGGCCATAGAGGGCCCAAAATGGCTCCTTTTGCATGAATACAGAGAAATAAATTGAAAGGAAATGGATGGATGGATAGATGCATGCATGCATGCAGGGACAGGAAAACATAAATAATACCAAGTGTCTGAACAACCACCCCATAGAACACAGTTTAGTAGAGGAGTATGAAACAAAAAGAGGTAATTTTCTATTATAAACTTTCAGTAGGGGAGGCTTGACCACAAGGGGATTTCTCCTGTCCTTGTCCAAAATGAACCTTAAAGTCTTTAGTGGTCAGATTGACAAGTAACTCCATAGAGATTGCAGATATCACTGAGCTTCAGATTTATGACTTAAAATAATTCTGGATTGCAAAGGCTGCATATTTCCTTAATAGGAAAAAATGAATGGATTTATGCTCATGTTATTTCCTCCCCATTTTGAAACCTAGATGAAGGCTAGAATTTTCAGAGAAAACAAAGGTTTGTGAAAGATGTTTGACATCTGAGATCTGTATTTGTTGCCCCTAAGCTTAGGCATTTATCCAGGGAGAGAATTTAGAAGCACTGTTACCCCAAATTGACCATATAATCAACATGGAAAATGAGATCTCTCCATTAATTGTTTATACAATTAATCACAGGGCAACTGTTTGTACCAATTACATACCTAGTAGAGGGACTTAATATTACTTGGATTAAATTTGAGCTTTAAGTGCCTTTGAAATATACAAGCATAGTTTTCACCCTGAAATTAATGTCCTATAAAATTTCTAACAAGATCTACTGCAATTTAGCTTACAGAGATAAGGATCTGTAGATACCCTTCAAACGAAACATCTCAAACAAATAATGACTTTCCTAAACTAAAGAGTTAGTTTAATAGGATATTTATTGTGTGCTAAGATTACTAAAACAATGTTTTGGGGGGAGCTTAATAGCTGTATAAGAGTGATAGTATGAAACACAAAAGATACTGATCTTATGTTTTCTTACTAAACCAGTAAATATTGGTAATCATTTAATACATCCTTTAAAGCTTTACTTTATATTATTTGAGTTTTTACACTGGAGAAGCAAAGGAGTTAAAATAGTGCAATTTTCACTTTAGCCAATCTCATTACTTAAAATTATGCCATCATGTATGACAGCTGGCCATGCCCTTCTAAATGGGGAAGAATTTCAACATAAAAATTAGAGACAAAATAAAATAGAAAAATGCTAATTTCTAATATGAGTTTTGGGCTTTAAAACTCTATACAAGAAAAGTGGTGGCAGCAACTGTTTCTTGAGTAGCTCCATGGACTGTTATAGGCAACCATTTTCATGAATCACTTCACAAAACAGTTTTAAAACATGTCTTTAATATATCAATAAAGAAACCTATAAAATATTTCTAAATCAGATTGATAATGGTTTTGTATCTGATGGTTAAAAAGTACACTGTTTTACTTTGATATTAATGGAGTAGTGGGTCTTAGGAGGCTTAACCTAAACTTTTTGGAATTGTCACTTCAGGATGAGTTTCATGCATTCAATCTTTACCTGAACAAGGAATGCAAAGTTGTTCAAATTCTAGAAAATTATTTGAAAGCTGTTCCATTTACTCTGCATCTGTTAGGTGGGATGGAAAGAAAGAAGGAGGCTCTCAGCACCATGGAGGACACACTGTAAATGTACTCTGTGCAAAGCTACACTAGTCTACCATGTCTTTTAGAAAACCGAGCCTGAGGCTCTAGCAGATATCATGGTGAGGACTAACCATGGTGCTCTGCATTCTTGAGAGAGGTAAATACTCTCTCTGCAGCAAGGCACATCTACACCCTTCCTTTTGCTGTGCTTCCAGGATTCCTGGCTTTCCCTGTAGGCCCTGAGCTAGGACCTCATAGAGCCCTCACTGCAGAGTTATGCAAACATGGACTTTGTGAGTCTCAAGAACTCTGAAGGAAGTGAATTTGGCATACAGTGGATCATATGAAAATTTCCTCTGGCTTCAGAGGAAGATGGAATTTTGCTTTCTGTTTTGTATTTAAACAGACTCAAAATCTCAAATCAAAACACTGTTGGATCTACTGAGTTCCACCTGGCTCATGTCAAATCCATGTAATACCCCAAGTTTTATATGGTTTACGAGAAAAACCCGTAAATCGAATCAGAATGACTTGAAAGGCTGAACTTCGGTGAACTTTAGGACAAACTGGAGCTGAGCTACAAGCTTCTATGAAATCTGAAACCAAGCAGATTTTGCTTGGCTTCTTTTGAGGTTCGTGAGTTTTGAAAAGACCTATAGCATTGCCAGTATTTATCATGAAACTTGCCCTAACTGGTGTTTTCATTAAGGCCTCTCTTCTTGAAATGAAGTGACCATGTGAAATTCTCATCTTTCATTTAAAAGAGAGCAGAAGCTTTCAATCCCTGTGATTGTGGCAAGAGTCTTGAATGTGTGCCCAAGTACACCAACAGTTCAAAACCAAAGGTGACTCCAGAGACTCCAGCATGCACGATATTATTTTAAACTCACAATTTTAGGATATAAGCTAATAGTTTTTGAGCATGAAATCTAGCCCACTATCTGTAACTCTACATTCTATCCAGAGGACATTAAGGGTTTTTATTCCTTCTCTTATTGTTATGGTGCTTTAGAAGACAACTTCAAAGTGTTTAGGTATTGGCAAGTCTGGCTCCAGATCTGACAGCTGTGGCAATGTCTCTCTGCTGAAACCCTGCATCCCTGTGTACCTGCGTTTTGCGTAACCAGCAAGACAAAATCCAGAGAGATGCTTAACTCAGCCCCATGTTTAGTAACTTAATTCCTTCCAACCCTCAAGTTTATTTTAACAGCACCATTTTCCTTTGAAGGCTGTAGGTAATTCACTCCTCTTTAACAATGTACAGATGGTTTCTGGAAAAGCCCCTTTGTTCCTTCAAATAAATAACACAAAAAGGCTTACTGATTATGCCCACATAGGGCACTGTGTTGTGCTTTTCATTTATTGGTTGATTCCGCCATTTATTTTGGCTTGTGCTTCTTTTGGACACGTTAAAGGCTTTTCTTGCTTGTGCTCAGAGAAAGAGTTTGTTTGATGTCAAAGCCGGGGAATTTCCTTGGTACCAGAGAGTCTTACCATTTTACATTAAATACATTTCATGGACCAAAAATCCACCTAAATGGACCACACATCTTTCCTGAATTTAGCTCAAAGGCATTATAAGTGCTTCTGAAAATTCAATCTCATAGTAAACGATTAAGACAACAAAAATGATAGTCACCAATACACAATATTTTTGTATGGCTTTAGTATAAAAATGTTTTGGTTGGGAATTTTAGTCATGTTTTCACGTTATTTATTTTGTGAGAAAGGACAATGCTTATAGTTGGGAATTAGCTTCCTTTTCTGAATTAAGCTAAACGAGTTATCAGAAAGGCTAACAGAACTAAAGGCCCAGTAACCTGATGTTTTGTTGTAAAATAGCAGTCCAGTTATTTAGGAAGTGTAAAGCTCTGATAGCATTATGGAACAAGATCTCCTTGTGCTAACAAAGGTGGCAAAATTATAGTTTCAAATGTGGTATTTGCTAAAGGTAATAGCCACTCTTTTTAATTTCATATTGTATAAAATTTTATCTTTTCTGGCGGCTTATTTTAAGAGCATAATAGGGCTATCTAGTCTGCAGTTCAGATGTAAAAATATCAGGTGTGTTTATCATGTAGCAATGACACTGCAGATGTCCAGCAAAGGTACACTTTGGGTAACAATCATGTGAAACTGATGCTTCAACTGGCAACTAGTTTGTGAAGAAACCCCTCAAAGTCTAGAATGCAAGTAAAATCTTGTAAATCTATAAATATGTAAATTGAAGCTTTTTCAGATAAAATATAATTTCTCTTTCCATTTTTTCCTGCTATATGGCTATAGCTGGAAGTAGTTGGGCAGTCAGGCTGGAAATACGGACTTCAAATTACTAGGGTTTATAAACAGTGACTTAGAGGGCAGTGGTACACATTAATTTTCAGGGAAGCATTTCAAGTTCCATTAGTTTCAGTGAGAAATGCAGATAATCTGCACTTTGGAAAATCAGGTCAATACAGTATCGTAAAGACTACTTTGCACATAACACCTCTTTTTCGTATTCAGAGGCTTCACAATACCACAAGTTCTTCATCAGAAATGGCAAGACTGATCTTTTCTGTAAGTATTTCTTTCTATTTAATATCTCTGAAAAAGCCTCAGGATGTTAAAACATACAAAGAAATAAATGTCTTTGTGGTATACACAATTAAAATTGATCTCTTTATCTCTGTAAATCAGATATGGGGAGTAATGTAAGAAAGACTGTGCAAATGATTAAATTACAAACCTTTTCATTGTCAAATATTTAATCATAAAGTGTGATATAGACTTAAATGAAAACAAATTTTGCTAGGGTTATTGGGTATATGCTTTAGGTAATGTTCCTATACTATTTTTTCTCCAGAATACAACATATGATGTTGAAATACTGTATCATGTGCAGATTAAAGACAAATTACATATAGATGGGGTTACATTTAATTACCTGAAATAGCTTTGTATGTTGAGTGGAAACCACAGTTTTCATCAACACCATATTAATTATTGCTGCCGAAAGCTGTAATTGACTACTGTGTTTTTCGGCTCATGAGTCAATGGTGACTAAATGTTTACTTTACTCCTCCTAATTGCCTAAAAAGCAGCACTTGTTTTTCCCTGGAAAATCTGTGGTCTAAGTTTTGCTCTTGTTTTCATGCATATAACCCCACAATCATTTACATGTATAGCTGAAAGCACAGTTGGCTTCAAAATTCCTGGCAAAAATGGTTAAGTGAGGGGCTCTAGTTCTCTTAGCATCCAATACGAAGAAAAAGGAAATGTTGTGTCAATACTGTCCCACTTCTGGCTTCATTCTTCCATGTGGCCCTGTAGAAGACCTGAACTTGCATTTAGAACAGGGTGTCTACAGACCTCATTTGACCTTGTGTCAGCTGAATTCAAGATCCTTGTGGTAAAAGCACAAGCTCATCTTCTCAGTTATAACAAGCATGTAAGGGAATATGGTATACATGAAGGTGACTTGGGCTACCATCAGGATTTTCTGCCACAGGAATTGCTTCGGAGATGCAAATACAGTGAAAAAGGACCAGACGTGAAACCAGATGCTGTGAACTCACAGGGATTAGACTCTTCTCCACCTTTACAGATCTCTCACAAGACCAAGCAGAAGCATTGTGGTTCCCAGGAGAAGGTGTATAGAAGTAAGAAGCATTTCTGCTACAGGGAATTTGAGAAATTGTGGAATTACTAGCCTTGAAATTGCGTAATCTCTCCATTCAGAGTCACACTTCATCCTGTGGAGATTATAGAAATAATGCAGAAGATGGCACAGAAAATAAGAGGAAAGAAGTGACCAACCTAATCTGGAAAATTGAAGATTAGCTGAAGGGTAACAGAAGAGAAGGAATTATCTTTTTCAAAAAAGAGAAAAAATAGGTGGGGAGAAAAAAAAAGGCGAGAGTAGTTCAAACAGCTGGAGATCACTGCCCCTCTCCCTCCATTCTGTCTTTTGCTGACAGTGACAGTGACTATTGTCCTGGTAGGAAATGCTCTCCTGTAAGAATGTCACCATCAGAGTACAGGTTTCTCTCAGCTTCACGTGAATTGGGGAAACACTGCTGATTTTCAGAAGCTTTGGCATCTCTGTCAAGAGAATGACAACTGATTTTTCTTTTATATTATTCCATTTCACAAGCCTTCCCAAAAACCTGGTAGGGATGAGTATTTTGAGTTTGGAGGGAACCAACCCTAGATTTCAGCAAAATTCTATTCCTGTTACAGCTAATGAAAAGATTTTTACCACAGGGTCACTCAGATCATTGGGTAATCCGATGAATACTACTAGACCTTTCAATGTTAGCAGTAGTCATTGAGTTATGTGGACTAAGATGCTCCTCAGGCGTAAGGGCTGGGACAAACGGGCATTTCCTCCGTATTGACTACCAGTCTGTCAAAAATGTCATGCATTCCCAAGAGAAGCCCTCCTGTCCATTGCTAACAAAGTGGGTGAGACACAGGTTTTGTATCCATACTTGAGAACACATTGAAAGGTGTAGCTGAAGGGACAAAGAGTTTTGGGCCATCTAGGAAACTGCTGCAGTGCTGAACCACAGTAACAAAGACTTGACAAACAACTCAGGTTTAAAGAAAACAAATCTGTTAAATGAAGTGGGTGTCACTAAACCTTTCTGGAGTTTAAATAAATCACTTTTGCTGGGCTTTTGGCAAATGCATGTGTATCTGTGGTACACAAAAATAACTGTATTGCTGTATATGCTTTTTAAAATTATTTTTTAGGTGATTTTACCAGTCAGACTAAATTTGCAGTAATGAATGCTTTCCACAGACTTGCAAACTTAAACCTCTGGCATAGATTTCATTCATATTACCAAGTTCTTATTCTTTTTACTCACTATTTTTAATGTGCCTTGTATCATCAAGGTTTTTCTCTCACTAATGGCAATGATGTTTCTTTTCTGGGATCGTGTACAGCTACTGTGTTCATTTTTTTGTTGCAGAAACCAGTCTGTGTTCAGACACGAATTGTGTTCTTGCTTAAGATCTCAATACATTTTCATAATGATCCTTAACATCCTTTTGACACTTCTTTCTTTGCCTTTCTGGCTCTATATTTTGACAGTTATTCCACAGGAAAATAAAAGATCTTTATTTAGTAGTGGTGAATTTATGATACACCTGCACAGTTCCACCTTGGAGCTGGAATGTAATGTCAACAAAGCTTGTCTGGCAGTACATGAATTCTCCATGGGGCTTCTTTTCATTGGAGGCTCTACTAGAAGAGGGATGGATATACATGGACATGTTGTTGTCCAAAATTTGTACAGAGACACATACATAGACATTTGTTGCTGTTGTCACCTCCGGATGGGGACTACTGATTCACTGATTTTCAGTACTTGCAGAACTTTCCTTATTAATATACTAGGTTAGCTTGAGAAAAATGGAGACATGAAAATTTATTTCTATTTGTATAGTTGCTGCCATCTTACACACACACACACACACGCATGCACCCATGTCTATATTGGATCATCTGTTTTTCAGGAGTCTACACTAAAAAAAAGAGCAGTTTCAAAATAAGAATATCACAGGAAAAAATATAGGCATGAACTCGAACCAAGAAAAGAAGACTGGGTGAAGAATATTGTGTATTCTGGTGTCAAAACATTCCCTGAATTTTGATGAAATATGTAAGAAATAGATCCCAGAATATCAGACACCTAAATGCCAGTTCCCTTAGCTTTCAGTCTCTTTCTCTAGTTGGCTCAATAGAAATTTAGATGGTTGCTTATGAGCATCCATATTTTGAAACAAGGCTCTGCTTTTTGGGGGAAGGAGAAGCTGTATTGTATTAGACCAAGAATTTTAAACAGAATCACTATGATGTGACTCTTCATCAGTTCACAAAGAGATCAGCTGGCCTTCTCACCTTCCTTCAACTTCATTAGAATGGCAATATATGACTTACCACATGAAAGCTGCATTCCCTGCCAAGTAAATTAAATTCTTATAATAAGAAGCAGAGTGGTCCAGTGGTCAAAAAGTAGGGCTGGCAGCCAGCAACTCCTAAATTTTAATCCCAGTGCAACTTAGTGAATAACTTCAGGCTAGTTACTTAACCTCCTAGTTTCCACTTCATAAAATTGTAATAATAAAAGTGTTTTTCTGAAGACCAATTAGTTAATGCTTGTTCTCCATCTGAAGAGAAAAATGCAAAGTACCGTGCAGGTACTGAGCCTAATTAATTCTTAAACTCTAATCGTATCAAAGCCTCATCATGATTACCCCAGTTAAGTAAACTGATAAGATTATCAGAAGTATAGAGCCAAAACACCCAACACTTTTGATTCACAGGATCTGTAAGGGACCTGTCATCCACGTTGACCCAAGGGCAATGTGTGACAGGTTGAAAAGCCAGCCCATGGCTCCCCATGGGGTGTGCTGGTGTCTGACAGCTCCAGCTCCGCTTCCACCCCCTTGTACAGGCTGCTACACCATGGTGTAAGCATTCTGAGAGCCAAAGGGTGCTGCTGCGAATCAAACATCCAGATGGCACTGAAGTGTGAGGCTGCTGTTTAGATCTCACATTTTGTTTAGGTTGGATCGCTGTTTGAGGAGGATGAAAAGCAAAAGCTATTCTTTCCAAGGCTCCAAACTCAACTGATGCCCACTTAAATAGTTCCAGATCTGCTTCGTATAGACAGAAACATAGGAGCAATTTAAGTGTTTTGAGAGAAATATCCACTTCTTCCTAAGCCTCCTCTCTGTTGGAGACCTGCCATCACAAACATGGAGGACATGCAGATCTGAAGATCCATAATTTATGGAATAGTGTGGAATACTAGGCAGATCAAACGTCTGGTGGAGTGGCTGTTGTCAAGCCCTCAAATGTTTAACTGATTGCACTTGTCAAAGAGCTGTAGCATAGATCTGAGGGGAGAGTTTGGCCCTTAGTGTTGCTGGTTTTCATCCCATAATTTCCAGAGTGTTCTTTGTGCCTTGTTTACTGCAGAATATGATTAGATTTTAATTTAACAGGCAAGGAACGTGTCTTTCATGTGGCAAGTCAGAAGGGCCTTGGAGCTTTATAGTGGGGATGGGGGAATGGGGCTGGCGCTCATTGTGAAGCAGTGGAGAGTCCTGCTATATTGCTCATCTTAAGATGCTGTTTATAAATAGGTCCCACTTGTCTGGGGCATAATGATTTCAATCATTTGTGCTGTATAAATAAACAGGGCATTGTGAGCTTACTTGTTCAGGAATTGTCCCTGGCTTTAGTTTTGGCCACAGACTCCCAGAGGCCTGCAATCAATCTAAGCGGGAGGATTGAAAGAAACAGTCCGTTTGTGATCCGAAGCCACTAGGGGAGAAGGGAGGGCCAGTGGGTCTGGAGGGGGAAGCAGGAAAGCGGAAAAGGGTCCTGGTGAAGGACAGCCTGGGAGAGCCTCTAGCCAGCCTGCCATGAGCACGAGGCTGGCCAAGGCTGACGGGATGCAAAATGGGCTCTTCATGGTCTGGTGGGACACAGGCAGTCTGCAGGGAAGGAGACTGCTCCCACCCAGTGTGGTGTGAAGCACTGGAGGGCAAGCAAGGACTGTGGCATGTCCTGTCTAGGAGGCACTGAATGTGCCAACCGAGAGGTAGATTGGAAAGGGCAGCACTGACTCACTGCAGGCTGTGCCCACCCACCTTGTGCTCTATTTGCTTCCATGGATTCCTCCACTTGCACAAACTACTCAGCCAAGCTCTGCTCTCAGTCCCCCGCCCTTGCAGCCTAGTTTTTGTCCCTTCTTGTTTCAGACCCATAGACTTCCATAGGCTTGACTTAGGAAACATAGGAATTAAAAAATTAAAGAGTTTTCCTTGATGACAGTAAATACTTTGCAGGTTTCTGCTGACGTACAACATGCTTTTATTTTCTGACACAGCACTGAAGATGTGCAATTCATTTAGTAGCCCTGTCAGCAAATCCTGCCCCTCCTGTGTAAGCACTGCATATTTGGGGAGGAGCTGTGGTAGTCCCATGTTCAGAGCTGCTTATGAGGAGAGAGACATAAGGTTCTCCTGAATTTACCAGTTCTTTACTAATGTTTGGGCTTTTTGTACCTCCAGTCATTGAGTCTCAACTTCCCACAGACTTTGGTATTTGTCTGTTTGCCTGACACCTTAACGATCACCTTCCTGTCTTATTTAAACATCCTCTGCAGCACAGCGGAGAAGGAGTGGAGAGGATCCAGTAAAGCATGGAACTACAGTCCTCACACATCCTCCCATCCTCATTCCTCAAAGTCCTACATGGGCTTTCTGGGTTGATACCACAGCCCTGCCAAAATCAGTGGGATGAACCTACCAGTTAAGAAAAGCAGAAAAATAAATTTTTTTTGAGGAAATATGTAAAAATTGTTCTAGGACCAGCCAGGAAGCTGGAATTGATGCCATCTGGTCTATATAGTTATCATGTCTAGCAGACAAAGTTTAATAGATGATTAAGAATTCATTAGGAAATGTTACTTCATCTTCCTGATATAAAAATAAAAATCCTCAAAACGAAGCGAAGTTTTCTTAGTAGTTTCCCCCAAATGGTTTTCAGTTTCGCTAAGTACCTGGAAACCTAAAGAAAAGCACATAATAAGTAGAAACAAAACCTTGGTTTTGAATAATCCAGCTATACCAGTCTTCCATTTACCTTCCAAATTCTGTGTACTTTATAATGAGAATAAGGTCTTCTTTCTTTTCCCTTTTAACTCAGTTCAGAAAATATTAAATTTGAATTCCTGTCTTGTCAAGGATGAACCTCTAAATACTTCATATGTATTGGTATGTCTTAAGATCTGCTTTTGTCCTGAATACTGTTGCTTGGAAGGTTAATGAATTATACCTAAAAGGTTGTCATTTGGAAAATTTTGTTTTAAATTACCAAAATTAAAGAAACGGTTCCTTTTTTATGTGTATATATAATTATTGCACTTTCTATTTAACAATCTAGCTTTCATTTTCATTATCAGAATCATAAAAATGATTGAAGTGATGGTTTCTTTTTAACATGCAAACTGTTTCGTGCCAGAAGTTCTGAGAAATTAGATTTGCTTTTTCTATTTGCAGGTATAAAAGGAATTATGTCTGCTTATTTTATTTTGGTTTCTTTCTGTTTTTTCCAACTTCATTTTATTCTACTTTTCAAATGTTTCCTCTGCTGTTTACAAGTGAGGAAGAAAATCACTACAATTATTTTTAGTGAAACAAATAGAGGGAGTGAAGAAGTTCAGATGAAAAGTTATATTTGTAAAGGCAGAATAGAAAAGCAATTCACATTAATTCAAAGCAGAGTCTCTTTATTGGATTATAGGCTGATTGTGTTTACAAATACACTGCCAAGAGGGTTTTAATTTTGGGGCAATTTCATTGTTCATAGATATATATCTATATATAGATATATATCTATGAAATTATGTGGTTATGTGTTTTAAATGAGATACAGCTCCTTACTGCTTAATGTAATATATGCTTCCACTTTATGACATAGTGCAAAAGCAGAGCAATTTCAGAACAACTTAGTTGAAATATCATCATAAATGAAAGATGTAAACAATGTTACGTTTATAGACACAGTTTAAATTTGAATTCACTGGAACTTGGTGATCTCTTTATTTAACAAGGATGGACTTTATTATGAAAGCAGAATCAAGCCATAATACTACCCCTTTGATTTCAGGCTTTTCAGCATTTACTACAACAAGGTAAACACAAGAGTTTACATCCTCAGGCAGACCACAGCTCCATCTAGTTCAATATTCTTTCTCAAAGAGGAGTCAATACTACATGTCCAGAGGAAAATATAAGAAAACTAGTAAATATAGAATGAATTTTCTCCCAGTCTCTACCTTCCCATGTGGTTATTTTCTTTCAGTCTACCCTCTGTCATGAATGAGTTTTTTAATACCCTCTCATGTGGGTATTACATATATTAAAATGTGGGATTACCCCCATTTTATAGATTGATGATTTGATGTAAGGAATGGTATTGGCAACCTTCAAGCTTTAGTATTGCAATAGAGACATCTGACCTGGCTTTAAAGAAATCTATGTGGTTGCTGGAGAAGTCTATGGCACTGTTCCTCCCTACATCGTATTTGGTGGGTTTTATCCAGACTTGCAAAAACAAGCTTGTTTTGTTTAAATGACCATGTTTACCTTGAGCCCAGTTGCCCTTGATCAGCAAGTAGATTTCAGAGCAGGGTTTGCATCCTTGGAGGATTCAGATCAACTATGGGGAACATTAAAAGCAATTATCCCTTGTAACTTAGTAAATTTTACCAAATTGTAAGAGAATAGACATGTGTGAATAATCTCGGCCTGCAGGAGAAATGAATTTGTTGAGAACTTTTACAGACAGCATCCAAAGGCATTTAATGTGTTCATGGACTAGAGTAAAAACCCTGCACGTAAACGTATTATTTGCATTGTTTAAAACCATACGTGGACAATGCCATTCTCTAAACAAAGCTGAACTGAAATCTCAGGTCTGAATGCCTGTAACCCTATGATGGGGAAAAACATCAAATCCACACTTATGTTTTTCGTGTGTATATCCATTACTCTCATTAGTTCAAGTTTCACTGTTGATAAAGTAAATTTTTAAAAAATGTTTCTACATAGGCTATGATAAAATGGAATTTATATTATATAGAGGTCTTTTCTGTTTGGTTCTGCTATGGTCTTTGCTAATGTTTCCTATTATTTTTGATATAATAATAATAATAATAATAATAATAATAATAGTGGTTAACAAAACCGTAAAGCTTCATTGACAAGGTAAGTTAAAAAATTATTGCAATTACTCTGAGTCTGTTTCCCACTTCTTTTGAATACTAAGTTTGAAAAGTGTTTATGCAGTTTCAGCATCTTTCCTACTTCTTCCTTCAAATCTAACTTGGGTGCTTTTTGACCTAATAATCTGGTCATGCATGACATCACAATCTGCTGCCATGGAAAGGACTATACTATCAAACAAGTAAGATGGCCAAAGGTTGCCTTACAGCCTTTGAAGAGAGATAGAGATTTCAAAGGAAAAATCCATTAATACTTACATATAGTGCAATGGGAAATATCATACTACCTTCAATGACATAATTTTAAAAGGAACCACCCAAGTTGGCTGAGCTCCTATCTCCTCTCAGAATCCTCCATTTTCAGAGGTAATTTAAGTTTTATAAGTATGTTCATATATATAAACAAACCACAAACTGTGAATGCTATGCTAACCACTGCAATCCAGTGAGTCTTTCTCTTTGCATTCAGATTGAAATCTGAGAATTTGATACTTTTGCAACAATCCTAAATCTACGATAGATTTCCTGAGTGATCTAAGTGCTCTGTAAAATGGTAGGCTTGCTGACAGCAAAGACTTAAGTAAGTCGGTGCTTAAGAATATCTGTAGTGTACAGAGCTGGGTTTAGGCTTCCAGCACTGCACCCCTTCAGAGGAAGTTGTGGGACATGACCAAAAATAGGTCAGTTCTGCAGTGAAGAAAAAGAGAGAAACGAGGCACCAAGAGGAGTCACACAAGGTCAGCTTCACTGCTCCTTCTGCTGCCAGGGGATCAGATGGCTTGAGGCAATGATTTGTGCCTCTGGGAGAGCTCCCACCTGCCCCCCTCACCTGTGTACCATGAACCTTGAAGCAGCTGCAGCAGCGTGTCTGGTTTTCTGAGGCTGTGGTATAAACAAAATACGTATCAGAGCCATGGCTGGATTTCCTTTCTGGAAATTTGCTGTCCAAGTTAGTTGCTTGTTTTGGTTATGCCTAGAGCTGATCCTGTATGCACAGCAATTACCCTTTATTATGCCTTTGAAATTAGGCAATGGTAGGATACAGCAGAAGTAATGCTGCTTTAATGGTTGAAAAGCTTTTATGGACCATAGGTGTGGCTGTTTGTTTGTGTTTATATTCCTAATTTGTAGTTTGCAACCTCACTGAGGTACTAGACCTCAATGAGCACTGAGCCATAAAGAAAGGTTTTCTTTTCCATTTGTTGAAGTTCTATAACAGAAGAAAAAAGTGAAAATTCTTTAAAGAGAAAAAATACTTTCTCTTCCTTGATTTTATCACACTCAGAATGGTTATCTTTGAACACTATCAAACAACATGCATCAGGCCTGCAAATGGCTGACAGGATTTTCTTCAGGCCTTCAGAGAATTCTTTCTCATAGAGCATAAGAATGAGAAGATTTCAGCATCAAAGACTCAAAAAATTAGGGCTGTCTGAAAGCAGAGTATTGTTACTGAATTTTTTTTTCAGTAGCATTAAGGAAGCTGAGTTTATCCAGATTTGGACACTCTGTTAGGCAACTGTCCCTTACTTAATAAATTAGCAATCTGCTGTATTTTCTTCAGGTAATCATTTGTGCAGTTGGTGTAACTAGACCCTGCCTGCTCTTGGCAAGGATGAAAAATACATCACTGCTTCTATCTCCAAGGTAAATTATTCTTCAGGGAAGTGTGCCTCTGGGGAATATTTTCTTAGGAGACCCATGAACAATGAGAGATTTTCCACAGGGAATGCCTACAGGGTAAAGTGTACTTCAAAGGGAGAGATCCAAGATGAAATGAGACTCTTCAAAGGCCAGCTCCACTTCCCCTCTCAACAAGACAAATGACTTCAAAGGGGAACCCACCAAGGTTGTAAATAACTTTTCCCCATAATACAAAAACTTTATTGAAGGCAAGTTCTCTCAGTAATGTGATATTTTTAAAGAAATCACCCAAAGCCAGGTGAGGTCTAAATGCATCCAATGACCATCAGTATAAAACATTTCTATTCTTCAAGTAAATGTATGACCATCTAGAGATCTTAGGGAATTGAAATATGCACTGTTCGTTTCCTTTACACTTATATAAAGTTATAGCAGGATTTAAAGCTTACAGGTCTGATGGCCTAAGGAGCCATGAAAATGTAACAACCGCTTTAGGCACCCTAGGGACCATTTCTATCCAGTGCTGTTTTTCAAGTTAGCAACAGCTACCAAAAGTCGGTGAGGGACTAAGAATACCCTATTTTTACATAGGACATTGCATTTCACAGGAACAATCTGACTGAAGTGTCTCAGATTCAAAACTATATTAAAGCAATATCAATTAAAGGTAACCTTTCTTCTTTGATCTTTCACTAGATCGATATCTTATAGCAAGGCAGCGTCTTCAGGTATGCCTTCGTACAGAAAGTGAATGTAAAAGGCAATCAGAATCATATAATGATTGAATAATTCTGATTGTAAGGAGGTCTCCAGTCCAGTGTCCTGCTCAAAGGATGCTCACTGAACTCAGACCAGGTTTCTCGGGACTTTGTCCAGCTTGTTCATGAAAACCTTGAGGGATGGAGCTGTGTTTCAATCTCTTTGTTGACTCTTTCTCATCTGCTATGCCCTGCTGTGAAAAGTCTGGATCTATCTTCCAACAACCTTCACAGTGGGACTAATTCCCTCTTACATCATCATTTCTCCAGGCTACACAGCAGCACTGGTAGAAGAAAAGAGAAAACAGCAGCAACAGAGACCCAAAATAACCCTTGTCATTAGCATTACAGAGAGTCTTAAGAGAAGAAAACAGCTACTGAACCCGTTGCCAGTGAGACAAATGGTAGAGGAGGTTCAGCTAAAGAATCTCTCAGGGTAAAATCCAGTTAAATGTCATAATAAACCTGAAAATAATCCTCTGATCAAGCCACAGAAAGATAAATAAAATCCTACTAATGTTTGTCTACCCCTAGAGATCTACTGTACAAGAAGTTAATGCTGACTTCACCAGATATATCATGGAGAAACAATCCCCTATTACTCACTACTCACAGCCACACACATATATGCACTCTAATGGAAAGGAGCCATACACAGTGGCACCAGACTATTGATATTTCTACACTATTGTTTAAGTAATGCACAACATTTAATATGTCAAATGGCATGACCGTTAAAAAAACAACTAATTACTAGGTACTCTTCTCACAAATCAATGATGTCATTTAGAATTGGCCTGGACAAAACAATGAGTGTTGTATACATTAAGAGGCAACACTGCACTTAATGCTGGAGGTCTGGAAGAGTCTCAGAGGCTCTCCTTCTGTGGGCTTTAGCCTGGTTTGCTGAGGAAGAGAAATAATCATGATTGCACCACGTGTATGTGTGATCAGTATATCAGTACATTTAGAACATGCTGGCTAAACTCAAGCAAGAATAGGAGACAAAGATCTCCAGTATCACAAATTCTTTCAGATTTTATGAAAATTGGTAGCTGTGCAGAGTGGAAAGAAGTTAGTAACATTCTTAAGCCCCTCTGAGGAAAGAGCCACTGTGTGGATCGACCACTGGCTGAGCTCAGAGAGTCCTCTTTGGACCTCCAGATCTAGCTACAGATTTGGAGACGTGTTCTGTGGCTCACATGAAGGAAATTGTTAATTGCTTGACTCCAGTCTGCATACTCCTTCAGCTGAAAAAGTTCTGGCTGGAAAGACAATGCATTGTGATGCACTAAATATCTGTCACAAATATTTGAATCCAAATATTGTCTATTTTTACAAAAGCTCATCAGTTCTCTGACACAATTAGCTTTTAATCCTTTGTGTGGCTCTTTATGAAACCATCCATAAAAATACCACTCCAGAGCCAAACTTCAAGTCCCTTCCTCCCTTTCCTAAACAGGAGGCTTGACTTTTGGAAGGAAAAGCTGCAGTGCAGTTTAATAATGAGATTCTCCAAGTCTTTCTCTTAAATGCAACTGAACCGTCAAACTGAAGTTTTCCCATAAATTGTCTGTGCCCACAAACTCGATAACATGAACAGGTAAAGCGAAGCAATGTTATGACTGAATACAAAACAGTTCTCATCAAGGGCTCCACACTGATTTTAATGAGGTGTGTATGGTGTGTGCCCAATACCAGATGACAGTCCACCATGCAAGACTTTGCAAGGCAGACATGGCTGTCCCTACCTGTGCCTTTTTTGATACAATTTAATCAGAGGGGGTGATAAGCAAATATTAACTAGAAATAAGGAGACAGAACCAAAAAAACCCATCAGAAATATGGCTGTACTTTTTTAGTCATGTACCCCCTGCTGGATTTTGCTGTGTGTCTGGAACAGAGTGTGTTTTCCCCAGGAAAAGGCATAATTGCTTCCTTCACCAAATCACAATCTAAGACTTACTTGGGCTTTGGATTTGGCCATTAAGTCATAGTTCAAAAGGGAAATTTCACTTTTAATAACTGTGAGGTCTCCTAGCACACCTTTGAATGATAAGTAAGCAATAACCTTAGCTGAACTTTCTGAAGTTCACCAATCAATAAATTCTGTGCATGTATAAAATATATGTTTCATTTAAATATCATGCTGTCAAATCTTTGAGAAGACTCTTACTTGAATTATCAAGAAAGGGTTGGGTTTTTTTATTTTTTGTCCAGTGCAAGATTTTATTTAGATAACCAGGTTAAAACTGCTTTTTTTTAGCATGGCTGGAATGACTATCATGAATCTTAATTTAGAAAGCACTTAGCAGTTACTGTTGTAATGAAACTAAATAATCACAAGAATCAGGACTGATAATAATGGGTCAAGATACCTAAATTAGAATATGAGTAGCTTTATTGCTTATAGATTTCACTAAAATTGCATTTGCTGTTTATGGACATTAAATGGAACTCTTGTTAATAAAGAGAATGCTAAAAGCTTCACCTGAATTTTCTTTATGGCATGCATTCTAAAAATTGAAAAATATTCACAGTAATAATAAGTAATAAATCTATGAGGAAACTTTTATTATGTTTTCATCATTACTCTCTCTCTCCTTTGAAGTTTTATACCCAAAAGGTATCTAACTAATCATCAGGTATTATTTTTCACTTTCAGACACTTATGAAAGACAGAAAATAAATGAAAGGAGCTCAAAAATGGAAATAACTACTGTTGCAATACCAGCAGTCAATTACCATTACAATTTATCCAGCAAGTTGAAAGCTGTGAAGTTACCTCCAAAAAACTTGTGGGTTTGCTGCAAAGGCCTCTGGCGAAAAAAACGTATTTTGTGTAGTTTACTACAATATTGACCACATCCGGGTAGACTTCATCTACTTGTGCACCTGCAATCAGCTGCAGCATGTCAGCACCAGCTTAGAGTACACAGAGTTCATCCTCCATGGGCCATCTCTGTGCAAGTTCACACTCTCTGCTGCTGGCATGTAGCACTCAGGTGGTCAGTTCGTAGCCTGGCTGATGGATACAGGACCCGGGGTTGTAATTCTGAGAGCACCCCTGTCTGAAATATCTACGATTTTCCTTTCCGATCAAAGCCCAAAGTAGAGAGTTTCAAAGTGATAAAGAGGTTCTGCTATATGTTACTGGAACTCAGAACACTTTGGCAGTGTTACAGTACTTTTCTCTTGTAGAGCTCTGTGTGTGCTGTGCCCAGCACAGGCAGTCTACACAATCACAGGGGTGTGTATGTGTGGGACAGCAAGATCTCAGATTCTGGGCTTAGAGAATTTAGGCTGAGTGGGTTCTGAGCTGGTGACAACCTGGGTACCAAGAAAAGAAAAGAATTTATGTTATGTAATGCATTTTCTGCTAGAATCCAATATTTTTTTTTTTTGTTACAGCAGCAGAGTGACTGTCATGTGGCTGAACAGAGGTCATATACATCACTTACATATTTATTATCACTTACATGTTTATTCCCTACTGGTGCTCACTTCTTTTTCCTCAAAATAAATCCTTTGAAAAATCAAACCTCCAAATTGGTTTTAAAAATAACAAGAGTGAACACTAATTAATATATTTATTTATGCACTAATTTATTTTTATTTATTTTTAATTTCTTACCTTGTTTCTTCTGAATTTTGCACAGTAAGTGGGTCATATTTTCAAGTTTTCAAAATAATGAAAACATATTCTCACCTAGTATCTTGACTAAGCACAGCAAACTCCCAAGAAAAACATATAAAAATCTAATATTGCAGAACTTGTGATTGCTTGACTGTGTGGGGGAAGCAAAGGGGGATTCAGAAGGGCTGTGGGAATTATTGTGTACTTCACAGTTTCAGTGTGCATACTACTTCTTTGGTACTTAAGTACTGTAAGATGACCTTTACCACATGCAGGGGGAACAAAAGAAAAGTGTTTGTTTCTGGGAATTCATGTTGGGGCCAACTGTAAGCAAAAAAAGCATACACGTAATATTTATAATGAAAAGCATATTTTAGTGACAAATAATATTTAGTGATGCCTAAGATGCATTAACAGAAAACTATACCTAGCACTGAGGTGCAGGTGAACCTATATAAGCATGGTAGCCTCTGAGTAACAAATTCCTGCATTAAGTTCAGGAAGATATGAAGGATACACCCAAATTAAGTAATAGCATCTTCGTTCACTCGTTTCCCATTTTAATTTGGCTGCAAGGCTGGGTGGGATGAGAAAGCTATAAAATGTAAACCAGCAATGAAGAATCTCCAATGCCCTGCCGTGGTCAGGATGGAGGAACCACAGATCGTGGACACACTGCCAGGGCCCTCAGAGAAACATCTTGCCCATCTCAGCATGAAGGTATAAACCACTATGAACTGAAAGGCAGCCAAACATTTTGCAGTGCTTTGGCTTATCCTTGGATTCTCCTCTCCACTTACAGGCCAAGCCCTATCCTATTTAGTTTCCAAAACCTCACATTATCAAAGCCTGAGGCTGTAGGGTTGCAGTGAATCCTGGGAAACTTGTTTCAGCAAATCTTAAGTCAAAAGCTGACCACATCTTGGACAAGACAGAGCATTGCCTGGCTAACAGATGTCCATGAATGTTGGCTGAGGTTTTAGTATAGCCATGTGTAATATCTGACATGTTCCTGTTTTCTGTTTCACAGAGTGTCTGTGAAACTGAAATATTTTGTGTGAAAGGTTTTGCTATGTTTCTTTTTTTCGTGTGTCTGAAGAACATTTAGGTCAATTTCAGTGTTCATAGGGGTTGGTTTGTCTGTTCTAGAAGCAGCAATAGAGATGAGAATTCCCAAGTTCTTGTGTCTAACTGGGATTTTTGTACCAGGTAAATCAGGTGACAGTATTTTACTTACATGGCTGAATTAAATGGAAGATGTTTGGTTTTTGCATAGATGTGCATGCAAATATACCAAAGTATATTTTGGCAAATCTGTATCAATTGACTTGTATATACAAGTAAAAAAGGTATCTCCTTCCATTTTTGATTCCTCTGTCTATTAATTTGCCTCAGTATGGCTTTCACTGTTTTGCAAAAATTATGTTTTAACAAAGCATTTTCACAGATGCTTAACTTGAAGGATGCAGGACCTGGTCACTGAATCAAAGCTGTAGCATTCATGTATTTCACTAATCGGTGGGTAAAGAAGGAGATTTGAGCAGGTCTGTCTTAGTTCTACAACTTTTTGTTTCCCAGATATGAATGTGGAGATGGTGATCAAAGAGAAATAGCGTAAGTTTTTATTTATATAAAAAAATCCAGACCTAAACTACAGGAGGTCTTGAGTGAAATGTGCTGATATCCAATAATTATGTAAGATCCCAATCAACTCACTGAAAGGGCTTACAGTGGTTCCTGTTACTCTGGGTTAAATGCACTGTAGTAATACCGACCAGATATCCTCAAGAGGTCAAAACAAGACAAAAGTTTACCGGCAAACTTTAGAAAAATCACGGAACTTTGGCAAAAGGTTTAGTACAACATCCAATCAACAGAAAACACTTCTCACAGCATTAACTTGGTCCATTTAACTTAGTAAACTTTAAACCCATTTGATCTTAAGTTACTCAAAATGTTCCAAGAAGAGGGAACTAGAAGAAGAAGAAAGACAGAAAAGATATAGAAAAGCACAAATATAGTTACCATCTCCTAGGTTCCATCAGTGTTCAGACAGAAGCTCCAAAAGGAGTCAGGGTTAAGGACGGTGTTGACCTCATGCTCAGCCTTAAATACCCCTTGGCCTCCATGGGCCCTCCTCCCAGGTGGGACTTCTGGTCATTTGGCCACTCAGGAGCTGGATTAGGGACTCTGGGGTGGAGTGTGGGGCATTTCCTGGGGTTTGCCAATGATTGGCAGCTCTGCCAGGCTGGGATACTGGCTCTAGGTGGGTGTGGGGCAGGTCACTGCCTTGACAGGCCAAGGCATGACCTTAACCCCTCCCACATGTATCCCAAAATGTCTCAAGACATTAATCCTTCCAGGCTTTGACAACTTATTTGTACAAGGCATACCCTGGAATGTTAACTGTGTGAGAGAGTGGTTCTATTACAACCAGGAGAAAAGGATGGACAGGTATTGCTCTCAGTAATATCATACAATCTATGGTAAGCAAAGTCTGGATGCTAAACATTTAAAAATGCCCTGCCTCATAGTCTGTCAAACAATTCCTTGTGGTTTTTGAACACACTGCCTTGAAATCCAACAAAGGCATGATTTTCAGGGCACTACTGGAGTTACATGGGTAACTCTAGATAAATTCCTTTGAGAACTAAATAGATCAGAGAAAATATGGTTTGCCTAAAAATTACATTTATACTCTTCCTTTTGTGCTGGGATAAACCATGTTTTCCATAGAATAATGCTGCAGCCCCACATAAAAGTTGTGGAGGACTTCAGGTTAGGAGAGGTCAGCAAGGATGCTCAGTAGTGTAACTAACTTGCTGGTGAGCGAGCAGAGGATAACAAAGATGATTAAGGGACTGGAGCATCTCTCTTATGAGGAAAGGCTGAGGGAGTTGGGCCTGTTCAGCCTGACTGAGAGGGGACCTCACCAATGTCCAGAAGTACTTGAAGAGAGGGTGCCAAGAAGACAGAGCCAGGCTCTTCTTGGTGGTGCCAAGCAGTAGGACAAGGGGCAATGGGCAGGAACCGATGCACGGGAAATTCCACCTGAATATAAGGAAGAACTTCTTTACTGTGCAATGATCGCACACCTGAACAGATTGTCCAGAGAGATTGTGGAGTCTCCCTCACTGGAGATACTCCAGAACTGTCTGGATGCAATCCTGTGCCACGTGCTCTTGGATGACTGCTTGAGCAGGGAGGTTGGACAAGATGACCCAATCTGGTCCCTTCCCACCTGACCCATTCTGTGATTCTGTAAAGCAATAAATATGAAAGTAGGAAATTATCTATTTTTTAATAATTTCATTTGAAGCATTCTGGCCCTGATTCTGGTATGACAGACACTGGTATATCAGTTTGTGAGTGTAAATATCTTGGCTTCAGATACTGATTGAAATGAATTCTTGAAGAATTCTTTTGACTGCAATTTTGCATGGGTATATATATGACAGGCTGAAAACCTTTCTTAAAAATACAGAAAACAGAGAATTAAAATCATATACAAGGACGGAGAAATAAAATAGAAAAGGCACACGAAAACTATATGTGAGAAAGGAGAAAAAGTGAACTAACTGTGGTGCATAAAACAAAAGAAAAAACACCAGAATGTACCAGAGTCAGTGGAAAAGGGAATGTCTGGGTAGATGGCAGGAAGCCTGAGGGAGGCCTGAAGAAAAAAAACTGCAAGAAAAGGATATCAGAAAAAAAGGGAGGGGCTGAAAGAGGAGAAATGTAGAGCTAGAGCCGATGAAACTCATGAACCCACCAAAGAGAAAATTTTTATTTTAGTTTTTGAGTTTGGAATTGGGTTTTTCATTAACTTTACTTAACAGAGGCAAAACGGTTCTAACGTATGGATACGATGTTTTTAAACATTTGTTATTCTCTGAAAACCTGTAAGTCTGGCTCATGATAAATGACTCTCCATGTTTTTGTGGAACTAAATTTTACATTCAACATCTAGACTTTCCAGGGTAGAAAAACAGTTGGTAATCCTTGTAATCTTGCTTCATGAAAACATGATCTGCAGAGAAATGGATGGTGAACTGCTAATAATTTCATTAAAAAAGATGTTTTGCCATTAAACTGCATCAACACACTCATGAATACCCATGCATGTGCACAATTGTTTTTCTTCAGACAGGAAGAATACACTGCTTAAGTGGTGTGTAAAAATTTAAATTAATTTAGCCAGCTTTAATAAGGTATTGTCAACTGATTTTGTTACAAATAACTATTTAAAGATCAATTTTCATATACAATCAAAGCTTAGGAAAAAGATCATTTCAATATGCCAAAATTTCTTTCATTTCTCAGTCTCTCTTTTCTCCCCTTGCCCTTCCATCAGTGGCTAGCTATTAAAGCTAAAATGGTTGTAATCATTATTATAATAGATCCCTCTGCATGATCATTCTAAGTGGGCCTAATCCTCTGCTTTTCTTATTGCATTGCAGTATCCTACTATGGGAATGGAAGAGATGATACAAAGGATTATAAGTCCTGGATATAAAAAAGGAAGACGGGAGTGAAAGTTACTATTTCCACAGAAGTGACTATTTCCACAGAAGTGCTTAATAAACACCCAGGTTTCACACATGGGCTGATAGGGAAAAAAAAAGCCACATGAAATGAGCCTCTTTAGCACAATGTTTTCTATTGCAATTTTACTGGAAACACAAGTTAATTAAAACACATACACACAAAATAGCCTACTTTTGAGTTCTAACTATGAGACAAGGCCATACTGTATGCATACAAACTGCAAGAAATAATTTATAGGACAAATTCCCCACAAGACCATTCAGGGAAAGGAAAAAAAGACCAAAAGAAAGAGAGAGAAAAAAAGACCTGGCTCTTGACACTAAAGGCTTAACATCAAATGCGGCCAGAAATCCATTTTCACAGTTTTATTGCCCATTCTGGACGCTTCATTTCAAAGGGAAAGAATTTGAATTCAGACACATAAAATTCCCTTTGTTCTCTTGCCCTCCAGCCTTTGGTGCCAGTGTGGACGGTCCTATAGGGAGAGGTTGAGATCAAAAAAAAATTTGCAGCTTAGATACCTGGCCCCAAATGATGCCCCTTGGCATTCTTAATTAAATCAGCTTTGCAATAGATTGACAATGCACTGTCAATTGCAATCATTTATATTAGCAAACTGAGTGTTTTTAACACTTTGGAAATAACAGAAGTTCAGTAGACCAGGGGAAAAAAAAAGATGCTATAAAATTATACCACATGATGATCACATGTAGTGCATCAGATTGTAGGTCACATAACATCTTAACACTGAATAAAGTTGGTGTGGTTTTGCATATCTTTCCCCATCTGAAAGGGCACTCCCAGGTAGATTAATCTGTGTTGTTTTTCTGTGAGCTTCAAAACACAAGTTGAGTATACTGTAAGGGGATAGGAGAAAGGGATATTGCAGCCTTGTGATGGAGGGAACCTTTGTTATAGAGAAAGGGCCTGATCCGGAGTCTACTGCACTGGAGGGAGGTATTCCTATTGATCTCTGTAGGTTTTGGACCAGTACCTGCAGAGATTATTTTCACTGAGAGTTCTGAGGTACTTTTGATATTAAAATAGGCACAGGCATATTTATAAAAGGAAGATATCTGCTTTTCTAGCAAATGACATCCCTTCTTGTACTGATGAATAAGGTACTTTCTGCTTTCTACAGTGTTATTTCTTTATGTTTTAGCCTCATGCTTCTTTCTATTCCACTTAATTTGGAATAGATACAGATCAGCTCTCAGGCTTCAGAGTATAAATTGATCACTTGGAGAGGTCAGGAAGGTATTTTTTCCTCTCCACATATAGCGCTGCACAAGAGATTAGAGGTCTGTGTAACAATGCCTGCATTTCCACTTTCTGTGGAGTTTATAACTTCTTTTTTCTTTCTTCTTTTTGGAACCCACTGACTGATATTCGTATTGCTATAGTGGATTATGTGTGACTTTTGCTTCAAACATTCATGTAAGTTGATTTTGATTTTCTTGTATGAAATATAGCTCTACCATTGGATGTTAGCATTGGATAGCAGTGGGCTTGCATGTTGGCAGACTGTGTTGTTGTTTGGTGGCCGTTAATGGGCATTTCTCCACCAAACCTACAGACACGGAAAATTTTTAATTGCTTATTGGACTGATTTATAGAGACACTGTTGCTGTAGCAGTTCAACAGAAGCTTTTCGCTAACCTTGAAAAACATTATTTACCATAAACTATCCATGGAGTAGGGAAGTTAAATTTTTTATGAGATTAAAAAAACCTTGTTCTAACCAAGAACTGATCAAGTGTTAGAAATTTCACCATAATTAGAGCACTTTTCCAAGCCTTACGTCTTTAAATTTCAAACGCAGGTGGGAGATTTTGATATTTCTCTCAACTGAACTGTTCCCAAGTTCTTGAGCATCCTTCATTAAGGACCTCACAGATACTCTAGCAATTCGTTTGTCCAGAAAGAGGAAGTAATCTTAAAAGGTAAGAAAGAAGCTAAAAAAATATCCTGAACTGACCTGAATTGTGGAAGAACCAGGACCTGAAACTTGAGAACTGGCCTTCAGAATGACCTGCCATAGGTTCCTCAGAAAGTATTCTTGTGAACTGAGATCAAGAGTTTTCAAGTAAGGATCCATTCACCAACTATTATACAGAAAAGAAAGTGGCATCTCATTTGGTGAGGTGCCTTTTGAAGCGTGTCTTGAATGTCAGATTGAACTGCAACGGGAAGTGAACAGGGGGAGCTTTCAAATTCAGATATTCTGCAATAGTTTATGTCACCATGGTGGCAAGGAGCTGGAACATGCTGGCATTTGCCAGAGATTCCAAATAAATGCAAAATTTACCTCATTACAGTAGTTGATCACTAGTAAACATCTCTTGACAAGATGTAGACGTTACCATAATATCAAATACAGATCTGTGCTCTTATGGCTGTAGTCACAAAAACATTCTGAAATTCTTCCCCTTCACCTTTTCTCTTCCACTTCCATTTTTCTCCTAAACTGTTCTTATCTTCCACTTCTCTTTCTTTTTCACTTTTTCTTCTTCCTAAGAATGTATATATTCAGTGCAGGATATATTATGTCTTGCTTACAGAGCCAGCCGTTTCCTCTAAACATGTTTTGTGAGGGCAGTCACTGAACTCTGCAGAGTATTGCTCTTCTGTTCTTTCACCGGCCTCAAATCCCTGAGCAATACCAAACTTGTATGTCAGGCTGTCCTCTCTTTTTAGTATCAGTGGACATTGCCAGGATTTCCATTTTGCTTTTAGAAATTCTTTCTGGTTCTTAGATAGTTCTTATTTCCCTATTCTAGAATTTCTTCAACCAGTCTACACCCTTCTTCCAAATCAGCAGTGTTTGCCAATTGGGAACTTCTGTTTAGCTTCGGGAACTTGCTGAAGTGAGAACTAGTCTCCTTTTATATTTAAACAATAACTTTCCAGCTACAAGATAACTGAGGAGCCCAGTAAGTGCCTGGTAGTTCAAGCAGCTGTTAACTTTGTGGCACATATCAGATTGGAGGAGATGGAAACTACTCAATGGCATCTATTCTGATACAGTCTCTTTCCCCATATCACACAGGGCAGAAATCAAGCAGTTTTCAGTTAATTTCTTGGTACATTTTGAAACCAATTAAAATTATTAGTGTGTTTATAATTCATTATTTGTAGGTAATCTTTATGCTTATTTTTATGCACTCTGTGAAGGATTACTGACTGTTGACATAGTTAAGTCCAGTGAATAATGAATACCTGTAAGTTTTAAATGTCAAGAAATCATGGTGCTGCAATGAATTAAAAAGTATTGTACTATGGAATCATGCTAAATTCACTTAATTTGGGCATATGTTTGCAACTGGGAAAGTTAGATTTTTTGATGAACCCATTTAAAGAAACAGATTTTTGCAGATAATTGAATTGCAGGACAAAAATTTAACATCTGAAAACTTAAAATATTTTGACATTTATGGTTCAATATTTGCAAATTCTTGAATTTCAGGTAAAAATATTGAGATTTTGGCTGACCCCATTTCAAAAAAACACCCCCACAAAAGTCAGAATAAAATAAAACCCCCAGAAACAAAGTGTAAAATATCTACAATCATCCACGATCCATTACAAGGAAAATCTTTACTGAATTATGTACAGGAAAAAATGCTAAAATATGTCCTGGAACAGGACAGCTAACTTTAATTTTAATTTTTTTTTTTCCTTTCCTGTTCCAAGTGGATATCTCTGAAGATTTATTTCCTGTGTAGATCCAATGGTAATTTAGAATGATAAATCTCTCAGAGACAACTCTCTGCAGCCTTAGTGAAAATATATGCCTGCAGCTACTTTTCTCCAACAGTCTGGCTTTTCCTTTTCCAGTTATATTGGCTTCTGAATAGTCCAATCCTTTGTTTTGCTGTGAACCCAACACAGGGTCTTATTTTTCAGGGGTATCCATGAAAATGATCCCATCAAGGGATTCATGTGAGTGTGATTGTAGATGGGAGAATATTATCATTTAAGCTCTTTCTATCATAACTGTAATTATTTTTTGTAAATAAGTTTAATTTTTTTAAAAAATTATTTATAATAATTTTAATGTACATTTTTATGAAATATGTTGGAAAGAGAACTAAAAACTAAAAACCTCAGATCTGTCCTTGTCCCCACGGCAGAATGAATTGTACCTAAACTGGACTTGTCATCTTTATCTGACCTGCTCTTAGGAATTTCCAGCCATCTCATTAGATAACATGCTCCAAAATTTACGGTTGATATTTTCTGGCTCATTTTTTGCCTTATAGCAAACAGGTGGCAAACAGGTGATTCCATTCTGCTTTGTAATGTTCTTTCCTGACTCTCCACTGTTTTTTACTGCCCTGTCCCACAGTCTGTTCAACGACTTTACATCTTTCTTCAAGTTGTGAGGACAGCTGGACACAATTCTTCATTTGTGGTTGTATATTACCTGTGTGCCTTGTAGATGACACTTTTTTGTATATATTGTTTGCATTTTGTCAAAACATGTCATACCTTACTCCAGGTGAGTATTCCTAATCCTGAATATAGAACTTTACCCTTGTCCTTGTTGTATTCTACTTTTTAAGGCCACTATTTCATCCGATTTTGAAGTCTAATCCAACGTGTCTGAAGTGTGGTTTAGCTGCATGTCATCTGTTCGTTTACTGCAAGTACACTTTATTCCATCTTCAAGTCATAAAGGAAATACTAATTAGTGCCAAACATATGACAGACCCTGCAGAACGTTCAATGCATCCATTCAGGATGAGAAGAAATCACTAAATATATCTGCTTTAGTTAAGTTTCCCTAATATTTTATTTGCCCACTTTTCATCACATGCTGTAAGTGTTTGGTAAAACTTAGCTGTTGTAAGTTGTAATTAAGAACTCAGATGCAGAAAAAGGAGATGGGTCAATTCATATCAGCAAAGATCAGTTTGTTTTAAAATTAATTTCGGTCTAGCTTATGCCAAGGACAAAAATTATACAAATTTCATTTAAATGAAAATTGGACTTTATTATGACAGATGAGCTGATCTACGTTTAATTATGTTGGTTGTAACTTAGAAGCATATTCAACTTATTTATTGGTTTATATGAATTCCTTTTCTCCTGCCCTTACTCTCCATACCCCTTGTTTTCCCCTATTAGCCTAGAGTGGAATCAGTGAATCATTTAGCAAAATAACCGAATAATGGAAAAGTGGCGTAAAAAAGAGCACATCTTATGACTTAAGCTATATTTGTTTTGGAAGATAAATGAGGTCTGGATGGCTGTTTCTGTTCCAGATAAATGTAATAAAAATCTGAACTCTACCTGTGAATATAATCCCCTATTTAATATCATTAGTATCTAAACTACTTCATGGGGGCTCACTGTTTACTGTTTTTAGTATATACATTTTACCTCAGTTCAGCTTTGTGTTCCATTTGGCTCTTCCTGCCTATTTTTTCAAATAGAGCATTAGACAGCCCAACCGACATTTCAGCACTGCGAGAGAACTCCACATTGTTCACATAGTTTCTCAAATAAGACTGGAGTGAGCTCTGTTAAAAACAACATTTACCATGGCATGGTGCAAATATCTCATAGTGGAAAACAGACCAAGCAAGGAAATACTGTGGTAAAATCAATAGCCCGGAACACTATTATGCTTTCTAATGGCACCCACTATTTGAGCAGGGCACATGTACACATATTTCCACATTTCTTATGTCCTATTCATGACTACTGGAATCAAATTACAGTTAGGTCTGCAACAAAGACATAGATTTATATCCTAGACTCCAGGCTCCTCTGAAGCAAAACTTGTCTGGGGTCTGGAATCCAGCCTCAAACCCACTGAATTTGGGGTAGATTTTCCCTCTAACTCAACCAGCTCTTAGACAGGTCTGAAGAAAACAGCATCCAGCACAGAGAAAGTGGGTAGTGAGGTTCATTCAAACAAGGCTGGCTCTGGGTCCTGCACACTGCTCCTCCTTGGGATGAGAGGGAGAGAAAGACAGGGGTCCTGGATGTGGCCAGGCACTGGGAGCAGAGGGAACAAGGCCCTGGGGGTGATTAGTGGAGGTGTGAAACCCCCTGTCCTGGAGGATGTGGATCCCCACTCCTTGGATGACATGCCTCATTCCTGTTGAAGCAGGGAGTGTTTTAGCCAGGAGGAGCAGTACACTGAACTGTAATATTAAACACCCTCCTGAGCTGCAGTCTGTGTGGACATGCAGATCTGGTTTTATCCTGCCTGTGATGAATCATGGCAAACCTCCACACCCTCCAGCCAGTGAGTGTCAGAGGGATCCCTGTCCTGGAACTCTGGGCTGTGGCAATCAGGAGTGCAGTGCAATCACAGTTGGGATGGCAGCCCCTGTTAATCCTTCAGAGCCATTCTGTTTGAGACAGCGCAGAGAGACATGCTAATAGTGCTGAGGTGAAACTACAAAGTCAGTGATTTTTTAGATTTTGAAGGAAAAAAAGGTGTATGAGTATGAGAGCATATACACATTCTAAAAATTAAAGTTGCTCTTATTTTCAATATATCACACTTTTGAACATAAAACTGGATGCATCCCTTCTGTAAATATTGTATTTTGGGCGATTTTTCTAGAAACACATACGAATAATTCTTTACTCCCTAAGAAATGTAAAATTGTTCCATATGTTAAGCACAAGTCCCATTGTACAAGACAAATTAAACTTTTGTCTGTTGGAAGGGAAAGTGATTGAAACCAATCTCATGTGTTTTACCATTTTCTTGGCATTGTGATCTCTAAGAGCTGAGCCTGGAATATGGCACATGAAATAACAAAATGCTTTGTTGAAAGCATTTATGTGTATTTTATATGGAATATTCTTATATATGTATGATTCTTTGATTTTGTGGATAATATTTAATAAGTACTATGAAATACCTGTATGTTTATAAATAATTTATCTTTATGTGCATGAGAAAGCAGACACATTGTACTTGGACAGCAATAGTGAAACTTTGCATAGTTCAAATCTTTAGCATATGGTCAAAAAATTTAGAAAGTGGGCAGATAATGACCCAAATTACAAATAAATCTGTCTTTGAATTCAAGAATAGTACAGATTCATTGTTATAGAGACAATTTGTGTGTGTGTATATATATATATTTGTTGCATGCTTCAATGCATTTTAGAATCAGTATTTTTAACAACTTGTCACAGGTGAGGAGAGGTGGAAACTAATAGGTAGAAAGGATCCCAATGGCTAAAATTTCCCCTCATTTAGATTTTTGCCCTTTTCATATTATGTTATATATTTGTAAGCTTGACTAAAGTAGTTTATACAAGACTCAGAGGCAAACCCCCCACTGTATATATTCTGTATTTAAATAATTGAATGCTGGTAGAAAGGTGTGGTTTTGATGAGTTTGCAGTTTTGCATTGAAATCAAATATATTGTAAGCACAGGGAAACACAGCTCAGTGCCCTATGAAGGTCTGGTGTCATGGTCAACATTTGAAATTTGCATAAGAGGTTATTCAAAAGAGAAGCAGGAGACTTCCCTATTGTATTAGCATGGTAATGCAATTCCTTGTGGCTATTATCCTGACCCACATCAGCTCTGCTATGCGCAGGGTCTGAGTTTTTATGAGCAATAGGCTTTTATGCTGAGAGATTTTATTAACCTAATTAAAAGTTTTATAAAAGTAAATTATATTTATGTTTGTGTCTCCTGTTTGCAATCATTAGGGAACCCAGACCACCTCCGGTGACTTCAGAGAGGGCTGGTCAGGTCCCATCTGTGTAAATCTTGTGAGTTGTCATAGAGTCATTGCATTTGATTTACATGTGAAACCTGCAGACTGAGCACAAATGCTAACCAGACAGCTGATAAATAACACAATGCTAAAGCAACACTTTTGCATTTCTTTAACTCCTTTCTTACAGGGACCTCCAAAAGTTTTTCAGACCTTAATGAATAACCCTCCCCAGTAAAAAGATCTTGTTACAATTATATCCACAACACCAGAATATTAATGTATTATAGACCTTACAATGTTTATCCATTTGATGCCTGGTAACATTAGTAATGGACTGGGGCTCATCACACACGTTTTTTAAATACAAACCTGTCCCAAACATCTCACATTTGCATCAATTGACAGAGGGAGTCCTTTAAACTCACCACCCATCTGCTGAGACATGTCTGTGTAGATCTGATGCATGTGAAAACCAAACATGCTCAAGTTACCTAGGAAGTGGCTTAAATCCCCTGTGAGTTTGGTTTCAGGCAACCAGTTTCATTTCTTCTTTGCAACAGGCTAGAAGCACATATACACACAGTTACCAAGCCTCAGCTGAGGGCTGTACCCCAGCTGTTTGTGGTTGACTTGCTCATACCCTAAATCTTGTACCACTTCAGGTGACAAGCCTTAAAATGAGGTAGCAATCCCAGCTTTACAACCATAAACAAAGAGAGGTTGTACAGCAAAACAACTGGATCAGATATCAAATCCCAAAATAAAGGTTCATTTCCCACTGTGTAGCCATAAGTGCTGGGAGACCTGCAGCATGACCCAAAAGCAATTTAACATGGATATTTGGGAAAAAAGTCTCAAGTTATACAGAAATGGGTCAAAGTTTGCATGTAAAACTCACCTGACTCAGCTGCTTCTCATCTGTGTAAGAGCCTGATCCACTGCCCATCAATGCCATGGGGAAGTTTTGCAAGATCTTCCTCCAGAGATACACTGGGATGAAGTAAGATTTCTCTCTGAGAGCAAGAAGGGAATAATGTGGTTAGTGATGGTATAGAGGAGAGAAACCACAGAGGCTGTAACAACCTGCTGCTTGCTGCGATGCAAACAGCAAACAGGCACACGGATTTACACAACTGATAGCCCTGGTCCTTCTGTCACTGTGCCTCTTGATGCACCTCCGAGAGTCTCTAGACAAACCTGTCAGTATGACCTGTCTGTCTTCCTTATATCTTTTACTTTGGCTTGTCTAGCCCTACTGAACTCTATTAAGACTTCAGTGGCTGCTGGATCAGGCCTTGGATTCTCTATAAAACAGTGTTATGCACCTAGGTTAAGCAGCTTCTATTGGGGAAGAAACAGATGCCAGGAGTGTAACAGAATGGAGCTTTTGAAGAAAAAGTTGTGAAACAGACCTATTAGCAACCAGTACTTACAGGGCTGAAAGCCACCTTGATGGTGGGGGGACAGGGACAGCACATAGGGTGACATCGACCATGTGCTGCACTGATTGTTGTTCATGGCTGGGCAAGGGAATCACATGCCAAATTCCTGTCTGTTTTTCAGCATGTGATGTGTATCTTGATATAGTTGCTGTTGATTATTTGGAAATACTTACTTTACAAGACCTAGTGGTTGCTGTAGCTATTCTTAGGAGCAGGGTTTTGATGGTCACTGCTGCAAAACAGTAGCCTCTAGAGAGTGTTACAATAAATAAAATTAAACCAATATATATTATTATAATTATTGTTATTATTAGTAATAGTAGTATTATAGCAGTATTTAATTACCAAAAAGTAAATCAATCAGATTTAAATATTTTCAGAATTAAAGCTGACCATTCAGTTTTAATTTAACCCACTTTTGAATATGGTTTATATTAATATTCATTATGCAATTGCCTTTTAGTTTTCCTGTAAGAGCCAGGGTTCATTCTGAACACAGTATGGGTGGTTATTGAAAAAGCTGCTATTCCATAGATTATTCTATTTCCGTTATTTTATCTGTGCATTCTAATGTACTTTGGTCAATAGGATGGATTATGGCTGCATTTACCTTACAAAAACTCACCAGTTTTACCTGAAAGTGCTTTTTCATTTTGTTAAGATATTTTTTGAATGTTTCTGTAATTAGGATGTGTGCGGAATGAGTAATTCTGCAAACCCCATAGAGGTGCACCATAAACACTAATAATTGTCAAGTTTCTAATAACACCCATTAGGGTGCTGTCAACACCATATTAATCAATCAAGACCAAATTTTGCCAAGTTTTATTCCATCACTGTTGGATTAAATGAAGCCTGAGTCATCATTAAACAGAACTTTTTACAGTCTTCTGGATTCTTTGAGCTATAATGTGAAGTTAGGTGGTTTTCAGCCCAAGTCTTAGGCTATGCAGGCTTACATCCCAGAGTCTCAGTGCTCTGGCTCTAGAAGTGCGTGTCCCCTGCACGATGAATGCAATGCAGAGATGCTGCCTGGTAGCAAAAGGATACCCATGTTATCACAGCCAGGGTAAGGTCTGGTCAAGTTAAATGCTGAGTAACAGGATACAACAGCTTAGTGGAGTTGTGTGCTAACCTGCTAGCTCTGCCTGTGATCCTGACTCAACTCAGTTTAGTGTCCCTCCATGACATTGCCTGGTGGTAAATAACACGTATCAACTAACAACATGACTGGCAGTCCCTGGAAGGAAGGCAGGGCTTCTCACTCACATGATGCAATGGAAATACATGGCAGAGTTGTTCTCCAGGCCGTACTTTCATAATGTTTGTAAACCGTGGTAGACTGTGTTACCTTTTAACAATAAAACTTCTTTTGTTTTTCATGTGAACTGAAGCAGGAGATGACTTTCAGAGTGAAAACAGAGCCATTCTCCTAGGCAAGAGAAAGAAAGGGTGAATACTGACTGCATGTAGGAAAGGTAAAACTTTTAAGTGTAGTCCAATACCTTAGGGAAATGCCTTTGATGCAAGAGATGCTGTAATTTGCAGATTATTTCCCTTCCCCTGCTTTTTCATACAAGGTGACATCCCAGACTACACTTTCTGGGTTTCAAATTTTTGGGCAGTTTTGAAAATTTTATACTCTTCTTTTTTCCTGCTGGAATAGAAAAAAGGATGAAAACCAAGTTAGAGAATACCTGAAGGGGTGCAAGATGAGTCAGGAATGCTCTGTATTTTGCTGGCAACCTGTGGAAGAATGGGAGCAGTTACTAAACAAGAGCTTCCCCTTCTGACATTAAAATAAAATAAATTAAGAAACCTCCTCTGGTGCATAAAGCTGGAGTCAAACTGTGACTTAGAGACACTTAGGTTTTTCAGCCACAGGGAAATTTCAGCCCTGCCATCAAAATAGGCCTTATGGAACAGAGACATATTAAAATATTTTTTTCAAAATCAGGATGTTTAGGAATTTTGAATTTTCCCTTGCAAATTCCATAGAGTTGTACCTCATTTTTATGTGGAAAAATGGAAACTTGAAAAAACAGAACAGGAACATGGTCATTTAAAAAAAAATCTACTGTACATACATGGTTGCACTGTTTGTGAGAATTGGTGACAACACATTCACCAAGAGCTGATGGTACTTCACCACCATCAGGTCGTTCTGATTCATGAGTAATTTACATTCCTCTCACAGTGCTTTTCAATAAACAGCTAACTCTGATCTATACTGTAGTTCTAACAAGCCAGATTTCAAAAGGTTTATCCATCTAGCTAAAATGAACTTCAGTAATCTTCGTGCACAAAACACCCACATAGGCTATTTGTCTTGGACTTGAGTGTTTGGCAAAAAGCCTGACTTAAGCCTTGAGCATGAGAGCTTAGTGAAAAATGCTGTCATTCCTGGGGTGGGGGTTGATGTCCAGGGCTGACCCCACCCTCTGTACTTAGCTCTGAGCTCCTTGCAACAGCAGAGAAACCACAACTTTTGTCATCTGGCAAACCTGTTGCTTGAAAAAGAAAATTACTTCAGTAAAATACTTCAACAATTATAGTACATTTTAATTAGGAGTATATCACATAATCGCAGCTCAATTTTTATTAGTATATAAAGTTTCCAAAAGAAACTCAAACCAAAATCTCAACCCAATTGCCATTCACTGTAAGAGTTTCAGGAGAGACCCTTCATAGCAGTCTGTCCTTCTAAACCTGTGGAATATTGGTGAGTTTTGGCTGTTGGAGCATACAGTGATTTGGTCATAAGAGAGTTGGATGGACAGCTAGAGATGGGCAAAAATGAGCACTTCACTGCATCTCACTGTCACATCAGAATAAAAGAGGAAGGATTTATACTGTCAAAGAGAAGCAGGATGGCAAAACAGGCAGCCTGGAGTAGCAGAACCTGTTCCCACTTCAGGGATGGGACAGTACTAACATACAGATGAAGTGGAGGAAACATTTAAAGCAGTGGGAAATGCCAAGCCTGGTGAGCTGTACCTGCTTCAGACAGTTATCTGATGAGTCTGCTTTTTTTCTTGTATTTTGGCAAGACTTACTTAGCTTGTCTTGCCAGTAAATTCTCATCTAATTGAATTGACAAGCATGGACATTTTTAAATGAAAGTTTCCAATCTGCTACAAATTCAACTGGTTATATTTTATTGTAGTGTAGTGTCTGCCATATGAGTTAATATATTGAGTCACTTAGAGCTGCTGAAGACGAAAGCTGATAAAATATCTTTGCACTGACAGAGAGTAGACCTGTGATCTTTTTAGGTCATTCTTTCTGGTACTGTGCTGGCTTTAAACCCCTTGTGTTTGGTTTGGCATGAATGTCTCCTTTCATTATTATTCTCATCCCTAATTCTTTCTTCAGCTTTAGGCAATGAGTTCTTGTCTGCAAGTTCCTCCCATCCATTGCAGTGTCTCATTTGCTAATCATGAAGAACCAAGAGTGTGTGTTCAAAGAGGTCAGCCCTACCAATTTTGAGAAGTCCTGATAGCTGCTGGTCAGCCTCAACTCCCATTAAATTTAACAACAGTGCAGGCTTCTCTGTGCTTCTGCAGTTGGCAAGATGAAGCTATAAATCGGTAATTATAATTAGATAATTAAGCATTATGTATTATGAAGTATCTTGAAACACTTCTATCTTTCCCTCCCTTCTCCTCCTTGTTGTTGAGACATTTGCAAAAAGCCTGATATTCTACAATTTCTATTCCGTGTGAAATTGTAAATTTACCTTTTATGCTTCCATTTCCATATTTCTGAAGTGTGTGCTTTCAAAATGTGTGCCTATGTGAATATTAGTTATTAAGACTCCTTTTGGAGGGATTAGAGTCTATTATGCCAGTGAATATAAAATACCAAGCAGTCTTTTGTATGGAAGGCACATCCAAAATTGCAGAATAAGCTGAGTTGGAAGGGACCCACAAGGATCATCAAGTCCAACTCCTGGCCCTGCACAGCACCATCCACAAGAGTCACACCATGTGCCTGAAAGCATTGTCCAAATGCTTCTTTAACTCTGTCAGGCTTGGTGCTATGACCACTTCCCTGGGGAGCCTGTTCCAGTGCCCAACCACCCTCTGGGTGAAGAACCTTTCTGTAATATCCAATATAAACCTCCCCTGACACAGCTTCAGGCTGTTCCCTCAGGTCCTGTCACTGATCACCACAGAGATCAGTGCCTGCCCCTCTTCTTCCCCTCACAAGGAAGTTTGTAACTGCAGTGAGGTCTCCCCTCAGGCTCCTCCAGGCTGAACAGACCAAGTGACCTCAGCTGCTCCTCATACGGCTTCCCCTCAAGGCCCTTCACCATCCTCGTTGCCCTCCTTTGGATGCTAACAGCTTTAGGTCTTTCTTGTATTGTGGCACCCAAAACTGGCCACAGCACTCAAAGTGAGGCTGCCCCAGTGCAGAGCAGAGCAGGACAATCCCCTCCCTTGCCCGGCTGGTGATGCTGTGCCTGATGCCCGCCAGGACATGGCTAGCCTTCCTGACTGACAGGGCACTGCTGACTCACCTTCAACTTTCCGTCTACCAGGACCCCCAGGTCCCTTTCTGCGGCACTGCTTTTCCAGCATCTCGTTCCCCAGTCTGTCTGTACGTCCAGGGTTGTCCCATTCCATGTGCAGAACTATCACTTTCCCTTGTTGAACTTCATATGGTTGGTGATTTCCCAGTCCTGTAATTTGTCAAGGTCTCTCTGCAGGGCCTCCCTGCCTTTGAGACAGACAACAGCTCCTCCCAGTTTTGTATCATCTGTGAAGTTGCTTAGTATCCCTTCCAGTCCTGTGTCCAGTGTAAGATATTCTGAAGATTTCTGATGTGCTGGGAAATTACATTTGTGTATTTTGTATGTTTGCACACATGTGTATGGGAGTGTGTTTTGACAGAAAGTGTGCATACCTGGTGCATTAATACCTGCAAACAGAGCTGCCATATATACTGTTTTAGAACAGTTTGCCAAGTTTTACTCAACAGAACCATGATTTTTAAATGACAAATATTTGCTTGGAGGCTGACAGCATCTTTGCCAAGATTCAATCCTAATTGCCCACTGCAATATCTGAGTCAGGGAGCCATGAAAAATGAAATATATACTGAAAAATAAGGAGGAAAAAAGTTAGCTTTTGCAGTTTTGCCAGGTGAGTACTTAAATAGTTGATTCTAAGCTTGCTACAGTAATTTACAATTACAATTACCTGCTACAATCTGTATATTGAATGATGCTATTTAGGAAAGAGTTTTATCTGATTGCAAGGAGCACTTAAAAAAGGCACTTTTACATATCACACCATTTGGAGTTGTGACTATCAGGATCTGATCCAAAGCCTACTGAAGGCGAGCGAAAGAGACCTGTTAACTTTAAGAACTTTGAATTGGACCTGAATGACAGCGTAAGATAGATCTTTTTTCTCATCTTAAAAGTAATGCGGACTCACCTTTTAAGTTTTGAAGGTTAAATTCTATCCGGATTATCATGAGCTAAGAGCTAAGGATCTTTCGTGTGCCATGAGCTATATAATATTAAACCTCTTCATAACATTAATTCCTCATTGAAAATTCTTCTGTTCTTCAGTGGTCACAAGAAGTTGAGTTAGAAATAGAGTCCCCAGTCTTCCAGATTCTTTGCCTCAATACATATATTGTGGAAAAGTTCACTTCTTGTCTGAGTCACACCTATGCTCAGATAAAACAACCCTGTAATTGTATTGCTGTAACCCTAGTCTTTTACCCCATATGGCTTTTATCAGAATTTTTTTCCACGATAGCAAAAATACAGAATGAGTCTCACTTGATTATACCATTGCACCACAATTATCTCCTCGCAGTACAGAAGGCACTGCCAATCACCCCTCTTGGTAGCAACATTTAAGGGTTAGGTTTGGAGCACTTAGAAACCAGGGACTGCGTGTCCTCTGCCTGCCATAGCACCTGCAGTGAATTGATCATACTTGATTACAATATATGAAATCCCAGCCTGCAATACAGCAGTTATATTGCAAAGCTTGTATGTAATCAGGGGAAAAATCCAAGTGTCTTGCTGTGTCACAGTAGGGTTGGAAGGTAGAACAGAAAATATGGCTAGTCTGGAGGCACAGAGGGAAGCTCAGAGGTTATGCTGAGCTGGGGAAGTGTCTTTTTCTGTGTCTGTTCCAGCAGAAATCCCTAGACAAGCCAATAGCTTAAACCTGTGCAATATCTTCCAAGAAAGGGAGCGTCCAAGGCAAGGCATGATGTGAGGCAGCAATATACCACACCTGCAAAGGAAACCCATGGTGATATGGTGAGGAGGATGACCATGGTGGAACAGTTGTAGAATGTCAAATACATATACACCATGAGACAGTTCTGTATTGCAGTGGGTACTTTAGTCCTGCTCAAAAAACAGTGAGAAATTAACTGCTGCAACAGATTACCTTAAAACTTTTTAAAGACACTGGCAATGCCTGCTTTCACAACAAAATCCCAGAAATCATTATTACCATTTCATCTCCAGGTTTATTCCTCTTCTTGACACCCTCCATACTGGCATTAGTCAGCAGCAGGGATGGCTCATTAGATTCATAGCATGTCCACAGCCTGGCTGTGGATCCCGTGTGCAGCAGGTGTAATGTGTCCTAGATGTTGGAGTAATTGCTCAAGAACTGCAAAGGTGAGCCAGACATACCACAGGGTATTTGGTCCTGAATGCCATGAGATACAACTCTTACTGGGCTGACCGATGTTAGAAACTGCTGACAGTCTCAGTATTCAGAAAATTCAGATGGACTTTCCTCAAATATGAGTCTGGAGATAGACACATCTCAATTCAGCTTCAGACCAATGAGTGCCTACCTGCATCACCTGATATTATATTTCCACTCTTCTCCCTCTTAGCATCCTTTTCTTGTACCTAGGCAGCTACAAAGCTCAGGTAAAGCAACTGTTTCTCTATCTGAAAAATTGTGGTAATAAAAAATTTCTCATTTGATTTTCATTATTTTCTTCAAATATGCGCCAGAATCTTACTATATGACGAATCTATGCAAAGACTTTGGTGAAAATCTGTAATTTTTCAATTTTAAAGATCCTCCATAATGATAATGGCTACACAATGAATACAAAATGCATACATTTTAATCCATCTAATTCTTGTCTTTTGAAGTTTTTCTCACTGAATTTCCTGATATGATGAAACTCCTGTGCTAACTGTAGAAAAATACATGTCAGATTAAAAACAATTAAATGTGAATTTAAGCCATATTAATTAAAAAAATCTAAGTAATGTATGCAAACGTATATACAATATCGTTAATTTCCATTTGCCATTATTTAGAAGTTATTCCTTGACTGTAAAGTAAAATGAAGATAGTCATACAAAACCCAGTCCAGTAAGTTGAAGAATGAATCCTTCATTATTCTGGGAGTTGGTGTTCATAGGAACTGAAGCTGGCAAATATCTCTCAGGACAAGCTCCTTGTTTTCCACCTTCTGTTCCACACATCCTGTAGTGTGGTAAAAGACATCTGAATCACAAAACACAAGAGTGCATGCAAAGCTGGAACCACTAATTGAGAGTCCTATATCACCTGCAACCAAGTTTTGTATCTTGTTAAATGTCAAAGGGCAGAAGATCTGAAGTCTTTTCTGCAAACAGTTGCTGGTTGACACAGAAAGAGCTCAGGTGCAGTTAATAAAGTTTGCTCTGAACCTGCACTTTCTGAGAACCTTACATAAATACCGTATATCTACTTCATCTTGTCAAAAGCTTTGTCGGTGTCAGACTGCACAGGCGAGTGCCAAAATATGTAACCAGTTTTACAAATGAATAAGGTTAACAGGTATCTCCCTGCAGAGCAACAATTTCTCTTTTATAAACCCCACCTGAACTGGTGAGTGCTGCATGGACATAGAGTTTTCAGCCTGCAGCCAACATTTAAGCAATAATCCAAAGTGACAGTTTTATGGCAGGTCTGAGTAACTCAGGATCTTTTTCTTCTTTCTTAAGTGAGATCCACATACAGGCAATTTACAGATGCTGAACAAAGGAAGCACTCTCCTCAAAGAGCAGTGAGGTATAAAGGAATGACCAATCCTTCCAAACGTTAAAGAGATTTAAATCAGAATGCTATTTCCAGGTTAACACTTCTGATCTTTAAAGTGCCAGCATGAAAAAATGTGTTAATGACAATTGACAAAATTACCCTTCCTGGGCAGCTAATGACATCTTAACTCACAGAGCTAGCATCTCTCTACATTTCAGTCTGCAATCCTTTGCAGAGTGCAGTTAAAGGGATACACATGTTGTTACTATGTTCGGGTCAAGCTCTCCTACTATTAAATACAAAAGCAATTTTTAAAGCAGTGATATGGCTCACATACAAACCCATAAAACCATAAGACTTCCCAGTTAAATCTACAACTGGCCCCTCTGCTCAGCTCTGTTGTGTCTAAACATTTCAGTCCATGGGGACCTATAAAAGAAACTCTGCACAGTAGATGATATTACATGATCCATGTGGTCATTTGTAAATGCTGTAGTACATAAAATGCACCAAGGAATTCTGAGGTTTTTGTATTATCTTGTAAAACTATATTTTGTAGTATCTTGTTTGGGTTGGTTTTCTCAGTTGCACAGTAATGGATCTCCATAGATTGGATTTTTATTAGATTACTATGCTGTCCTTTTAAGGAGGTAGTCCTCTCTAGAGACTGTGGCAAAACACATTATAGAAGATAATCTAGCCCAAGCATCTTCAGGGATCAGACTGGAAGAGAAGGACAAAGTCCTCATTTAATTCTACATCCTTAGAACACTTTAGCTAGGTCTTTGTCAGCTAAACTAAGGATTCCCAGTTGTGGCAACAATCTCACAGACTTCTCTACAATTCTTAAGCAAAACAAAGTGTTAAGAGTGCATGGTGTTTGCAGCAATTTATCTGCAAAGCTATGAATAAAGCTGATTGCAAGTGCTCACTTATACATTTCCCTGTGGAAATTTTTTTTTCTAAATGGAAATTAGTGTCTGTTTTCTTGGAAAAAAAAAATCAATATGTTTGAGAACCCTAGGTCTCAAACTAACATTTGAAGTATTTTAGCAGTTGTACCTTTTGTTTTCCTTTTGACCAAATGTAAAGTTTTTTCACTAGAGAAGAAACTATAGCAAGTACTAGGTTGTACAAGTTAACAAGTATTACTGTGGAGTTGCACAGCTTCCACTAAAGCCAGTGCCCTGAAGCATGTCCATAGGAGCATTTCAGGTATGAAAACACTGCTTAAGTAACCGTGCTTGCAGAGCTAAGAGAAAGTGGTTTTCTACAGCTACACACCAACAGAGAATTGCCCTTCTACCTATTAACTTGTCTTTTCAGATGGAGCCAAAGGCCTGTACACTCCTTGCCTCATGCTGGTGGCTTTTCTTTCTGTGCCTACAGCCAAAGTTCAGCAGTCCTACAGAGGTAATACAGTGTTGCTTTTTAACTTGTCCTTTTATTTCTGTGATCACAAACATTTTAATTATGCTATAGCAATGCCTGTATTTAAGCATGTAATAGGTATATAATGTTCTCTAGAACAAAAGGTTTGAAGTCATATAATGGCATTGCACAGTATGCAGCTCTCATGTTGTTACTCAGATTTGCCATCTAGAAGGTTTTTGTTCCCCGCTCTCTCTGATTCACCCCTTGTGGCACAACAGTAAAGGGGCTTTGAGTACGGTGTGGGGAATAGACAGCCTGGCAGACAAGCAGGGGTCTTTTCCTCCTCAAATACCTTTCAGCATGACACAAATGTCAGCTTTGTATTATCCTGTAAAGGTTTCACAGCCCCTGGTTGCAGGTGCAGGAGGAACGTGCCTCAGGACAGAGAAGAGGGCTGAGCAGAGCCCTGTACACATGGGGGGCTGCATCTGGGGACACACTGCAGGGCTGAGCTTCACCATAGCTCTCCCCCGTCCCAGCACTTCTCTCTCCTGTCCCAGCACTGCTCTCCCACATGCTGACAGGCTATAGCTGATGGTGCAAAACCCAGAGATAGTTTTTCTCTGGTTTTTACAACATTCAGAGATGTATAAGCAGCATGAAAAAGACTTTACCAGTCAGTTCCTAATGTTAGTGTTGGGGTGCATCAGATTATGTACTTTAACTTTCATAGAAAATTTGTTGTGTCTGGTTACAATTGCTTAGATGGATACAAAGTTTTTGTGCGTAGCCACATAGGAAAACTGTGAGGTTTTGGAACTCTTTCTCATTCAACAGTTCCAGTGGGAAGAGCTATAGTAGAAGCTCACATCTCAGTTTGTTAACTCTTTCCATTAACTCTTTGTACACTACTGCAAGCTAAACAATTAAGATAAAGGAAGTGAATCTCTATGATATAAGATGTTGAAGAATGGTTTTGGTGTGCTTTTTTTAGGTTTTAAAGTATTACAGCAGTTTTTGCTGTGCATTTTCAATTAAATCATATGATTAAGTTAGGGTAGTGAGCAATATTAGAATGATAATATGCTTTGATTATTTAATAAAAGTGTTTGACATTTTTTTTGTTTCTATTGCTGAAGTAATCCAAATTTTCTACTTATTTTGTTTAACATAAATCTGAGAAAAAATCTTGGGTAAATCTTTCGTCATGTAGCAAAGGAGAGCACTCACTGTAGCTTCTCATGACTGGTGAATTTTCAAACCCTACTCCTATGTGTAAATCTCATTGATGTTATCAAGTGCTTGTAGAATGGAGTTCTAGGAGCAGGGTCATTAAGAACGACAACATGATCAGATGTTGGCAAATATTTCCCTTAATGATGACCACCAAACAAAGCTGATATTATTTAATCATGAGCTTAAATTAGTAGTGATGGATGATGCTGCTCTGAAAACAGGAAATGGAAACAAGAGGCAGATCACTAGAAATAGTTGAGAGAATTTGGTGACTGCATTTGGCAAAAAAACCTGTCTTTTGCAACTTGATCTGAGCAATGAAACCATATAAATATAGGTTCAGTTCTTCATTAGTATACAGATTTAACTCAGTCCATACCATAGTGTCTTTGCAGCTCATTATGCAGTAGATAGGAAGACTTGGTATCAGTGTTAAAATCTGAGATTTTTGTTCTTTTCGAAAGGACATTTTTCACAAAGAAGGATCATATTTATTAAAAACACAGTACTAAATGGATTTTAAAATAAAATGTTCTATCTTGTCTTTCATATTTAAAAAAAGACAAAAATAGAATTTCAGTGTTAGTTGTAAATGTGGCAAATCCAATCCTGCAATGTATTCAAGTCTGTACATTTCATAAAGGCTACTTAGGGACAAGATAGTTTTAGATCTAAGAAACATGTAAAAAATGACTCATTGTTAATGGGGTGAGCTCTTTGCATTTGGATTAGGGTTAACTGACAGTATCCAGTCACCTTTTATTCTCACATATTCCACCCAAGGAATGCTTTGTGCTGGTCTGAAAAAGAGAGAATTAGGTGTTCCATTTATACTATTGATCTTAATAACCTCATCTCATAAATACCTACTTTATGACATCAATAAAAAGAGAATAGCAGCAACTCCTAACAATAGAAATTGTTACTTTGTAATTCAAGTATTTCATTGAGCATCTCAAAGAGACTCCATAGTGGTACAGTAGTGATATTTTATTACCAGTTTTTAAATATGTGCACAGAGAGACCATCTTTTTTAAACAAGAGAAGATTCTAATTAATTGAGCGCACTATAGTTCCTAGATCCCACAGTTCTCAGAGTTCTTCTCTTTCATCTCTTATCCTCCTCCTGTTCTTCATCTCCCACATTAAAAGGAGCATATCCCTTTAAGGGCGTTGGTGGGTGTAAGACTAATTTTTCACTGGGATGATTTGGATGAAATGAAACAGAGATCATTTTATATGGCAGTCTTACCTCCCTGTTACCCTGCATTAGCTGCAGATAGAAGTTATCTGCTCTGAGGGGTTGGAACAAAAGGTGTTCCAGAGGGATAGACTTATTCTCAACTTCCAGAGACACCTTTCTGGAGCTGGGCCAGGCCAGGACTGACCCTGGAGCTTTCATCCACCAAAAAGGCACCAGCAGGAGGAAGTGGACATGGCACTGCTGGTCTCCCTCAAAAGCCCTAATACTTTTAGCTTCCACCTAAGGCAGAAGAAGGAAACAAGCAATCATAAGTCATCCAAAGGAAGAGGAACCAGAGACTTCCCTACAACCAGCATCTGGGATAGAAGGTTGCAGGCTCATTATGCAGCCAGTGTCCGCATTGCTGCACGTGAGAAGGGACAACTTTTTTAGCACATCTGGTGGAATACCAGCCTCAGATCAGACCCAGATGTTCCACAGATTACAACGCAGACAGGACATTGCCAAGTACCTGAGGAATAAATGTGAAACACTGTCTCTTCGTGTTCTTTTAAAAAAGATATTTGTCTTACATTGCACATTGATTTATATGTATTTTTATATATAACATTATTGTAGCACATTCTTCCTGGTGAATCCCAGTGGTGTCCTCCCTAAAGGCTCGGTGTTTTTTGTATCCTTTCAGAAAGTTAAGTATTTTTTATGTTTCCCATTGGCCTAATTGGTCCCCATAGAGGTTCATCACTTATTAGAATGAAGTAGAATAGAATAATTCCAGTTGGAAAGGACCTACAAGGATGATTTAGTCCAACTTCTTGGCCACTTCAGGGCAGACCAAAAGTTAAATCATCTTATTAAGGGCATTGTCCAAATGCCTCTTAAAACTGGAGACATTAAATATTTGAACATTTGAAGATTATCCAAAAGCCCAGGAATGTCTAATCCCTTTTGCAGTATTTTACCCTTTAGAACTTGTCTTATTTTACAGGGCAATTTATGTCATAGTTCTTTTTCCTGTGAAGAGCTAAGGAGAGAATGCAAGTCTGTAAGACCTAGAAATATTATCCTTTTAAAATATTTTTCTTTTGTTCAAAATGACAGAACAATGGTGTGGCCCAGAGGGGAAAAATAAAGCCAAATGCTCAGTATTGAACTGCTTTATCCAATGTAAGTCATTTCTCCCAGACCTAGGAGGCTGTTGTTTTAACTGCCTTTGGACCTTGGAACAGCCCTGTGTATTGGTGCCTTTAAAGTGTAAGGCCCCTAAATTTGAGTCTTTGCTTCTCCAAATTCTACCACTATGATATGTCAGCAATTAATCCAGCTATCTTAATCAGTAGAAATAGCCCTAAGTTTTCGTCTGTTTTGAGAATATTATAATTATTAACAACTGGACTAAAAATATTTTATTTCCAGATCTTTATATGAAACTGCTCACATTTTTATTTCTCTAGCTCTATGAAACCACTGAGTGCATGAGATGTAATGATGTCACCACACAACAATGTTACCCTATTTTACCTACAGCAGTGACTTAAACATACTTTAAGGTATTCTGGTACCTGGATATGTATCTCAAAACTCCCTTGAAACACATTTCTAACTGAAAAACCTTGCCTGGCGTATTAACAGCTCTCCAACAGGAAATTCAAGAGAACCTAGCACTGAGTTTTCAAGTACTCAGCACCTTCAATGAGTGCCAGATTTTTAATAATAATCAGAATTCCTAATGAAGCACAGATTTTCAGAAGGGCTTGGTTCCTGTTTGTGTCCCAAAATAAACTCAATGTGTTGTAGATAGAGCTCTCGGAAAGTCTGTCCATGGTTTTGGGTGCTACTTGTTTGCAAGCTGCCTCCCAAGCACTCTTAAAATTGGTGCTGGATGGATTTAATAGGCCAGAAGAGGTTTGTGAGCTCGATAGCTCTTTAGATCTGCAAATAAATACAAATGGAGATAATTTGTTTTTAACCTGCGGAATGGTTAATGAATCAAATCATTTCCTTTCAGGCATGATAGCAGGACTGAAAGATATAATCATTTGGTGTTTTATGGTCTCCAATTCTCCAGTTAGATGTCTGTCGCAGGCCCGGTATTGAACAATAAACTACTTCCTATTTTACCTTCCTGTAAAAGGCAAAAATCCAGCAGTACACTTAGAAGGAGAGATCCTTTGGGATGAACATTCGCTTTAACAAATATTTCTATTTGCAAATGTGTATCATGATTGCTCTTTGAAGACATGGCCCATTGAGAAGAATCAAACAAAAATGTCTTGGCACTTGTGATAAGTTTCTAGGAGTTGAATTCATCTGGGAGATGATAGTATCAAACAGAGAAGTTCTGTATTATTTTTTTGCATTGACATAGGGTACTGAATCATCAAGACATTTAACTAGATACCTAAGTTTAAGCCTATTTCCTCTTTTTTAAGTCAGTGGACTTATTTCTACATTTTGAAAGTAAGATTGTATATAAATACCTTATTTTCTCACACCAAGTAGGTAAAAAATTACCTACCTGACCTTAGCAGGTGATTTGTAGAGATCAAATTGTCTGATTAGTTTCCCTGCATGGTCAATGAGAATAACCAGAAAATGAGACAAAAATTTGAGATGCTGAGGAAAGAGTGACAGAGAACTAGTTGGTACCAGAAACAACCAGTGCAGTTTCTACTTTTCTGCTGCTTTCTGAATCAAGAATGGTGCTGCATTTTTTTTTTTTTTTGTGAAAAGATCATGGATCTTTTCACTAGTAATCTAGAGCATGGATTATTCTCCTGGGAGTAAGCACCTAGCGACAGTGACTTGTATGGTAACTTCTGCCATGAGGCCGCTACAACTCAACATGTTTTCCAAATATGTTTTGGCTGAAAGCAAGGGCTTTGTGCAGAACCCACTCTGGTAGCCCTGTGGGTAGCAAAAGGATGGGAATTCTCTGGCAAAATTAACACCTAATAGCTCGCTCTTTTAAACTTCATCATCAACCTTGGAACAATCTGTAATTCAGTAGTCAACAACAAGGCTTAACAAGAATAATATAGGGCAGCAAAATCAGAAGTTTATTTCATTTGAGTCTACCTATAAAGATGGATGCAGTGGTGATAAAACTTCAAATACTTCTTTTTAATAGTTTCAACATGATTGGTCTTAAATATTTCAAAATAATAAATATCTCTTAAATATCTCAAAATAATTGCTTAAAATGTTTATTTTTTCTGACCAATGGTTACTTATAAACAGAGGTAGATCAGTAATGTTATTTTCTAACTCTAATAGGAACGCTTCCTCTGCAATAACTCATTTGTTTATTTATATTATAATTCTGCTAAAATCAAAGAACTCCTGATCCCACAGTGTATAGCATATGAAAGATTTATATTTATATGAATATATTTTTGGAGAAAGGAAAAGGCCTTTCTCAGGTATATAAAACTCTTTATATTGTTATTTTAAACAATAATTGTCTGTCTGCCTCTGTACTTTTCCATCCATTTATTGGCTATGTATTATACTTTCCATAACATCCAATGATTTCTACTTGAATCAATAGGTTGGATAAAGTTTTTAGTAAGCTTCCTAAAAACTCTGTTCTGATTTTTTTAGAAAAAAAGATTTCATGGGCCAAACCTTCTAATTATTTTTTTAATGTATATCAAGTTATTCTTTTATTATTGTATCATGGATTCCTTGGTAGATTTTATTTCTGAGCAAACATTGTCCTCCTGCCTTGCTAACCAACCTTAGCAGGATGTGAAGTACTTTCAACAATAATGAAGACATTCAGCATCTGGCAGCAAACATCCAGCACTTCACAGGCTGCTATCCCTTGTTAAACCCAGATACCTGCCCTATAAATTACAACTGAAAAGCCATTCTTCCAGACTGACAATCAATCAATGCAAGTGTTGTCAAAGTGAACAGGAGGATGTGATTCTTGAAAGCACCCAGAATCTGTCCAGAATAATTGGAAATTCCATAGTAAAAATCTATATCCATAATTCACTTACATGTGAAAGTCTTCCACATTTGTGATCTTATCTGTGATTTTTCAGTAGGGTCTAAGGAATTAACACCTCACTTTACAGCAGTATGTACCGAGAATGAAGCACCTGGTTCCTTCAGACACTTTTTAATATTCATTTTTAGGAACTACCCAAAACCTGTGTGAAGCCATGGTATCATTCCCACTGGTTTCCATAGGCTTTCCTTCAAGCCCTTATTCCACAGCTGAGTGCTTTTTCCTCTTTGTAAGATTTCTCATTATTGTATTAGATTTCCAGTTGGAAGCAGTTGTCACTAAAGTATCTATTCTTTCAAAAGACAGCATAGAGAGATGTTTAGTGGCTTAGAAAGATGTGTTCATGGTATCGGGCCAGAGCCTCAGCTGATACAATCAGTGTAGTTTCATTCTAGTCAGCACAACTGTGGTGATTACAACACCAAGGACTTGGCTTTCAGGATTCTTTCCTCTCTAGATCATATTTATTCCCCTAAATTGAAAGCAAACAGGGATTTTCTCCTTTAAATAGAAAATTCATAGATCTCATCAATCGAAACTCTGCAAGGGAGAGAAGGAGATGAAGGGATGCCCTACTGAAATACTCTCACAGTTGGCAAAATGTTTTTAGCCAGGAAACAGAAATACCCTCAGCTCTCCTCCATCACCTCTGCCTCTAATACCAGTGGAAAATATCCTAGAGAAGGCAAAGGCATTCCTCAGCTCATACAAGGTTGTTCTGTTTCCCTGCTGGATGCATTTCTGTAGAAATTAAAATTGTGCCCCGTAGTTGTCCATCCCGAAAAAACAAGGCTTCTTTGATGTGCAATTGGATCCTATTCTCTCTGGGACCTTGATGTTCTTGTTGAAAGGGGCTAAAACCTCTGGGGAGCATGGCAGCAAAAACTGTTCCAGAAAAAGAGTCAACACACCTATTCTGCCTTGCTGCTGCTTTTTTCCAGCAATAGCAGGGTCATTCACTTCTCAAATGTCTGATAACTCTGGATATAACAAAAGGTTTAGTTTCCTTGGGAGTCCAAATAGCCAAGTATGTGGCTGCATGTGCTGTTCTTACTCATAAATGCAAATGCTAACCTATAAATCTTTCCTTTTACAGTACTGTAATAACATTCTATCTATTTAGCCTAGTACAATACAATCACAATAGCTTTTTCATTGTGCTGCATTCATATTAGACTACTATAATGAGATGCTACCACAATACCATGAAATAAAACGATGTTCTTGACGTATTTCCAAAACATTTGAACACTGTTTCCAAATCGACCTTGTGAATAAATTAAATAATAGCTTGCAAAAACGTCCTCTAGCATTTTCAGAATGTATGCAAATGCAAGCTCGAATGTTTACATGTTTCTTACAGTGTCTGGGATTATACAGCGTATTTGTGCGCATGAGTGTTGTCTCTGGGTGTATTTGTCATTTGTGCTCAGTGGCTTGCACAGAATTCTAGCATGATTTGCCCTTCAAGTTGTCCAATTCTTCCTCCTCTCCCTGATGACCTGCATATTAAACTTCTCTTCTGTAAGACTTCAGATTTCAGTGGCCCTTTCCATTTGTCATATGCATTATTGTCACTCAGAAACCTTTCAGTGCTGTTTCTTCAGTGCCTACCCTGACATAGTTCTCCTCTGAACTATTCTGTGTCTTTGACTGCAGATTTCTAAAGGGTACCTTCTTCAAAGGATCTATATACATATGTATAAAAATACATATACATATACATATACATATACATATACATATACATATACATATACATATACATATACATATACATACACAGACTTAGGAGTCCCACATTGGTGGTTTAGTGGGGGGAGACCGAAAATTGGAATCAAATCCAAGGGACTAATTTTCCTGTGAGATACTTTAGTAGTTATTTTTTGTTTAGGTTTTGTTTGTTTTTTTAAATTAATTTTAATGCTAAGTTCACATCTGATTGAAAGACCAAAGTTTTGTTTATCTGGGATTGATTATTTGCAGGTTCCCAGTAGCTAATCTTCTGTTATTGGTAGACCCATAAATATATTCTCCTGGAGATGTGCCCCGCTCTCTCCTTTAGAAATTGACCAACCATGACATGCTGTAGAGTGAAAAGGAGCTTGATTTTTACCATCATCTTTCCCATATCTGTAGATATCATTTATGGATGATCAGAGATGCACAGATCATGTGCTGTAAGGTGTGGTATAGACTTGTGGTTAATAAAGTCCGAGGGGTCATTATGACAGTAGTGTCTGGTATCCTATGTAACATGGACTGAAGAATTTCATCCAGCTATTTATGCTTCTAACACATAACCTTTGGCTGAGCTGCACTGTTGTTTTTTAAAAGGTATCTCCTGGTTGCAATAATTTCTGTTTCAAAAGTGAATCCCCCTAAATGGAAGGGTCTCATAGAAAGGCTCAAAAGACTTCCATTGATACACTAGCACGTCTCTTTTCAATACTTCCATTGAAGCATCTAATACAAACCTCAATGATTTATCTTTAGTGACTTTATTGTGCTTCACAAAGCTAGTTTAAAGCAATGGATTGTGAATTTCAACCAGTGTGTTCTTCTTTTACACCATAAAATCCACTGCAGACAGAGACCCAGTTGTCTTTCCCCAAGACACACTAGCATCATTTCTCTGAGTAGCTGTTGGCTGGCAATAACAGGTGGGTTGCTTCTAAATGCTCCTCTTGATAGATGCTATTTTACTTGACCTTTCTGAAGAGGAAATGGTGCATATGTTTATGAGAAACACTGTTTCATGGGAGAACGTGCATTGTTTCTACAATGACAATGGGAAATTTTCCACTAAGCACTTTGCCAGAAAGTAATTATTATGGTTGGCTGTATGACTTCTTTGCCTATTTTTCCAACACCATGGAAATTTTTGTCTTCCTGATAGTTACATCCAGAACAGAAACTGAAAAAATGTTGTATCATTTTTGACAGTTTACTGTCTGAAACATGTAATAATACACAACTAAGGAAGTATTCACAGCACATGCATTTAAAGGTGAAAAAACCCCAAACCCTGGCCAAAAACAGTCATATGATTAAAGCAAAATTGGGTGGTTTTTTTATTCTAGCTTTCTGTACACTTGCATTTTACACAAAATGAAATCAGCTGGTGGATGCCTGTCCTGTCTTCCCTCCTACCAGAGATGCAACTGAGATCTATTGGTATGAATGCAGAGCTGAAATCTGGAAACCTACAGTTAATTGCTGATTTACATTATGACCTTGTGTAAATCACTTGTCTTCTCTTCCTCATTTGTAAGAGAAGAATGCTTAAAGCTTATAGAACACATAAAATCAGTGGGATGAAGGCACTATGTGTACCTTTACTCTTATTGTTTATAATAATACTGAGGAAATTCCATGGGATTTGGTTCACCTATTATATTTGGAAAAGTGAGTAGCAAACCACTTTGTTTGCAGCAAATGTATCCGCCTGACTGGACAGCTGCTAAAAATGATCTGCTCTTGAAATGTCATCCTTGAGTCCAGTCACAACAATTGGTTTTCTTGGACACCTGCTGTCTTTTTCTTCTCCTCCCTGCAGTTTCTGTTTGGGATCCATACAATCCAAAGACAAGTCTCTGTTTTTCTTCTGTTTAGCAATTTGTCACGCACCAATGCATTAATTACAGAAACAATGGACAGTAAGATTAGATTGATTGTATCGTGGTGAGAAATGCAGGGTGGAGAATACCGGCACTGTGTCTGCAGCAACAGTAGAGGAGAGACTGTAAGAACTGATCCAGCAGCAAGACAGAAATGTAGCAGAGCGGAGAAGACAAAAAGACATCAGTCCTGCTACTTGGTCCTCGAAGTACGATGGACCACTGCGTGCAAGCAAACCACCCGGGATATCAGTGATGCTTGGGTCAAGTGCATTGGGCCACCCACACACATGCAAAGTGGAGAGAGGGGCTGGCTCCCAGCAGGGAATAGAGGTGATAATGTATGATATATGGGTTGACAGTGCTAAAGGCAATCATGGTGTGGGCAGCAATTCTGCTCAGTTATTGCTCCCTGCCTTGCAACAAGGAGGATTCATTCCCTGAAAAAAGGGAGCACTAATGCAAGAGCTTGCTGTCCAGTAAATGCATTCTTGAATGAGTGCCTGTACACCTAAAGAAACAGAGAGCAGCAATTAGCCCCACATGCTCCAGACCACTTTATCCTGTGCCCCAAAACTTCTTTCTCCCAGTAAAATCTCTTTGCCAGAATTTCTCCTCAGACAGGGACAATACTCTTTTTTCATAAAAACAGTCAGGCCTCTGATTTCTGCTTACCCTGCAGACCCTGATCTGAGATTAATGTAGACTGTAAGATTCTTTTCAAAGAGCTGGCTTCCCATTTGAAGAAATTATGCCCCCTTATCATTGATCCAGACCAGATTGGTTTTATTAAAAACAGAAGTTACTCCCACGGCATGTGGCGATTATTTAACACTATGCATTTTTCCTGTAAATACCATGAAGAGCTGTTAGCCATCAGTCTGCACATGAAAAATGCTGGAGATCCTGCAAAAAATAATAAAAAAGCTGGTTTTAATGTAATATCTTGAAGTCCTTTAAGTTTGAGAGGATTTTTATATAATAGTTGAAAGAAAACCTATACAATCTATCTTCTTCCTCCATGTATACTAACATTTATTCGCATTACAGTAGCATCTGGCAGTCCCAACTGACTTCAGCACCCCAGCGAGCTAGACATGGCACACACATAATAAAAGACAGTCCTGGGCTCAAAGAATGTAAGAGCAAATCTTTGCTCAGTGGAGCTAATGGCAAAACTCCCATAAATCAGTGGGGCTGGGATTCAAACTTACAGCCAAATTAGAGAAGACAGACAAAAAAGGTGGATGGGAAAAACCGAGACCTGCAGAGATCTGAATCTGAGACCTGCACTGAATCATCTATATCAAAACATAGCTGTAACAGAAGAGCAACCATTCCTCAGCTGAAGAACAACCTTTCAAGTATCTTGTCTCTGGCAGGGGCAGTAATGAAAGCGTAGGAAAGCATAGGGAAAAAGCAACTATTGAAGAGATCTTTCCTTGGTACATCCTTTCAGTTTCTGTACTGAGATTTGATGCTGTTTGAAAACCCTCGGGTCATTCAGACCATGATGTTTAAAGTAAAGTCTCTCTGCATGAGTCAAGCCCTCTCTGGACCCGTAATACACCTCTGTCCTCAGCACCTTCTGTAGGGGAACTTTGGCTCCCACACCGAGAGGCTGAGCTTAAATGTGCACAAGGTCAGATGGGAATTGGTGAACTAGGCTGGAACTGAACTGCCTGTATTGTAGGAATAATTCTTTCCCTTCATCACAAAGGCATCCTTTCTTTCATCTCAGTTTCCAAAGCAATACTGCAAATAAGATCCAGCTCTGTTACATCCTTTTAATGGTAGAACCTCCTGAATGGGTTAAAAGACTCAATGCTTTCAATTCCCCAGCACATCTCACATCAACAGTTGTTTATAGGGGGGGCTGGGCAAACAGGAATTAACCATTTTGTTCCAGATAAAAATAATGTTATCAAACTATCTGCATCAACACTTTTTGACATTAGCATTATCTTCTTTCCAGCCTTCCAAATGTCTAATGAGTTTAATTTAATGGAACACTGTCTCATTGTAGAGCAGACTATCACAGCACATTTTCTTTCCTCCTGCACACAATTCTGATTTTACACTATCACATGCCACTGTTGTTATTGATTTTAGCTACATGTGCAGGCTACATTGCACTAGAAACTACAAACAAATGGGAAAAGATGGGTATGGCACAGGAAGCCAGATTTGAAACAACCAATTCACACAGCAGGCTGGTGATAGGGCCTGGAGCAATTTGAGTATCTCTGAGTTATAATCCAATATTTTGTCCACAAGATACTATTTCACTTTATCTTGGTTTCTCTGCTTTTCTTGGTCTTTCACTGAGTGAAAAAAGTGAAAGGGACGACTCTTACTGAGATGGAGATACCACTTTGTCTAGTTAGTGTTTGTTATCCAATGTGTTCCAGCTGGGTTACATTAACAGTAGAATATTAGAATCATAGAATGATTTAGATTAGAAAAGGCCTTAATTATCATTTAATTCCAACCCCCCCTGCCCTGCTCTAGGACAACTTTCACTAGACCACGTTTCTCAGAGCACCATTCAGCCTGGCCTTGAACACTTCCAGGGATGGGGCATCCACAACTTCTCTGGGCAACATGTGCCACCCTCGCAGTAAAGAATTTCTTCCTGATATCTTAACTAAACCTATTCTCTTTCAATTTGAAGCCATTTCCCATTGTTCTGTCACTACATTCCCTCGTAAAAGTTTCTCTTCATTGTTCTTTTAGGCTCTGGTCAGGCACTAGAAGCCCACAATTAGGCCACCCCAAAGCCTTCTCTTTGTTCCCATTCCCTCAAGCACAATAATTATGTTGTAAATAGATCAGGCTTTACCAAGATCTAGAGCTGCCTCTTTGAAGCCCAAGGAGAAGAGATTAGGTATCAGTTCTGATATTTTTGGATTATGTTATCTTCTGCCTTTCGTAAAATTATTTACTTTACATATATACATAATTTGAGGCCGTTGGATCAGACATAGAATCTTCACGATCAGCTGTATATGAATATTCTTAAGATCTATGTCTTGCCAGTTGTCTAGTAACCATATATCCTTTAAACTATCCAGTCCCCTTTTTATTTGCCTTGTTAAAAGGCCTTGTTGTCTCTTGAATCAAAACAAGTGCCCAAGCATGGAGACTTTCCAACTGCAGGAAAAGGCTGTTATGCACAGAGGTGGCATTGTTTTACCATGCCACACATAAAATGATGTCAGATAGATAGATAGATAGATAGATATAATAAATGAGATCTTCTATAGATTTATGGGGGATATGGGCTAATGTCACACAGAGCACTTGGTACTGTGTTTTTATATGACTGAGTTTGCTGATATTTCCATTGAATGACCCGTCCTATTTAGCTGTATGACACTTAATAATCTCACTGCTTGAAATAATGTCAGAAGATTCTGTTAACGGTAGAGCAGTCCCACATTGTAAGTTTGAGACAGCTCATTTGCTCACAATCCCTGCAGCACACTTCCATCCAGACATTGCCCATTATGTATAATCATCTGGGAGTAAAGCAGGCTCAGTGCAATATTTGGGATAGTGCAATGGAAAGTGAGAATCATATGGATATATTGCTAAAATGCTCTTGTACTTGGACTGAATATGGAAAACTGGCCATCATCAGAGGAGAACTATAACCAGTAATTTATACTTTGCTACCATTTCTTACTTACACTGAGAGGGAAGATCTAGTTTAAACCTTGTTTCTGTGCTCATTAATACCAGATATGTGCACACCTGGATCATCCTCTATAAAAAACATGATCTGGCTCAGGTATGAGAATCTGACAGTATTTATGTCAAATTAATCAGAGTACACTGCAGTGTTTATCCTGGCCTGATGACGGCTGCAGGAAGAGAAATGATAGCTGATCCAGCATAAAATTATGCTTTTGAAATATATCAAACAAGTGTGAATTGGCCAAATGAGTTTGTACTAGTTCTGCATTTTGCCTCAAGAGGTAATAACATTTTTGATCTATTAAGTATGCCCCTAAAACTGTTTTTGCAGTCATCCCAAATGTAGTATACAAAGAAACAGATTTTTCCATTTTTAACTTGTATATACAGAAGTGGAGCTGCGCAAGAAGAAATATGTATTTGCAGACTTATAATTAAGTGCAAATCCTAAAATAATCCCAAGTAAGCAAAATTTAAAAAAAAGGTAATTATTTTTATTCAGGCAATTACAGTTTTCTCCTATATTTGCCTTCTAGATGCTAGTGAAAAAAGAAATAATGTGAGAAACAATCATACCTACCACACTCACACTGAAAAAAATAAGTTCTTCTGTAAGTAATGGAACAAATTCAGTCTGTATTTCAATATATAGGAAAATAAAAATCCTTTGTCCTGCAAACTTCTCCTTCCTTGGCAGATGGTAGAAGGTTCTCTCACAACCCTTGCTTTTTTTTATACCTATTGAGCAAAATCATCACACTCTGTCACTGATTAGCCAGTGGGACATTGTCAAACAGAGTTGACAAGGAACTATTTTTCTTTTCTTTTTCTGTTCACTGGAGGCATCATTTCAATTTACTCTACCTACTGATTTTCATAAGCACATTGAAACTTTACTGTTTTATGATTTTGCATGTGATTGAAATTGGTCAGTGGATTTATTCAGAGAAAAAATATTCAAGGGTGGGGACAACAAGCCAGCCTTCCCACATAATCACATCAGTCTTCTTTCTTCAAGGAAAGAAAACTTTAAAAAAGAGCAAGATGTTACAGTGGCTAGCATAATCACCTAAGTTATGAGTGGAATGAATTCAACTAATAACTTCTCTGACCCTGGGAAAGATTCATAAAAGTACTTAGCAAGGTATTTTTAACAAAACTTTTGGTGTCAAGTTCCAGAAGCCAAATTCACAAACCTGCACTATACAGCTTTTGAACAGACCCAGGTGCCTCAGGACTGGACTCAGCAACCACACACTAAGGGTCTAACTAGAAATGTAACAGATATTTGATTTAGAAGTACAGCCAGTGTAGTCTTCCTATATGCTCAGGGCAAAGACAAGTGCAGGTGTAAAAGGCAGTTTACGTCCCAGCTGAACAAAAGTTGAATTTCCCTATGAAGATAGCCAGCTTTTTTCATCAGTTATGTGAGAAATCTAGAGCAACATTTCTTCCGACAATCACCTAATTGCTTAAATGAAATGGGATGGAGCCAGCACCAAATGGGGCAAAAGAAAATAGGGAGCAACATAGATTCACAAAGAAGAATGGCAGATAATTTGAAATCCCATCTATCTCCTCAGTTTTTCTGCCCACCTTGCAAGTCCCCGCTCCATGAAGCTTGGATTCATGGAGCAGTGCTTTCCTGCCCTTCCCTTCTCTGTGAATGACAGGTTTGCTGCAATTTTTCAAACTGATCTGGGAGTGGTGATAGCTTAAAGGGGTTAGAGTAATTGCTGGTGAGCAACAGAGTCTAGAGCGTTTGTGTCCTGGCGAAATTCAACCTCAAACCTCCCATCTGAATTGCATGTTTCCTTACCAAAAAGCAACCCTTTATGAAGCACTCTTGACAAGACTTTTCCAACATGTTGTGTAAGGCATACTCACATGACAGCATTGGAGACCTGCAGTCTGAGTTAAAAGGTGATCCTAAAGGAACTGAACTGGGTTGAGATTTTACATATGCCTGACATAATACTTCCTCTGAGTCTTATATTATAATCCGATATGAAAGAAAATTATAAAACATTAACACTCTCTCCTATTGCCATTCTCTAAGGTGACTTGAAACTTTCTCTTGATTAATCCCATGTGTAGGGCTTCTAGAGTTGGGAAAGTAAGGGAGGAGGAGGACCAAATATAAAGTGGGACTATGGAAGTAAACCTTTGGGTTATTTCCTTATTTGATCTTTTGCAGATTTACCTTTTGATTTGCAGGCATGCACAACACTGATTAGACTCAGTTGTCATTTACCCTCATGAAAAATGTACTTAAGAACAGTTATAGCAGAGCTGCATGAATTGGGGAAGGCAGACAATTACATATGGAGATGTTTGGAGGCAGGGCATAGGCCGAGCTGTCTTCTTCAATAGTAATTCACAGATATGAAAAAACAATGATACATTGTTCATAAGTCTTATTTATCTTTTCCACATAATTATTTTTTTTCTATTTCAAAAAGAATTAAATGTGTTCTTTCTTTTTTGTCCTCTGCTCCTGTCAGTTTGAATTGTTGAAAGGTGCCAGATTGACTGTGTTGGAGTTTAAAATCCTTTAATTACTCACCAAACAGGTTATGTGTGGACAGCAGATGTGTAAGCTTCCTCATGCCACCCTGACTGTGCATGCAACCAAGCTCCCGGGGCTGGAGAGAGTCTGCCAGTCTTGCTAGTGAAAGAAAAACACAGGACCAGATCTGCACCCAGTGAAAACTGACATTGCTCCAAAAACCTGAGCAGCTGTAAGCTCTGTATCTTTGATTTGATCTAGCTATTCGGGTGAAGAAATAATCAGTGGAAATTAGCTCTCTGTAAAAATGATTGGTTATTTGCAAGTAGAAAACCGACTGATACCACTTAACTGCATTAGGTTGCAGATAGTCTTACTGCATTTGCTTAAATATTAATGCAGCATGTCTCTAACACTTGAATATGAAGTACCTTCCATCTTTTTATCAGTCTCTGTAAAATAGTACTTCCTTAAATTCTTCTTATATATATTCCCACTTTACTTAAACCTAAATCCTCTAGTTCTGGTGTCTTCAACAAACTCAAATAAATCATCAAGCTTAATTTTATAATAATCTTCAGTTAGTTAAAATACCTCAGTCCTGTCACCTCTTAATCATCCTTATTATTCTTCTAAGACTAAGTAATTCTCTCCTCATCTGTAAACTCTTCCATTCTATTTATCACCTCAGTTTCTCTGCATTCTGCTGCCTTGATTTCTGTCTTCATTCATATATATTGACCTTATTTAAACAGCATGGACCAAATTCTAGTCTCAGGCATGGCATTCTAAATCCAGAGTTACTGACTTCTAAATCCGGAGTAGACTTCAGTGACTCCAGTTTTGATTTTATGTCAATGGATTTACTAGAGATTTACTCTGCTATAACCAAGCTCACAATCTGGCATGCTGGTGTTTAAAACTCAAATCTCAAAATACTCTTGTGTTTTTTTATTCACTCTCTTTTGAGTTCAATTATCATTCTCTTGACCTCCTTAAAAAAGAAAAGAATATGGAAAATTTAAGTGGAGGTGACACCCTGCCTGATTTAATGCTTATTCAATTCTAGAAGTCTCTGCTGGTATATGACCAGCTGAAGTCATGTGAGTGTATAAGATTATGTGGAAGTTAATGTCTTTTCATGTATTGTGAGGGTTTCACTCCAAACCTGCATTATAAACTCTTGGGAATGAAAGATCATCACAAGTTCTGATACCTCCTCTTTTACCTACACAGATTTTCTGGGACTTGTTTCCTTACATACCGATATATATCAGCTCCATCTCTCCCAGAATGGCCGAAGTTTGAGAAAGCAATACAATACATTTATTCTCATATAACATTCAGATGTTATGCTGGCAAGTGAGTTTAGAAACTAGAGACTAGCATAGACTGATAAGAAATCTAATTTTTGAAGACTACAGGTGTGCCAGGACTTCTTTCTCTTTTCTTTATGCTCTGCTTTTCCTAATTTATGATTCATGTTTAATGTAAAAATGAAGAACTTGTTTTCAGTCCATCCTCTTTTAACAACCATAACTACTATGCAAATCACCATGACCTCAACAGAGGGGTGCAGTGACTTTAGATGTTTATATTTTCATTCTTTAAATGGGAAAAGAATTTACAGGAAGTTGAAATTATGACATGCAGCAAGTTGTCTCCAAAGCAGATTCTCTGCTGAAAAAAAACAACCCTGAAAGAGCAATTTGTGGTTATCCAAGAAGACGTATTCATTCTCTGGAGGGAAATCATAACTTTCCTTCATTTTTTTCTACGAAGAAATAATTTTTACAGTATTTTCCACAGTGTTGTCTTCCCATGTAAATATTTGATGGTACCAGTCTGTTGAAAGAGCTCCTTGCTCTTTTTGCTGAGTTCCTCCTATTCAATAAGAAGCTGAGAATTTGCTTCATGTCAGTTTGTGCCCTAAAGATAAGCAGAGTATTTCATTCATAGATCTGTGTGTTGAGATACAGCATAACCTCTGCAAGAAGTTCAGAATAAAACTAGTAACTGCTTATAGTAGAATTACAGGATTCCTCATATGCCTGAAGATTTCTAAGAGAGACACACAGCTTGTGAGGGTACTGAAAATGCTCACTCTTTAGATATGGGGTTCCTTTACAAATGGCTGAAATGGATTCAAGCATTTCTTCCTGACTTCTCTCCAGATGATTTATTATTGGCCCTCTCAAGAGCTTACCTCTTATAGGACAAGGCTGTGGAAAAGACCTTACTGATCTGAAGGCAAAAGCAACTGTTCTACCTGAGCCAAACTCACAGATTTGGGTGCTGACAAATCCAAGTGATTGCCTTATTCAGCAAGGAAAGAACCAGGGCAGTCACTGGCAGGTGATGAGTGTGGTTGCACTGCTGGGCTTGAGACTTCCCACAAGGAACCAGGTCCTGCTTCTCCTTTCCACAGAAACCTTCCTATGAAATCAGACCTTTTCAGGTATGGCTGATTTTCCATCTATATATTCTTTCACCTCAGAGAGCCACAAAGTGTTGTACATACTAACAGGAATCACTTTTCCAATCCATTGCTGAGGAGAAACATGGCAACTCATTAACAACGCACAGCGATATAGCACACCTGCTGTCCTGTAATGAAAGGAAAAAGTCCTAGATCCAATTGAAGCTTCAGGGAGTTATTTTTTTAAGTAAGGGGAATGCAATTACTCATCAGTGTTCTACCCAATGATTTTTAATTACCTTACTTTCATGTCTCTTGTGCAACCACTCATCTCCAGGATCACTGCCTCTCCTTTTCTGCTGAGTAGGACAAACTGCTGAGGGTACTACTGGTTCTGCAGGCCTCTTTCAGGAGCAGGTCATTACCTCAACGTGTCTGTCCTCTAACCACCCATGTGAAAATGGCAATGGTATTGCCCCCATGTTACATCTGGGAAACTTGAACATTCAGTGACTCGTCAAAAGCTACACAGGAAGACTAAGGCAGAGCATGCACTGTGCTTCTTTTCTTGAAATCTTTGACAGTGCTGCTAACTCTTATTCATTCGTTCTCTCTGAATCACTAAAAGAGCTTCTGTTACAGTTTTATCTGAAATCAGTTATGTGTATACATTTTATTCGAATGTACATGTTATAAAACCTGGAGCCTCAGCCCTAGGTAACCAGATATAATTAGTTATTTCCTTAAGAACCAATATATAAGAATTCAAAATTTAACATGAGAGAAAATCTGGTTCTCTTTTTTAACAGTTTTATATTTTTTTTCATCTGGCACATTCAACCATTACCCATGATTTATGCCCAGTGCATGGAAAAGGAACATGTAGCATTTATTTTCATAGAACTTTCCTTACTCTTGTTACTTGTAGAGGCCCCTGAACGCAGACAATACTTCTGTTTTTCAGAAGTCAGGAAATATTTGTATATTACATATACATATATACAAATATATTACATATATTCTGCTCTTCCCTCTTTGTGGATGTGTTCTGAACTGTCCTTTATCTGACCATTTTTTTGATCAGGATGTTGATTATATTTGTTATTATATAGAAAAAGTAGACATTAATCACTAAATTGCACGAGGCTTTCTCCATATAGACTGACCTCATCATAGTTTTGTTCCTCTTGTACATATATAACTATTTGAAGTCTTCAAAAAGCAACAAAAGAGAAACAGAGAAACTGAGTCCAGGTACTCTTGAAATGTATTAAGAAGGAAAGTTACTGAAAGAAAGTACTGTGATGTGCTCATAAGAAAAAATCCCAAAATACAAACCAAAACCCAAAAATACCAGAAAAATACTGTGGCACTTATTTAGCAGGAATACTGTGCAACAACATCTAAAACATTTCTCCAAGTCATTACATATGATAAAGAGGACTTAGTTCTGAGCAGCCTGGACTATAGAGTGCTTATGTTTCACCAAGTACAACAGCAGTCAGAGTGCAAAGGAGTACATTAGTAAGTGGATATTCCTTGGTTATATTACCTAGTAGTTCATGGGGAAAGATGCTTGGAAGGTCAGGATGCCCACAGACCTTGCACGAGTCTGGCCAGCTGGGACAGGCAGTTCTGACGGGATGCTGGCAGGTTAGCATGTGAAAGCAGGACACTCAGGCACTGAGGTGGGTAGTCATGCACACACCTAAGATGGGTATCTAGAAAAATAAATCTTCAGTGTGGCCACACTCTTTCACAGGGAAATTCAGAGAGCCCAACCATGGAATAAAACCACATTAAATCTTCTCTGTCAGGGTTGTCATCAGTTATTGTGAGAACATTTCCCCGGGGTTATATCACTCAGGATTTTCCCCTCTATCAGGGAATCTCCATATCCCAGCTCCCGTTATTCAAGCTACATTTGGAAGAACCTTTGAGGATCCCGGAGTTATTGATGCTTCTTGGATTTTAACTCCTGTGACTCACAGAAGATGCAATAGCCAAACAATATATATAATAATAGTTATTAAAGTAGCACAGCTTGTGATTTTTCAGTTAAATTTTCCCTTCTACTGCATGTCATTTAAGATGGACTGTATTGCAGGACTTCTGATCTTAGAAGCACAAGAAGAATAGAGAGTTACCAAACCAACTCTGCCAGCCAGCCAAGAAGATGACTACCCAGAAGGAAGAGGGGTGGATTGAGGAAGAGGGGTGGAGAACAGAGATTCTACAATGGTAATGTGCTGGCAGAGCCCTTTCCTGGAAGCCAAGTAACAAAGGGTTTTGTGATCTTCTGTCACTTGCATAAAAAGAAGCACATGTACAGAGTGACAGCAGCTTGGGCCTAAGGTCACTTTCCCATTACCACGCAATGGACACCACATTCTTCTTTGGTTATTGTTGTATTAAAGTTTTATCCCATATTGTTTACATCTGATGGCTTTTCAGCACAAACCATTCTTTTCGTCTCAAAACGTCCCCTTATTTCATGTTCTTTTGTTACGTGATGAGTGGAGACATGTAATACAAACTTTTCATTTTATCCATCTTTATAGCTGTATTCAGTAACCAAGCTTGATTATTAAATTTGAGCCTTATTCTGCATCAATCTACTCCTGTGCTATGTTCTCAGGCCAAGTCTCCTAAGCAGACCATAAACCATATGTGTTTCTTAACTTTTTCAGGACTTAATTTTGCCACTTGGTTTGGATCACAGAGGAGTTTTTAGCCTACAGTCTTTGATGCCTTATGTTTGCCTTCATAAAAATTATATAGAAAGTTATAAAAGAGTGATAAGGCCTTCCAGTTTTACCACCAAATGGAAAAGTTGTCCACACAAAGAATTTATAACCATCTTGTAGCAATTTCTAGGATCTAAAATCATTTTAGATGATTATGCATTAGAGATGTTGAAAAGAATGTAAACCTACCAGTTTCTATGCAAGAATCATGAGAACCGACTCTGTTTCCCACTTTTATATACCAAAGGCCTCTCTTCAAACCCCACTTACATGCTGAGATACATTGACTTCAATAGGACAACCTACGTGAGTAAGAAAGATTTGAATGAATGAGGGTTTCAGGCGTGGGATATAAGATCAAGAAGCATGAAAGCCTTTTAGTTAATTCACTTCAGCATCACTAATACTGAGTGACTGAAAAACTTTAGTTATGATTAATGACATTGGGATTTTTTTCAAAAGATAAAGTCAGAAGCCTTTATAAGTCTTTTTGCCTGTTTTTAAAATGTGATGGATACATTTAAAACATATTAATATTAAAAAAATATTACTCATCTAAAAAAGCTTGCATATTCCAAAAAAAAATGGTGAGAGACAGACTTTAAGCCAAGCTTTCTAGTCCTTGAGTGCTGTATGAGAAACTTCCTTTTGGGAATGGATGTATTTAAAACCGTGAATGCTTCCAGAGTCTTTTGTGTACTTGAATTTTGCGACAAGATAATAATTTTGTTCTATTATTATAATATTATTATATTATTAGGGTCGCAATAATGTAGTTTGTAGAAAAATGCAATGGTGTTAAAAGGAGAACTTAGAAACATTTTTGCTGTCCAGGACTAGAATGGCAAATAGCCTCATGTTAGGCATCTGCACCTTCCCCTCATCTTTCACTAATACCCTTTTGGTAGAAAATGTCAGTTTCATCTCAACAACTTAAAGCCACCCAGATAAATTATATGAACATAAATTAATAAAAATTAATGCACAGAAGGAAAAAATTGCACTAATCTCTACCTTTGATATGATAGTGCTTTCTCTTGGAGGCTGCATATAATTTACTCGCAATAATAAACTCTTTGCACAATAAGTGCTGTTGCAACATCATGCGATTAACAAGGCTGTTTCATGCTCTTAATGATAGCTAAGCAATGGAAAAAATAAGGCAATTTACAAATACTGAAACAGAAAGAAGTTTTATTTCCTCACATATGTATGGTGTGTTCTGATCCATTTATGCTTCTGCTGAGTTCTGCTGAAGCATGAAAAAGGTTGTAAATCATATTTGACATACATCCCATGGGTCAGCCACCACTCTTCTAAGAGCACTGAATGTAATGGGAATAACCACTTTTGGAAGCAGAATATGAAAAAGAAACCGTGATGTACTGTATAAGGCAGAAAACCATCACTTAAAAATGATCAGCAGCTTAAACTCAGTTGCTTGCACTTCTTTTTTCAATCCAGGCAAGGAAATGGTAGAACAGAATGGCAAGATGGCAATCCTTCATGAACTTTTTTCATGAACTTGACATGGGATGAGCCCCAGCAGGGTCAGAGAGTGCTTCAGGAATGCAGGGATTGTGCCAGGGTATTAATGGAATGGTGATCTAAAAGAGACGCAACTGGTCCCATCTGTTCTTATTTTTGACAAAAAAACATCTTCCACCATTTAGAATTCAGGACCCTATTGCTCACAGCATGGAAGTACAGATATTTTGTATGTTCATGTGAACAGAAGCCCGTTGAGGAAGTACTGTAGAAAGGATGAGACATAGCAGCTAATCAGTTCTATTGCTGTTGATTGCACTCTGTAAATTTAGTAATGCAGACCCAGTTCTGCTCCTAATGAAGATGATGACCCAGTCCAGTGGGACTAGGATCAAGCCATGAAGGTGTTTGGTATGCCACCCTCTCAACCCAATAAGCATATGATAAAGATGCTCTCATGTAGCCAGGCAGAAATGTTATGACATTCAGCTCATCTGCAAATGGAATGGCTGTGTTTGCACATGCTCTTTTGTCTAGGCTGCCTTTTCCTATTTCAATCAAGTTCCACCCCTGTCCTTTCTTTTCTCTGTCTCTTAGGTATTTGCTATAACCAAGAGAAAAGAGCAGCCTGACACTTGGTTGCGCAACAGGAATGTAATACCTACGTTGGTATCTGTTGAAGTGGTCAAAAGTAATGACCGCAAAAAGAGGCAGCTCCCACTGCTTGCGAAACTCATCCACCCTTTCCTGCTGGCCAGACTGGCTTTGTCCATGCCAGGAGCAAGTAACACAAGTTCCTGGGAGATGCAGCATCTATCCCACATTGCCTCCATGTACTGCTGCCCCTCAAACACTAGTATCAGGATACAGAAAATAAGATACTTGCATGCACGCATGCTTGCACATATGTGTATGTGTAACCGTGTATATGTATATTAATGCATTAACTCATTTGTAGATGAAGAGCAATCAGCAATGTCATGACATCATGGGGGCCTGTAATTGCACATCAATCTGGACTCTGTGCCTTGATCTGCAGGCTCACATTACTGGCAATAATACTTCTGGTGTAATCATGCATATACTTTGTATTCCTCTGGCCAGGATGAAGCTGTAGGAGCTAATGTATTCTGAGTCAGACCAACTGCCGCTCATGAAGGGAAAAAAAGACTTGCTTGAGTAACCGTAATAATTGGAAAATTATTTTGATAGCCTGAAACAATCTAATATATTACAGAATTTTATTAAAATAATATCAAATCAAATTAACTGCTATTCCATAATGAATTAGGTAACAAGGTAGGCAGATATTAATCGGCCTTGGCTCCCAGGCAGGGGAGCCAGGAATTTATTAGCTCTTGCGGCTTGTGTGAGGGTGAAGACAGAAATCAGTATCACAGGCTGCAAGGGAAGCCCCTGAGACAGCTGAGCTTTTACTTTTTTCTCACTTTCACTTTATAATCCATCATTAAACACTTGTATTTCTTTTATGTGGGGTCTTATGAAATTTTTAATTTTTTAATTGCTTTGTGATTTAATAATGAGGATTTTTGTGCATGTGTGTGTGCATAGCATGTGTAACTCAGCTGCCAATATTAGAATTAACTCACCTTTGTCCACCTATGGCTAACCTTTATGGAAGAAAAGAGTAATTTAACAACTTGTCTATTTACCAGCAGAAAGATTGCCAAGTTCATAGGCATTGTGGCATAAATAACAGGGTTTAATTGGCTATGAGGCCTGTCTTGTTCTATCCTATCCTCTCCTATCCTCTCCTATCCTCTCCTATCCTATCCTATCCTATCCTATCCTATCCTATCCTATCCTATCCTATCCTGTCCTGTCCTAATCCTAACTTATCCTGTCCTGTCCAAAAGGAGGAATGGAGGAACAGTGGGCAGAAAGCATGGAATAAGAGGCAAAATAGGGTGTAATATCCTCCAGTGAGATCTCAGTGATAGTTGGCACTACTCACCTAGGAAGTGATGACTGTATGCCCTGTTCATTATTTTTTGTTGGCATCAGAATTTGCTGTGATCAGCACTAACTTTATGTCTTGCTGTTGTGCAGCCTGCTGCTAATTCCTAGCGGGGTGATGGTCCTAGCTGCTGTATGAGTAGCAGAGGGCTAGAACCTGACTTTTTTTGCTAGGTTTCTGTTTGTGCAGAGAGATAGATGCCCCTTAGTCTGAACTATGACAGGTGGAGCTACAAATCATGCCAGTACTAGCAAGAAAGAAGACACTTATTTGATTCAAAAAAATCTCATGAGAAAAACACCTTTTGGAGCTGGAGCTTATTAAGTCATGATAGTAAGTGAAACTGGAGTAGTGTGTTCTTGGGAGGCTGGCTGTTTGGGTGTTTGATTGAAAAACAGGAATGGATACAATAACAGAGATAGCAGCAGCAGGTAAATTGAGTAAGAGAAAACTGTCAGTAAAATCAGACCTCCATTTCCTTGGAATAAGCTGATTTGCAGTCCCAGATTTGGAAAACAGGTGAGGAAATTAAGGTGAGAAGAGAAAATTATGTTTTTGAAATATCCTCTGGATATTTGAAAAAAAGCTGGAGGGGCAAATCTATCCTGTCCCAGAAGAGAACTGAAGCTTGTTCATGGGACCTCTCAGCCAAAAGGAGGATAAGAAGCTGATGTTGCACTTCCACTCAACATTTTTAAAAATATCTCTAGTTTTGGTTTTCATTTATGTAAAGGCAAGAAGTATCCAGGGCTGCTTGTTGCTTGCAGAAGTTCTCTATCTGAGCAGGGCCAGCTGGGGCCATTTTTGTGGTCCTGTTAAGGAGGGAGGAAAGGATGACACTGGTGCTATTCTGGAACACAAGCCCCATGTGTCCCACCCCATCTTGCTTTCTGCAGTTTTTCTCATAATTCTGAACAACAAGCATTCCCAGCACTGATATTTTCTGTTCCCTTCTTTCTTTGTGTCTGTGGAAAGGACATCAAAACAGAAAAGTTAGAACGGAAGACTCCAGCACCCTTTCTAGACACAGCACAAACTTTTTGACTAATGGGATATATGAGACCAGTGAAATCTGTATTACAGAGCAGAACCAGATCAATCTATTACACCTGTCCCAGGCTCACTGCCCAGACACCGATCAGATGCCTTCAGTTCTTGTATTATTATTGTCATATTTTCTCCTTGGATTATCTCCTACCTTCTTTTCCCTCACTTGGCACTTTCACTTGGACATGGAATTTCTTGAGTATTTCAGGGAATGTCAGGGAGACACCGAAGAGGAGAAGTAAAGGAAGTACCTGTCCTTCTGCTAGGAGCTGGGCAATAGAAAGTAATATTATCTATGTGCATTAACCATTCAACATGGCTATTAATAAAACACAAGTAGTCACCTCAGGGTGATCTTTTTTCAGTCAAAACTTGTATTTTTCTTGTAAGAAGAGTGTTATGATGGGCAGGAAGGTGCCTGGATGAAGCTGAAATAAAATATTACAAATTTGCGAAACACTGATGAAATATGTGGTGCATCGGAAGTTTTTCTTTAGACAAGGGAAAGAAAAGATAACATGTTCCTTAGAGAGCTACATTTTGGGGGAGTTTAGTGAAATCATTGCATATTCCCTTCCAGCCTTCGAACTAAAAGCCCAGCTATTACCCCAGATGAGAAATTAGGTTTTGTCCTGACAAATGTAAACAGAGCATTTTACTCCAACAACCGTTCTTGTTCAAATATAAAAGCAGTTCTAAAGAAAAAAACTTCTTGGCATTAGAGTTGGCTTTGGACTTTCAGCATATAAAAGAAGTGGAAGAAAATGTGTCTTTGATGACATGTGATGTTCAGTGTGTGCTGTAGTGATGTCATGTATGACCATTCATTGCTATTTCTGTTTGCCTGCTGGACTTGCATGATTGTCATTTCTGGACATGCCAATCTACATTTACACAAAGAAGATTGCACAAAGAATGGTTTTCTGGTAGGCTGATGACACAGCTCCTTAAATTTTCCTGTCCTACAACCTACATTTTACAAGTCATAGCTCTGATCTGGGAGCCATGAGGTTAATACTGTTCAGAGAGCAGGGCTGATGTGAGATGCTGGAAGTTGCCCACACGTTGAAGCTGATAAAGGCCATTGCAGCAATGGGGAGCAGGACTGGGAAAGCTCCAGTGGTAGTCCCTGGGATGTCTCCTCTCTCAGTTTGCCCAGCAGCCTCATGCTGGCCCCATTCAGCTCTTGGTCATGTAGCAGAAACCTGGAGCCTCAAAGGCCACAGGATGCAACACTGGCAATTGAAAGTTCCCAGTTGTCAGGCAGCTCCCATCTTGTTTTAAAGAAATATCTAAGAATATTCCAAGGTATTTAACGCTCATACTTTGGAGGTGCAGTAATAGGTGCATCTTTTGTTGTTCATACTTTGCACATCAAGAGGTCCAAATCAAAATTACAACTCCCTGGTTGATAATTACTTGTAAGGGAATGGGACCTGATTTATACAAGCCCACTGCTTAGGGAGATAAATAACTGACCTTAAAATAAGTATAAGGGGAATAAAGGTCAAATGTAAGATGGTTGAGGTGCATGTCAGGAAAAAATTGGCTTTTTGTCTGTGCCTTTTTATAGAAACATTTATAGTTTTAAAATGGTAGTATTAAATGGAACATTTTTATTAAATACCATATCATTAACTGAAATGATTCACAAGTAGGAGTAGTAGACACTGATTAAAACTAGTTAATATAGATTTTGTTTTTGCCATCTCCTTCCAAAAGCTAAGAGACAATTTGAGTTTTCCTGCGTTGGGAGCTACACAAAGGTGAGGAGGTTTGTTTCAGCCTGATGGAGATGAGAGAATAACAGAAGGCTTCTAGGGGATTAGTGATGGAGATTTGGGAGGCATCTGCCTGGGGATCTGAATGTGTTAGCTCTCCCAGGGCCCACAAAACTGAAGTCTGGACTGGGCTCAAATTATGTTTCACACAATTCAGTTTGAGCTCTCTGTTTCTAACCCCTTTGAGCTCTCTTTGGGGTTTCGAGTGCATTTAAATGCAATAAAGCCACCAAACTCTAGATAAACAAGTTATTTTCTCAATTCTTGCCACTTTTATTTCATTCCTAAGTAACCTCATTCCGTTTCTTGCACAAAGCATTCAGGTCATAATTGTAACTTCTACAAAGAATATTAAATCTCTCTTCAAATGCAACCAGATGGATGACTGAAGGATAAGGTAAAAAGCAACGAAACCCATTCATGTTGGTGTGAAATCTCACCAGATCCAACATTTCTGAAGTTTCTTCCTGTTTGCTGCTAATTCATTAGCCCATTTCATACAAGTAATTTCAACTTGGTTCCTGTTAACCATAAATCCAAAGGCACCACCACAGCTGACAAGGCCTCTGTGCAAACTGAGCCACAGAGAACCGAGGTGCTGGTGTACAGAAGGGCATGAACAGCCTCTCAGCTGTAGACCCAGCTGTTAACTGCAGTACCTGCAACTGCCAGTAACTCATGTGCTGGTCAACTTGGTTGCACAAACACCATCCCACCACAGCTGGACCAAGCACAAGAGAAGCACAATCACTAAGGCTGCAGTCATGGAAAGGTCTGACCATGGTTATGCTAGCAGATGTCTTGCATCTTGGTTGGTTGCACCTTCCTGTGATAAAAGGCCTGAAATTACCAGCATGATGATGTGTTCAAGCAAGTAGTCAATAAAGTTAGTCAGGTGTTAAAAACTGGTGAGTTATTTAGGTATTTTGGAAGCTGTGAGTCCTTCTGCAGTGGAACATGCCTGTCCTGGTTGTTGTTGCTGTAATGTTGTCAGTGGACATTTTGTTTGCCTTCTGCATACTGGAGGCTTCCATTAGGATAATGAGTGGAATATAATGTGTTTGACTGATGCATTGCCATACAGGGATAGTGCTTTAAAAATAAGAGCCTGAATTCTCACTTGTATTGAGGCTCTTTTACATCATTCTGGCAAGCACAAGAGGTCTTTCAAGTGGGTGTAGAAGTAACTTATGGCCCATTTACACAGCCAGATCAGTGTGAAGTGACCTTCATGTAAATGACAACCAGGCCCCAAATCGTTAAGTTACTTTTTTTAAAGATCCAAGTTGGCTGAGGATGCTTTGAGAGGGGAAGTGAAATGTTTTTCTTTCTTTTTTTTCTTCTCAAATTAGTCAAATGAGGTTGATCGCTTTAAAGGATGGAAGGGTTCACCACGGCTCCAGAAAAACATCAAGTATGAGAGCCTAGATTATGTCAGAAGACATGCAGCAGCCCACGCATTAGACTTGAAATCTGTGCTCGCACCTGCCCCGACTCATTTTTTTTCCCTTTGCATTTATTGAGATGACACAATGTCAACAGAATTCTGCAAACTTTATGACAAAATTGTGACAGATCTGCAATGGCAGAATGACTTATGGAAATGTTGAAGTGGCTTCTCAATCAAGCCTCAGGATAGCTTGTGACTCCATTGTCTTAGAGGTCAGAAGTCAGACTCCACCAAGGAGAGACATCACTTGATTCTGGTCCAATTTCCTGCCATATGCTGGAGGTGGGAGGGGGGAATCAAGGCTTTTAATTGCTCAATCCCTATGTTTTCTCATCTGCATTCCCAAGCTAAAAATGCTTTCCATAGCACACTCCATTGTTTGCAATGTGGTCTGATAAGTCCTTAAAATGCTTCAGCTCTGATTCCTTGTGTTCTTGACACTTTCAAATCATTCACCGTTGCCCAGAACAAAGCAATGGACTGCCATGGACATAAGCAGGTAGGTAATACTGGGTTGGTAGCATTCACTCCCAGTTCATACGTGTGGAGAAAACTTCACAAAATATAAAAGAATGATGAGTCAGAGTTTCTGTGCACTGTGAACTGGACACTCCAGGAAGACCATCCAAGCATGGATAGATGGACATAGACTATTCACTAGTGGTACCTTGTTTGCCCTGGTGGAGAATGTCTCCTCATTTTCATCACCTTTGGTAGAATTTCTCTTGCTTTTACAAATATATTTTTTCATGTCATTTTCCCAAAGTGGTAAATATGCTCTTCACACACTACGAATTGAAAAAAAAAAGAAGAAAAAGAGAACTGAGAAAGAAACTGCTTCTTACATATATTTTTAAAATTATGTGTAAAATTATGATTGGGGTGCTTCAGCCTGTTGAGAACACAAATCTACCGTTCAGTGACACTGGCAAGAGTACTCTGGACTCTGCTTTATGTCTGATTTAAATACTGGGTTCAGGGTCTGTCTCTTACTCCAGTGAGCTCTCCATGGCCTACAGTGGCCATGAGGCAGCTTGTCTCTGTGCAACCAGCTGCAGCTGTGCCCCTCAGAAAAGCTAAACCCATCTGCTACAGGAGCAAGGTTTAGAAGAGGGGAAGGGGACATGTAAGGAAACAGAATCGATTTCTTTCTCAAGTCCTACATTTCTGAGTGTGCAAGTAATATTTATCCTTTGAAGAATATCTGCAGCTTTCCCTATCAACCTTTTGGTCACAGGAAAAATCTGGTTGTGGGCTAAAAGACATTAATTCATTTATTCTAGAATATTTTTCTCAACGCAGTTACCAAGTCCAAATCTTTTCAGATTTGCATGCACCGCCTTTCTAAACTGACTTCCCCAAAAAGCAAATAGAAAATCCTCTTGTGACTATCAGTCCTCATAACAGCAAAACAGGGATGAGATGCTTGGCAGTGCAAATGTGCTACCATGAGGGATGGGGACCAGACAGATGGACAGCTGCCAGCAGTTCACACTGTAATAACGGGCTCAGCAACAGACAAACCCAGCAAATCAGCCGAACAAAACTCCCTGCTCACCTGCCTATTTCTGCCACTGTCTCCTGAACCTCAAAGAGGATATTGCATCTGAGGCACGTTATGTGTGATTCCACAATGAGCGCTGAAGAGCTGAAATGTTTGGAGAGATAAAGTTACCTGGTTTTCAGGTAACATTAGGAAATGCTCCTTTATTTCCATTCCCAGCAACCTCAGTTCACCAACAGACTGAGTACTGAGATGCAATGAAAGGAAAAGCTGTGAGTGTAACACACTTCAGTGACTTTCCTTGATACAAACCTCTTCACAGTTCACTGAAAGAGCTTAAGGAAACTCGGATGCTTCTGTACAACTTTAGTGTGGCAGGCAGATACCATGACTGCAGCTTGTTTATATTTCATGACTGTAACATTATGGTACCATTTGTTTATTTAAAGATGAACTTCCATGCTCAGTCAAACTTTAGACACATTATTTAAACATAAGCCAATTTGCCAATCATGTATCTACGGCTATTTTCCTCCATAAATACTTAATAATTGAAGATAAATGTTTGTAAACAAGACATTTTTTCCTCAACATTCATTTTCTTCTCCTGCTCATTCATACTAAGAGGTCATTGTAAGCTTCTAGTTTTCATATTTTATTTTGGAATGTCTTTTCTTTTCCTTGGGAATTATAGAATTATAGAATGGTTTGGGTTGGAAGGGACCTTAAAGGTCATCTACTTTCAAGCCCTCTGCCACAGGCAGAAACACTTTTCACTAGACCAGATTGCTCAGAGCCCCATCTAGCCCGGCACTGAACACTTCTAGGGACGGGGCACCCACAGCTTCTCTGGGCAACCTGTTCCAGCATCTCAGCACTCTCTGAGTAAAGAATATCTTTCTAGTATCTAATCTAAACCTACTGTCTTACAGTTTAAAGCCATTAATGTCTATGACCAAACAACTCAATAGATGGATGACATGCGTTCTGTATGACTGTATGCAAAGAAGAGAGAGAAGTAAAGAGGAGAGAGAAGGACAAGGAAGAAAATATTCACAGAGGAATTTGGCTTTCTGAGATGTCTGAAAAAGGACAAAAAATGAAAGAAACAATCCATTCTTCAGATGGTGTCAGAATGAGTGGCAAATAGTGCTGAACTAGTTTTTTAACCCATTGACTACTCAGGATAAACAAATGAGATTTATTTCTGCTGGCTAAAATACGTTAGAGTGCTACCTCTTTTTTTTCCCACTGATTTTAGCATTCATTAGAAATACACAGGTTTTCCAGGTAAAACATATCCTGATTCAGATGTAGAGTCTCAAGGCCTTGTGTTTCTCTCTTAAGCAGTACTAGAGAAGTTCTATCACTCTGGCCAGTGATAAAACAGGTAGGAGGAAATATAGTGCTGCAAATTTTATTCTAAAATTAGACTGAAAATCAGAAATTTCAGTATATTTTTAAAGACATGAACACATTTCTGCTAATGAGGTGTGAAGTGGAAACATTTCAAAATGTAAGGATTTGAACCTGCAGTTCCTTCATCCCATGAAAACATCCTACCCTTGCCAATAGGTATGTTTGCATCCACAATCTCAGCTCTCCCTTGCTATGAGCAGAAACTCTGAATATGATTGGGCTCTCTGTCCTTTTTGGCTCTCTGTCTTTCCTGCTTTCCCCCTCTCCTAAATAACAGTTTCAATAATGAAGCTGAAATAAAGATGGAGTTGGGTCAAAGGGAAGGAAGTGCCTGAAACATACTGGGATTTCCATAGAAATATTGTATTTTCATTCAATTTTTGACTAAGATTAAAAGTTAATATTCAAAGAATTAGTAAAGTTTTCATCATTTCTTTCCGGGATGAACAGATTGTCAGAATATAGGGAAGAATCTAAATCTAAATCTAAAAGTTACTAGTTTTTGACAATATTCATGTTGTGTGGTGCCTGATAAAAGTAAAGATTTTCAACAAAAACAAAAATATGCATATCACTTTATTTTTAAAGGTGTTACTGCAGACAAGACACTGTTTTAAATTGCTTGCTGTTAGGGACAGGACAATATGAGGGTGGTTTCAGTAATTAATTTTCTTCTAGCATATTGCTCTCTTTAAATATGCCATTTCCTGCTCCCTTACTAGAGGACCTTTTATGCCATGGGCCACAGTCACTGGTATACTGATTTTTTCTTGAAAAGTACTGTGTGCCTGTGACTTTGTTACACATTGATGTCACTGAGCGCTGTCCAGCCTCTCTTCAAATGGGAACTTGAGAAAATCATGAGTGAATCAATACCTCTGTGGGAGATGCAGGAAATACCAGGAACAGAGGGATGAGGGAACAGCTCCTGTCTAAGCCGATGGCAGCTTGCTGGATTCTGGGTTTTTTGAGGCTTTTCTGGTTTGTCATTTTTAGGTCTGCCTGTACTCTGTTAATACTGAACTCATAGGGACTGCGAACACTGAAGAGGAGTAGCCATTTTGTTGCTTTGTACTGCGCTGGGTGCAGAATCACTCTAGAATTCATAGCATTTTAAAACACACAAAAAATAAGGATGGGAATCCTTCCAAACTTGCAGGGATTCAATTAATATCCTACATGAATCATATCATATATGAATTTTCTGTTTCAATTGTTTGCTATGTGCTTTTCCTTCAGAAGGGTGGACACCTGAACTGGACATGCCATGCATTACAGCTGCACTTTCAGGTTGACTACATGCAGTCAAAACACAAGCCTCTGTCACCTCCCCTTTCCATGTTTCCTTGGTGACAGTGGTACAATATTGGGCAAGTAGGCTAAGCCAAAACATAGTTATTTAAACATTTATTATTTTATAACAGTGTGTTAAAATTTAAACACATTTTAAAGCTATTCCAGCTGCCTCTGTATAAACTCTATACTATCTATGGCTGAACTGGAAGGAGTTAATCACTTCTTCCTAATTTTCTTTTATAAATATGTGATTAGCCTGAATTATTAGGAAGGCACAATAGCTTTATTCTTCCTGTCAACTATGTGCAGAGAAGTCGGGATTAGTAATCTCCAGGGATCAGGAGCTGATTTGGTGGAGGCAGGCAGGAGGACGGCTAACTTTTGAACCTAAGAGGGCTTTTCTGGGCAAGGGTGACAGCTGTAGCATCTTTAGCCTGGATTTGAATTTGAATTCTATCAACCAGTGCAGCAATGCTATGACTTGGCAATATGTTATAATAATCTTTGTGACACAAATGTCGGGGGCTTTTTGTTACATGTCCTTAAAGAGATTTAGGTAATTAATGTTAAATTGATGATATAAAGCCTCCATTCTATCTCTCTTACTAATTCTGATCTACTGTAAATAGACAGAAATATTCACAGGCAAATAATCCCAATGCCATTTTGGGCAGTTTTGATTTCTTTTTTATCATGAGTGTGAGGTCAATAGTTTCTGCAAGACAAATAGTTTCTATTTGTCTCTGAATCGGAAAGATTTTATATTGAAAACTTTTTAAAAATAGGGATGGGACTTGAATTCATTCTGTCACTGAGAAGGCCATATACGATTTCATACTGTAGTCTTAAGTGAGAAAATGGGCCAATGTGTCAGAATTTATCAGCTTTTCAGCACGGTTTTGGGCTATTAAATGTTTATGTAGCAGATGGGAACAGTAGAGAAATACAGTGCGTAGCTGTGTTGGGCCAAGAGGAAAGGAGGTTCTCCAGCCTTCCCCCTTTTCTGTACTATGAACCTACGACCCTATTGCCCGGAGGCAAAAAAAGCTACCTGCAGAGATGTCAGCAGTATGGAAAAAATGAATTACAGTGAAGCACAAACACTTGGCTCTGCAGAGATGCTTTTCTTAGTCCTTGAGGCTTTTCATCCATTTGGCTCAGTCTTGGCAAAAGCGTTGAGGAATTTTTTTTGGTAGCACTAGGGCATAGAGATAAAGTCAAATGAGTGAAATTAAATGAGTGGAAAATAACTCAGGATGGAATATTTGGAATAAACCTGCTGACAACGGAATGCAATGGGCCAGAGAACTGATGAGAAATGCAAACTATGAAAATCCCATTTCTTGGGAAAGTTCAGGTGAAATAGTATATTCAATAGGGATAAGTACTCCTGTGCTAAACATGAGCTCAGATCTGAAAAGAATTTCAATGGCCTTATGCTTGATATGTGTATTTCGTTAGGAACTGGGATCCGTTTTTCTCAACGGGAAAGAGCTCAGAGAAAAACCTCTGCTTGGGTTTTTCAGTCAATTAGCATATTCTTTAATTAATGAATTAAATTAGAGAATTAAACTTGGGCAATTGGTGAGGATAGATAGCAGTGTTGTAAATTTTACACTTTGGGGATCCTTTTGCTCTGGCCTTTTCCTTCCTAAATGATTGGTTAATAAATCTGACTAATGAAGCATGCAGATAAAAGGTAAAATTTTCAAATGCATCTAATTGACTTAGAATCCAAAGCCAATGGGATTTATTGTCCTTAAGTCATTTAGATGCCTCTGGAAGTTTTACTCATCTATCCCATTGTTAACATTGATAAAATAATGAACACTTAGAGTACACAAGGGGAAAAAAAAGAGAAAGTAAAAATAAGATTACTTATAGACTTCAGGAACTGAACTGACCACAGTAATAACTCCACATATCTTGTGGCTGAAGCTTGCTGAAGAGCTCTTGGCAGTTGACTCCAAATATGCATCAAATAACAAATTACTAAAGTGGTGTTGCACTAATACATGATGCTCTGTTAGCATCTTCTCATCTCGCACTGAATTATGGGGTCATTTCCTACAAGCCATTGCTGATGGATAGGCAGTTCCTAAGTCAATGGTGTATATTATTCTCTGCTCTTAATGTCAGATATACACTGTCTACACCTTTGAAATGTTAATTTTTTGAAAATGTGTTTTAAGGCTGTCCTTGTGACACATTTTTTTTTTCCCTGCAGAAAACTTAGTTGCATTTTCTTCAGAAACTGATGAAAAATCTCCTGTTTTGCACCTCTCTGAGATCTGGAAACTCGTTTATTACTATACCATGGCAGGGCTGCACCATCTGATGTTGTACAGCAGAGCCCCTCTCATGCCAAGAGGTTTCCCAAGAAACCAACTGGGTTTGTAGAAAAGCAAAAATGAAATTACTAAATGTAAAATGAGTATTTGACAGTCCAACCTGCATGGACCATGCAGCAGGAGACTGCAAAACTGTAGATCCCATGATAAGGAGCGTGAAGCAATTGTGAAATGAGGGAGCCTCCATATGCAGGACTTTGGGGCTGGGCAGCAGACCAGTTCCTTGGTTTACCATATTTAACCTCAGAAGTTATTAATAAATTGACTGGTGTTTGCAGTGTTTTCAGCCTTGTTTTCAAATTGTAGGCTTTATTGTGACCACTGGTATTGTTCACTATGCTGTTAAAAAAACCATGTAGCAAGATGAGTTCCAATTTGGATTTTATGTGGCAGCTCATACTCCTCCACAAATCCTCGGAAGTTATTGGCATGGGATGAATGTGCTTGCTTGTTTCAGGCAGCCTTGCAAGGCTGCTTTTGACCTTAGCTGTATGTGTGTCTCAAGGTGGCAACTTTGACAGAATAGAAGAAATGCATAAGCATTGCTCTGGTATTTAGTTTTAGAAAAGCTTGAGGCTACTGGCTGGTTTTTCATTTTCGCACTGTTACTTTCTTTAAAGGACCAGATTCAGAAGTCCCATGCTCATCCAGTTGTCACTTCAAAATTTCCATCAGTTTACCAGCCTGGGTTAAGACTAGAAAATAAGACCAGGAGATGGAGTCTTTGGTAAACAGAAGCTTTCATATTTGTGTTAAAATGTTTAATTTTTTAAATTTTCAGTGTTCAGTGCTGCTGAGAGCAGTCACAGTTTACATCATAGCAGCATCTCAGAAATACAGTGTGATGATTCAGCTTCTGGGATGAGTCTACTTGGTTTCCACCCTCTTTTTCAGATGAAAATATTTTTGACATTTGAGGACAACATACATGAAAGGTTTTATCCTACAGAATGTTGAGATAAGCAGGGAAGAACTTCCTTGTGTGAACCATGGGAGTTCCTCACATTAGTCACACTAATAAATAATAGACTGCATCTACTGAGTTTCCCTTTGAAACAGACCTCCCTATGCTCAAGGAAAGGCTAGTATTGCATTCTTCCTTTTAAACTGCTCATTCAGTTTTGCATCTTGCTTTGCAGACAGTTGCTATTAGTTACTAATGTTTGTAGGAACAGAAAGGATGGGAAACTATTGCTTTTAAAGGGTTCTGTTTTATGGAATGTCCAGCAAATTCCCAGTTGAAGAAAGCCTTATTCCACTCTCCACACCCTCACATACCTTTCTTCTATAAGTTTTTTGTGAACTGTGCTCCTAATTCTCTAAATACCTGCCAACTCACTGTTTATCTTGGTCCACCATTGCCATTACACTGTATAGTTTCCTTTTGCAGGACCTTTTACAAACAGACCTCAGTAACTGCTGTTGCTCTAACATTTTATGGCCTCTGCTGAAAGTCCAGTGAGAATCAATGCCATTTTAAAAAAAAAGTTGTTACAAGCTATGCTCTCCTTGTATATTTAGCTGCTGAGGACCATAACACCTCACAGCATACCTGAACTGACCCTCCTTTGAGTTGTGCCATACAGCAGAACAGCCCTGGTTTACCTGGTCTCCCACAACAACAGACTTGATGGCAGCCAAAGAGATCGAGAGGCAGCTGAGCGTGACAGCCGACATCAAAGCGGGAATGCCACACCTTGATCCAGGCTTCACTCTACCTGCTGGGGCAAACTTATTAACGTGACCACCCTGAGAATTCAAAGCAGCAAATGCACACAAGCACACAAAACCCAACCACTCAAATTTGAAAACGAAAATAGAAGTCTAGACAGCTTTTCTTCAGAATTCATTGTCGCTGACCTAATTATTTGGATCCTGTGCTTTATCTTGCTCTTTTGAAAGAACGAGAAGAATAGTTAATTTCACTTAATAGAATAATTGAATGTCATAATTGTGGTGTTTCTTTTTTTTTTTTTAACTTCAACAATAATGCTTTGGTTAAGCTGACGTCTCTTTCTGTAGAGTTGCTAATGACCAGCAGGCTGTTCACACAATGAATTAGTTAATTCTTTGTTTCCTCACTGGACCATTTGGACTAACTTAAGATGATGAAGATTTTGTGTATGTGCATAGGCTGTAATGATTGTTTTTATCTATGATGTCCTGAACTGTAAATCAGATTTTTTCATTCATGATTTGACACATGCAAGATCAAGAGAGAAGTAAAGAGTAATTAAGATATGGATTTGTCTGAAAACCTGGGGTGATTTTTTAAAGTTTCTTTGTTTTCAGCATTTTAAAATTTTTTTTTAATGATGGTAGAGTTATATTTGACTGGTTTTAACAAACACTGCTTTCAGGGAGAGTTCAAATTCTGTATAGTTTGAAATTTGCAGACCATGAGCAAAAATGGGGATAAACTGGGCGCAAGCATCAGTCATCCAAATTGACCAGAATTTTAGGATGGATAATGCCATTTAAATGAATCTGGCAAGCCCTCTTTCCTAGTTGAAAGGATGGCTGACATTTTGATGACTTCAGTGGTAAAGTGGCTGTGAAAAGATCTGACTAATACAAAGTGAAAATTTCGTAATAACTTTAACAAGCTCCACAATTTCTCACATTTATAGTGTCTTCCATCTTGTAAATCCCTAAGCACTTCATAACAATATAAAGCACCAGTGAAAAGCAGCTACCTCTAGGGCAGAAAGTGGTGACCAGCTGGCTCCCTGTAGAGGCAAGAAAGTACATAGCAGTGAAATGAGGAGGAAAAGTTTTTTTTTGCCAAGTAAACTGGATTATAAATTAAAAGTAAGTATTGTATTGTCTAAAGGAAATGCTTTGTCAGACACTGTGCCTCATTTTCATTCCCCTTTAAAGAAAGCTCTGTGAATGAAGAGCATGTTCTGGTTTTTAAATGATTTGTCTATCTCAGCCCTTCCCCAGCTGTGGTCTGGAGTACATTTATTAGTGGTTTGTGGAGACTCTCTGGTCAGAGTGGTGAGACAACTCAGTTTTCAAATGGTGTTTGTAGCTTCATGCAGCCTCACCCAGGATTTTTCTACTGCCTCAACTCCCACTGAGTATTCCTGTACCATATGGTGTAGGAAATATCAGTGCTGTGGCTATAGGGTCCTCAGAAAACTTTTTTGGTTGAAACCAAATCTGGGACACTTCTGTGACTTGCATATCAAATTACGTGCAGCAGAGCAGGCAGGCTGAAAAGATGGCCAACATTCAAAAAGAGAAAAAAATGAAACTACATAACATTCTGGTGTGGTAAGAACAGTACAGCTAAAATGGGATTGATACCAAACTGCCTCCTAAATCTTTACTCAGTTTTATTTGAGCCTGGTCTGAATGAGGTTGGTCCCAAAACATGGGAAACAAAATAAAGGGGGAAAGGAGAACAAGAAATGCTATAATTTATTAACTTCAACATATGTTCATTTTAAGCTCCTTTGTTCAATGTTGCTTTAAGAATATTTTTCCACAAGGCATTATAAATAAAGTCTATAATAGGGATTGTGAAATTGAGACATAATATTGTTCATGAGAAATTCCCTACTTAAAGCTGTGGAACAATATAAGTTTGTTTAGAACTGTGAAGCTGTCTAATAAATATCCTCTGGTCTAACACTTGGCCCAAGCTAAGTCAGAAGTGAATATTCTGATCTGGAAGGTGTACTTTGACAGCCCTTAGCCAAGATGAGACAGGACAAGCTCCTGCAAAGAAAGATCCCAAAACGTAACAATAGAGAGATTTGCTCAGAACAGAGGGTTAAATCTGACTTCTTACCAGTGTTGGTGTGTCCTGCTCCATTTCTTGCCTTGTCTTCCGGAAGAACCAAACCAAAATGTGATTACTGTGAAATGTAATTATATTTCAGTTTTGCTAAATTGGGCTCAAAATTTTAAGGCAGTCCACAGATTTTTGCATAGTCGTTTCCAAACACCTTGCACTCCGTCAGGTTCTAGTATAAACCTGGTAATGTCAGTCAGTCTCTGTGGGATAGAAATTAGGAACCTTGTATGTGTGTAAGCCAAATGAGTATGAAATTTTGGGCTGTGCCCTAAAACAACAGTAACAACATCACTCCATTCCCCTACCCATGAAATAAATACCATCAGTGAGGAAGTAAGATACTGATCTGGAATTTTCTGGCCTAGTTTGGTCACGTGTCTGCATTTATTTGCTTGCCATTTAGCATCTATTGCATGCTAATTTTGCATTATGATTTCCAGAGTGATTAGCATGCCTTTTTAGCTGTGTATTCTCTCCAACTTTCATTGCACACTTCTAACATAGATAATATGTAAATATTTCCCTTCTGCAGTGGTTTCCACTGTGTATTCTTTGGATTTAGCTACTCTGTGAAGTAAATAGTGGAGCTGGTTGAACTCTTCATAACAAATATTTCATCCAGCAAATTCAGCTCTTCTGTAAATGTAATGCACACAAGCTGATTGCGATTTTCCCAAATTAGATCATTATTTGTAATTGTCTGCTGAATTATTTTTGTGAGCAAACTGTACCCCATGAATTATCTGCAATTTGAACTCTATGATTATTTACTTTAAGTTATTCCTTGTGTGTGACTATTCACCTGGTTTATTTCTGGTCCCTGATTGGATAGCGTGACTTTTAGAAGTAGGTGTTTTATTTGGAATTTTCAGTCAAGAGTTTAGTATGAAGAGGATGTCTCTAGAAGAGTACTGAGATGGAGGGTAGGGGAGACAAGGGGAGGGGAGGGGAGGGGAGGGAAGGGAAAGGAAGGGAAGGAAGGAAGGAAGGAGGAAGGAAGGAAGGATGGATGGGTATGAATGTATTCTCTCATTCTTAAAAGAATTTTGTATTAAGATAGATACATATATCTGAAAACAAAAATCTTCAATTAATGGGTTGCTGTGCTCAATAGTACATCATACTATTGAAATTAGGGTATATTAAAATTAGAGTAGTTTTGTGAGGCCTTAGCTGGTCTGATACCCAATCAATAATACCGGCTTTGACAAGAATGAGATTAACAGAGAGTTGTTGTGCTCATATACCTAGGTCTCCTCGTATTATGTGGATTACTAGATCATTAGATACTGCCTCTTAATGGAACTAAATATCACCTTAAAAATACTTATTGTTTTTATAATGACAATCTGAAGTGGAAAGAAAGTAAAAACATGGAGAGAACTTATTTACCTGAGGTGACAGAGGTGGTCACTGGCCATACTGCCGATAGATCCCAACACCTCAGGTTCCCAAGCTGGTGCCATATCCGTAAGCCACCACTGTCTCTTTTCAGCCAGTGCATGTTCTTAAGGCCATATGAGAAGCTGGGCACCAGGGTCTGGCCCATTTAATTCTTGATTCATCTCGACAGGAATTACTGTTGCAATTTCCAAACCCTGAACATAATGACAATCTGCACACTTTAATATATCTGCCAAGCACATGGGTTGAATCTGTTAATCTTTGTTTTATGTAGCTTCATGATTCACCTACAACTCCTCACAGTCACCAATCAGGTGTACATGTGTGGGGCTCTGCACCAAGTGCCTTTGCCAACATACCTGCAGGAGGAAATTTTACTTCTGATCTAGATTTTACATCTGGCTGGGCTTTACGTGAGCACCTGTGGTAGAGACTGCATCAAGGGCACATTAATGAATCTTCTGTCTAACCTGGCCAAACTCTTTTTTTTGTGTGTGTGTCTCAGGCAGCATAAGGTAAAGATGACTTCTGGCAGTACAAGTTTTTTTGCTTTCCTTGAACCAAGTTTTTCCCCTTTCATTGAACCAAGACACTCCCTAAATGAATGAAAATTCAGATAGTAATTAAACATGTATGCACACATATCTACCTCACCCCAGTAATATCCTAACTGTAGCCACACTGGGGTCAGATTCACTTAGGGTGGGCACATATTTGCACCAGATTTAGACCTAAACCCATGTCCAATTCTGTGAAGTCACAGGCATATTCATTTCCTGGTTTTAACACATTCATATGGCATGTAAAGTTTTGAAAGGTTAGGCAAGAAAGATCATAAGCCATGTTGTTAACATGTGTGAGATTTTGTAGCTGTTTTTGAAAAGTGCTGAGATCCTCAGATGGCAGGTGCTATATAAGTGCCATGTATTATTATTATTATTATTTGCAATATTATCATCCAGTTACATAATTATCACTTGCTTGAAAGAAATAAGATTTTACAATGTGGACTTCCTTTCCTATGCTTTTGGTTAATCACTACAGGACATGATTATATTTGCTTGAAGTAGATCTACAATAGTGAGTTTAAACACAGAACTTTGTTTTTAATCTGTTACTGATAATATGTTTTGTTTAAAGACAGATAGCCCTTCAGATGTGGAACTGCTGCTGAAAGTCAGCTGTCAAATATGTACTCTACCTCCTGAGAGTGTGCACACCCCCTTGAGACACCGGGGAAAAATGAGTTAATCCTTGAGCTGGCTAGAAAAGGGACTACAGTTGTCTATCCGTCCTGTAGGAATTAGACCAGCTGTGGGGAGTTAATTGCTTCCTATACACACCACTCCTGCACGGCATAAAGGGGTGTGTTGGGAAGGCCCTGGCTTGGCAGGGAGAAGGGGAGAGGAAGGAAGCTGGGTCCAGTGTTAGACTTCAGCTCTGAGCAAGATGATGTCCTGCTCTCTGATGCTCGCCTGATGTGGGCAGTGCTTAGGCAGGGCACAAACAAGCTATCTTCATGTGATGGCTGCTGCTGAGAAGGGATAGTTTTGTTTGTTCTTGGCCTTTGGAACAGGGAATTTTTCCTGGCTGATTGCACTTCCCAGAGTGATACTCCTCAGGAAATGCAGAAATTCTCTAGTCTCTCTTTTGGTTGGTGTATCAATACATCACGCCATGCACATACATGCACTTCAGGGCACCTGAGAGTGGGCAGGACAGGGGAAATCCTAAATTATGGAAATAAAACAGGCAGATACTAGGGAGTGCTGGTGGTATGCATACAGAGAACTGCATATGTACAGAGAGAACTGGGTTCTTCAGGCTGTCAGTTGCAGTTAGAAAAATTGCAATGAATACTACTCAGGGTCTGAAAAAAACGACTTTGGTTTCCTTAAAATAAAATATAATGCACAGCTGTAAATTTTTATTCTGCTTTCACTCAAAAACCTCATCTGCCCTTAGTGCAAGAGAGTAGCACTTGAGCCCAGAACCTGATGCTTTCTGTCTATCCTCTCTACAATTTGACATTACCCATGTTAATTGGCCAATATTCTCTGAATTTAAGTTGCAGGGATGCTTCTAGGGAAAAGAATAATGTGTGTCAGGACCTGATTGACATGACCTAACTAGTGCCTGATCTGTTTGGTGCAGGGCTGCCGGTTGCTGTGCTGCTCTGTGTGTGGTTATTGGGGCTGACCATGTCCTTACTCAGGGACCCTGGCACCAGTGTGAACTAAGCATCTTCTGTGCTGCTGTGGAAGGCATGCCTTGCTAATCTATCTCCTCAAAGAATAGGGTTTCTTTTACCTCTTGGGCCTTGACATGCCTGTTCAAGGGGTAGGATTTGGCCCTTAGTGAGCGGATTATCCATTCCCTTGACATAACATAAAGCTCTAGGATTTACGGCTATATAAGAAAGTAATAATCTTGCCGGGACATGTGGGGAGTTACATACAGTATGTAAATCCCATCTTGAGATAGGAATACGTTCCTTTGAGAGTACAGCTGTAAGAGACCTGCATTATGAAACCTGAATCCATGCAAAATGGCCTGGTTTCATTAGAAACTTGAATCTCACTTTACATCAGTTGAAAGTTTTGCTATGGTTTGTGGAAATTTCAAAACAAACCTGGGCTAAGGTTCAAAAAATTCTTTTATTCCTCTGTATCATGCAAACTTCATAGCACCATGCAATTTTAACACAGGACCAGATGAAATGCAAGGTTTTTCACTGAGTGTTTTGATACCTTTTTCTTCCTTATTTTTGTGGTGCTTGTCTGTCTCAAAATGCAATTCAGCAGCAACAAGCCAAGTGAAATCTTTGTGAATGTCTTTTTAAAAGCACTGTGATCTGAAACAGCCAAGTTCTGCACAGCTGCACTACAGAGTGCAGGGCAAGGCTTTAGCTGCTAAGTTTGATGCAGCCACACTCGCTGTCAGAAACAGACTGAAGGAATGCAGCTCCTCTGGTTTCCATTTCTGCCTGAAGGGGAGAGTAGCTCAGTGAACCCACAATGAAACTCGGGAAAGGGGGAAAGGAAAACTAAATGACATTTAAAGAAAGAAAAGAAGCCTTCTGCTTTCTTTTTTTTTTTTTTTAATGATTGAGTGATGTTGATCTCTTCCACATAATACAGATAAGGTTACAACAATCCTTTCATTATAAGCCTAATATTGAAAGAGACCCTTACCAAATTTTGCCAAGCCAAAAAAGTCAAGCTGTCTGAAATTTCATAAGCAGCAGTTCAGACCAGAATCCCCCCTCCCAGCATATTTGCTAAGGTGTGTAAAGAGGAAAGGAGGAGGAAAACAGAGAAAGTATGCAGAGGGAAATAAATTCCTGTGAAAGAATTGTTTACCCTACTACACATACCATGTTGTGCTATTAGCACTATCTGATGTTCTTAAATATAGTCTTCTAAATTCATTTTCTTTACAGGGAAGTAAAGACTGAGCCTAATGAGATTTGGTGTGTTAGATTTGTTAAACAGGTCAGACAGAGGAAACAATGTGAGAAGCAGGAGAATTTGCTCTCTGTGCTGTTATTTGTTTAGGGTCATTTCATAACACAGGTGACTTCTGTCAAAGCCTGGAGTCAGAGCTATGCTTTGATTCTGGAGAATTGGGGTGGTCTTGTGGGCTGTTTGAGAAACTCAGATTCAAGACTGATTTACATGTGCAAATTAAAGCAAGCTATTGCTCAGATTCAAGTGAGACTCTGCTTTCCTTTTCCACTGGAAGTACATGTACAAGAGATCAAGTATTTGTTACCGGGAGCAGAGAAACTACACCAAAGAGGCTTTAGTGATAGAAGCAAGGAGATACATCATCTCCTAGCAACACAAGTAATGCTGTATTTAGTGAGAATGAAAAACTTCAGTTTCCGGTTTGTCCTGAATGTGAAAATGGCAAAGGTATCAATGAGAAGTGACTACTGTTACGTGGTACTCTGATTAGCACAGACACAGTAAAGGAAGCATGACAGTGGACTGTGGAATTCCACAGGGCAAACTCGATTTTTTTCCCACCCTCATAGAAGAAATTCTAGGAGATTCATAACCTCAGAAATAGAGGAAAAATTAAAACCATGCCAAGTCATTTTAAATTGAACTTCAAGATAAACTGAGATTTGATATTCCTGGATAATTACTAATGAGAACACTTTCCCTTTAATTATCTTGTGGTCACCATTTCAAAGGTGATTAAAGCTATTCTTCACTAGATGTGGTTATAGATTTAATGCAAACCTGGTCTTTCTTGTGGTTTTATCACAGCAATTAAATCTGACTTGTGCACAGACTTTGTGTGCCATGAGGGATTTCACCAAGCAAAATGATTTTATCCTTCAGGCAATGTTAAATTTAGGAAAAATATAATTAATTATATCAGACAGGTATCTATTATACATCATGCACACATTCTTAGAGACCAGGGGCCCACTTCTACTCAAAACAGAAACAGTAATTTCTTCCAGCTCTGGTCTTAAGCAGAGTAGCAACTGTTGCCTGTTCAGACATGCCTTAATATCATCATTTTTATTATCTATATCAAGCAATCATCCATTTTCTGAGAAGAAACAACAGAAAATACCAAGTTTTGAATGCAAGTTCTCTCTTCCCATCCCATTTTTACTGAGTGTTTCATGGTTCTTCACTCTCTTCCTGATTGTGTGCAGTAGTTATGTCTTGGAAATAATGCAGTGTTAGCCTATTATAGTTACAGGCTATGTAATATGTTTCTATTTAGCTTTTATCTGCTGATTGTAAGATTACCTGATTGCATTTTACTTTTTTCCCCCTGGACTTCTTGATGGGTTTGCTGCTAACTTATCTAATACTGCACAATCCCTCAGCCCACAAAAATCTTCTGATTTAATTAGGGTTTTAGGCCGCCTTCTAAAGACAAAAGGCTGCATTTTCAAAATGTGAGTAGGCACTCAAGACGCCCATGTCAGTGATACTGCATGCTATTAAAATGTCTTTCATCAGTGGATCTCAAAGCCCTTTAAAAACATTTGCAAGGCATCAGGGAGAGAGAAAAGTATATCTAGTTTACAGATGAATGAACTGATAGGATGTGTAAGTTATAGATATGCCATGCTAAACATCAAGCTACTCTACTTTTGATTACCTTAAAAAGATAGTGTTTGAGATACATGAGTGAGATGGGCATTTTTATTGTTGCTGGGGTTCCTCTCTAATTCTTAAGATAGGTTACCTGTAGGGGAATAGAACTGGATTTAAAATGCTGCATCTATTTGCAAGTATAATGTGAAAATGAGAAGATAGAGCTAACTTTTCTTGTTTTGTGTTCCTCTAATGTTCTGTAGAAGTTTATTCATCTGTCTGATTAAAATAAAATAAAATAGAAGATGTAAAGATGGTCCTAAGGAAAAAATGGCGGTAGAGAACTAGTTTTACAGTTGAATTATTGAAATAGAGTGCTTTTTGGGAAAGTAAGCTGTGAAATCTTACAGAGCTGTTACCAGATTTCATCTCTATCTTTTTTTATTGTTTCTTTTTAAATTCAAAAGCCTTAGTTCTTGAAAGAGTCTTGGAAGTATTACAGCATTCAGAACAATGACATTGTAAAATATAGGCTACTAATCACAGAGTAACTGTGCAACATACAGCTTTTTCTATCTGTCATATTTAATAACTAGACTATCATATCATTTGATTCTCATGTGCCAGAATCAGAGTCCTACCTCTCAACAGTTTGGAACCATGACAAAAATAATATCACTCAGCCAATCTCATGACTCAAGTGACCTTGGCCTTTGATCCAGTCAGATCTTATCAGATCTTCAGAGGGTCAAGGTACACCTGTTTTTAGTGTTTTAGCATTTTAGCCTTAAGCATTAAAGGGCTACAGGGGACACACGATACTCAGAGGAAAAAGCAGGGCTCTGCTCTCTGAGGGTGTGTGTACCTATGTGTATGTACACAGGCATGTGCCTCTGCCTCAGGAAGGGGGGAGGTTTAATAATGAAGTTTGTTATTTAAAACTGAGCTTAATCCAAAGTAAAATGATTTATTTTCCCCTTATGAATAGCATGCATGTATGAAAATGTTGTTGATGGCAAATATCTCATTAAAAATGTTCTTGCAGCATGCATAGAGAGGCAACTTGACAGAGCAGGTATCATATATATGAAATGCATTACCACTTAACAGCACACACACATGCTTTGCTGCATGGGAAACACCATGATCAGGTGCACGTCTGCCATATTAAAGGATTATGAGATATAGGGAGAAAATAATACTTAATTTTGAATGTAAATATATTCTGTTTTTAAAGAGGCATCTCTTGAAGCAACCATATTATGAGATATAATACTACAAAATCTTCTTCATTTAGCACAATAGAGACTATTAATGCTTATGGCTGCTTAATTTCTCTTTCTGAAGCATGCAAGAAAGCCATATGTTGGGATGTAGGAGGTTTGTAGCATGTCCATTTAGTCAAGAGTAATGCGCAGCCAGAGGCACTAGAAACGAGTATTTTGTTGATAAAAACATGCAAGCATTTTATTCCCAGCTATGAAGTATGGAATAAAGTTTTGATGATCAATGTGGACTCTTCTATGGAAAGTTGTGCTGTGTATACACCAGGCTAATGTGTATGCATTGTAAGCTATAGAGATATTATTATCATATAGATCATTGTTTGCAAACGGAAGCTTAGAAGACTGTGAAGATAATTTCTCATGACAATTATTATGTACAGTAGGTGTAGAAATTGTTTGCCTGTGACCCTCAGTAATTGTTAGTGAGGCATGCCTGCACATCTAGCAGGAGAAAATGAGGACCCTTCATTTACAGAAACAGAGTGGTGTTACTGAAATATAAACTCTGTGCAAGTGTTCCTGAAGTTCCCTGTCCCAGCTGTGCTGAAGTATGGCCCCAAACAGCAAAGCAGAAGTTTTTGGTTGAAAGCAGAAGTTTTTGGTTGCATGCTATGGAAAATGGTATTTTTCCATGGTAAATAAGGATCAAGATGTAGTGCTTTTAATCTACTGAGTTTAAAGTGAAGAGGATACGATGCAGAGTTTCTAACCTACAACACTGCTGTGGGTTACAATTAATCATATCTTAATTTCCTGGGTGGCTTTCAGTAACAAGGAAAATGGTACAAAAACTTTCTTTCAGAGGTACTAGACCAATTTCTACCACCAGTGGCTTCCACCCGGGTCCTTTTTTAAAATCCTGTTATATAGCAGCACTAATTTCACTAAAGTCATGGGGTATTTCTGCTTGCAAAAGGTCTGCTTGTGTGAGCCAAGGCTATGGAATTAAACCTTTACTATTGCTCTAACAAAGCAGGAATGATCAAAAAAAACCTCACTGTAAAGAGAGAAAGGGGAGCGATTACTTGTGCTTTTGTCCTAGTTTGGCTGCAGGTTTCCTTCCAGTGCTCTCTGTCACTTACTTTTTCTTTATTTTCCTACTGGAGAGATAGAGGGAAATGATCAAGCTCATCATGCATAAATGTACTTATGGGGATGCTGAACTTGACCCAGCACAGCCTGTATCACAGGGCTGTTATGGAGGTAAACGTTCAGATTTACCAAGTGGTATCATGTATGAATTATCAGTTATGTTAACAATGTTATTTTTATAAGTCAAAACAGAATGGACTGTGTTCCCTGAGGGATCTGGGTAATTTTTTTTTCTACCTTCCTTTCCACAAATATGAAATAGTGTCTTAAAAAGGCTTGTGCAGCTGGGTTATTTGGGTTTGTAGATAGGATGAAACATAGCAGCCCAATGTATTGTGGCAGTTACTTTCTTCACAGCTGGCATAATGTTGTTTTTACATCCATCACAGAAAATTAAAAGGGAATGCATTGGTATAAAATGATTCTGCAACCTTTTCTTTTCCTTCAAATATGCCAGTGAGTCAGGTGAACTGAAGACCTCTTTAAACTGTAGATTTCTTTCCGTGTCTCCCTATACATTTTAACTAAAGAATATAAAGCCACAATAAAGGCTGGGTCCTGACTCATCTTGGGAGGAATCCTTCCCTCCCTTGGGAAGGAATCTTGGATTCCTTCCATTTCCTGACCAACCCCAAACACCAGTTCTGTCCTCCCTACTGCTTTCATATGGCCCCAACACTGTTTCTTCTTTGCAGCTCTTGATACTTTCACCTTTTTCTTAGAGAAAAATATTATTTCTTCAAGCACAGTGCAAATAAGACACCAGGTTCCTGTGGCCGTTTCTCTCACCTCTCCCTCCCTCTTCCCTTTCCCACTGGTCTTGGGTGTGCTGTGACCTTTCTGTGCATAGCATAGAAAATGCAGTTAAGCAAAACAATGCTCCTTTCTACAGCGCACAATGTGAATCCCAAAACCTGAACAACAGACTCCTGTCTTGAAAGACAGACCTATACAACTCCTCGCAGGCAATTGCCAAGTGCCCAAGAACATAGTTTAAGGTAAAATTACTTTGATGGAGTGGGAAACCTATATACCTTCCTTTTATATTTTTGAAGAGTATAAAATGACTGAAGTTTTTGTATGAATTCATAGTTTAATATATTTTATCAATCAGGGAACAGATGAAGTAAAACATGTAGGAACATAGCCTCCACATAAGTGAAATAGAAGGAATGATTGCCCAGCTTTTAGACTTTGTAGGTATGCATTAGCTACAAAGTCAAAAGTAAACCTTGTAAACAATCATGTTCTTATCTTTAACCTTGAAAGTGCCATTTCCTTAATTGCAATGTCATATGATTAAAATTAAATTTGTGGGCAAGACTGGGGACTTGCACTTCAAACATATTTTCCTGTTGAGGAAATGCATCAGTAAACTGTAGTTCTCCTGGTAATAAGGAATAGATGCTTGGAATTCACTGTGGTAAGCAGCATAGAGAATCTAATATTGTAAACTCAAGGATGTGAGGGACTGCCTAGTAGTTGGAACACTGGAATAGAAACTGGAAAATTTGGGTTATTCTGGTTTAAGATCGCTGCCATCTTCCAGTGTCACTTTCAACTGAATTTGGTGACTTGACTACAGCTTCGCTATGGTGTATTATCAATACGAGTGACCTAGTCAATACTTAGACTAGATATTTTGCAATCTCAGTACAACTTTTTCAGTAAGCTAAGTTACTACAGTAGGACCCTAGGCTGTTATCATGCTTCTGGCTCTACTCCTTAACATATCCTGGAAGAAAGTTTTGGTGCTTTTGCAGCATGCTTTTGCAGCCATGGCTTCAGTGCCATGACATACTTGGTGCAAGTACAGATATTCCTGCCTTTAAATGTCTTCACATATAATCTGTGGTATCTAAACCATTCAGGACCCTGAGAATGATATCCCCCAAAGTTTTTCAGGTCAGTAAGTACAAAATTGACTTAATTTTCCTTGGTACATATGTAGGATTTGGATATAATATCTGGGGAACAGGTCATCTTCAAAGGTATACAAGTATGCACTGAATGAACTGTCCAGGCTGGAGAAAATCTTGGGAGTCTTGGAAGGCAAACAGCTGAGTCAAACTAGAAAGGAAATGGACATGTATTTATATTTCTCCTTCTTCCCTCTGAAAATGGAATCCAGACGTTGGCACCCCATTTCTTGGACTACTTAACAGATGGGTTCATATGTTAATGCCAAAGGGTAGTTAGTGGGTCACACTGGTAGGTTGAGTGTTGTCTCCATCCACTCTTGTGCAGCAGCACACAGCTGTCTGATGCTATTTCCAGATCTATATATAATCTTGCATATATCATAGACAAAGCTGATACAGGAACTCATTAAGGCTGAGTCTGTCTGTCCTCATATATGTGCGACTTCACTGAAGTGAGGACTTTGAGCTGAGATCAATAGAAGGATGAGGCCATAAGAAAAGAGCTGAAAAGCCTATTGATTGTTTATTACATTAGGAATGCAAAAAAATGTAGATTTTGAATGATGCCTGTAATTCTCAAAAAACCCCGTAATGATAAAACAGTTGTCTGATGCCTTCAAATGGTAGTTTAAACATTTACCTAAGACTTCTAAATTTATTTCCTAGGCTGACTAGCCAAGTGACCTTTCTGAAGTTATTTATATTGTCTTTATATTTGTATTCAATTACTCAGCATAAATCAGAATGAGAATTCAAGGCCCCCTTCTGCTTGATCTTTATCAGTATGCAATAAGCCTGATCCAAAGTCTGCTGAAGGCAGCAGATGGGGCCCCATTGACATTAGTTGACTTTGACTCAGAGCATCACATACTCCACACCAAATTCTGGCTCTCTGCAAAATGCATCCCAGTTCAGCCAAGTCACAAGCCATGTGGCTTTCATGTTATTGTATACATGGAACAAAAGTTTTGGAGGTCTCTCCACATCCTTACATAGGTACATAAAGGACTACTCATAGTATCTAAAACCAGAAAAGCATTCTGGTTTCTCACAAATGTATATGTTGTGTCATCTGCTTTACTCACTGCAAAAACTTCAGATTCCTTTCGGGCTTCCTATAATACCTCCTGCAGCAGTATCTTCAGATCTCATAAGATCCCTATTCCACTTCTTTGGTTTGCTACTGATCTGGTTTTGACCTAGTGCCAAACTACAGGAGGAATTTTCTCTATGGAGTATTGATGTGGCCTCTCTCCACTGTTAAGGTGCTTATTTCCAAAGCACTTATGAAATCTAATTAATTTGGTGACTTCTAAACTGAACTGGGATGCAACAAGTATGTCAGAATGGGAAAACATTCATCACTGAAGGCTCAAAGTAGGTGATATGGACAAAGAAAGTGGTGAGTAGACTCACCAGTTGTTATGAGGAGGAGAAGTAAATGGTAAATAAGCAGCATGATTGCATAAGCCTGGTTTCTGCTAAATATTTTAGTTCTCTGTGCCAGCTCTGGGCCAGGTAATTATTAGCCTTTTCATGATGGAATGAATACAAACCAACTTTTTACTGTTATTATTATTATTATTATTATTATTATTATTATTATTATTCTTTGTTAATCCACATGAATACATGGGAAGCAATTTGTGGCCCTGCTGTGTCATCTGCTTCATGAAAGGTGGCACAAAGTTGATGTCTTTATATTTCCATTATCCTTTCATGAAAAGTCCTCAGAGAGTTAGATATGGTGGGCTGTCTTTTGGTGCTCTTTTGGTAGATATCACCCCAGAATGGAAAGGAAGATTTCTTTTTTTAAATGCATGGATAATTTTTTCCAGTGGAGCCTGTAACTTAACATCATAGGCTGATCCCCTTCCATGGTTCCCATGTCAACACGTGTCCATATAAAACTTTGATGTTTTAAATGGGACAAAATGCACCAAGAATTTTCACATGGTTATTGACAGCCATTGGGATTAATGAAGACTGGGTTCAGCCATGATGTCACAGAAGAATTTTCTGACTCTGATTCTTTTAAGTTCAATGGACCTCACAGGGAAAACCTGTATTCAGCACTTCTCCTTGTGTCTATCAAAGATTGAAAGCAATATGTATTTTTGCCCTGCAGTATATGAATCGTGATGAATACAGTTTAAGATGCTCAGTTTGTTAAACTGTGCTTTCATGCCATTTAATGTATTCCTGTCTTTTTTTTTCTGGGCACACAACCTAAGGAGGAAATATGTCATCAGCCATGTTAAAACCATTGAAATATCTGGGAAAGAAATCATCCTCAAGTCTCAACAAATCATCTTTTTACAGCATTGTGCATTAAGAATTAATTTAAGCAATGATCCCCAAGAGGCCACATGTGAATACTGTGCCATCCTAATCTGTCTTTTCCTGACTATTAGGTTGATAATGGGGATTCCTTTGCACAGTCATTATGCATTGTTGTCAGTCTTGAGCCAGTTTTATGACCTGTGTCCAAGATGTACCCTCATTCTCATTAAAGGCTTAAAATGATCCATTAAAATCTTGCATTGCTTCAGTTTTTCTGTCTCCTTACAGAACTTTAAAATGTTGGTGGTTTTGAGACAGCAGGGAACCAACAGAGCTAGAACTATGATCCATTCTTGGTTCAATACCCAGAGATTGTTATCTATTTCTGTTGTGAGCAACAACTTTCAACAAGCAAATTCAACACAATTTAACATCCAAATGACTGTGTTGAATCCCAGCAAATACAGGGATGGATTGTAACCATGAAACCTTTCCTGAGTTATTTTGGCATTGTAGGCATGTAGGATGCACCCATGCAGCTTAGTTATTGTTGGTATGTGCTAGTATAGGCAGTCAAAATTTAAAATTCTTAGTAAAACTATATTAAGGGTCTGACACCAGTACACTGTACATGAGGAAAAACCCTAATTTTTGTGAACTTGATAATTAACAGACTATTCAAAACATCACAATCACTGTAAGAATACAGTGAAGGAAAAAACTCTGGGCAAATAACTTCTGTTACTAGTTCATATCCCCCTGTCCTGGGAGTCTAGCTGTCTGGGTAAATGCAGGTAGACTCTAAATCCTTGTCTTTTCCTGCCTGATTGGTAGCCATAACCTGCTGATATTGGAATTAGAAACTGTCTGCACACTCTGCTCTCTGTTTGTCTGACAAAATACTAACAGAGCAAATTGTAGGTTATTTCACTTTTCAACATGGGCTGTCACCCCCTAAGTTTACTGATATGGTAGCACTGGTCTGCACTCTCTCTGTTAGAGTTTTTTAAATAAATTGGGTGAAAGTGGAGGGGTAAGCTCTTTGCAACTCTTGTGTCTGCTATATACTGATAGTTCTCTACTTACCTCCATTGCCTGATCATTGGTTTGATCACTACCTAATGCCTGATCATTCTTCCTGCGGAGCTTGCTGTTTTATTAAACTGCTTCACTAGTATTGTGAGTCTCTAAAGCAGGGTTATTTTCTCTTGAGAAATGAAAAAAAAAAAAGATCAGAGATACACCAACCCTATCAGAAATTGCACTCTCCTTGGTAAACTTCTGTCCTTGTGTACATACTAAATTAATAAAGTTGCGACACCTGATTAAATGACTGACACACAGCTACTTTTGTTTATATATATTGCCATCAGTTTGCATGGTAATAGACAAGATGAGTATTTATGGCAATCACATTTAATCCTACTCTCAATGGATCAGATGCGAACTGTGGGAGGTTGACCCACTCCCGGTGTTTCTGCTTTTCACCAAAGTTTGGAAATACACCAACTTTCTTGGAAAAAAAATGCCTTACAAGATATTGCATGCTTCCAGGCACCAGCTGTCACCCAAAACACATCACCTGTGGATTGATGCCATATGACCTTGTTACTTTTCTATCAGCCTATTTCTCTCTTCCTGTCTCAGGTATTTTTAATGTGTCCATCACCATGGTTTCTCATGCTGCTTAGCAGAATCATAGAATAATGAAATGATTTGAAAGGGATTTTAGAGATCACCTAGTTCAAAAACCCCTATGGGCAGGGATGCCATTCACTAGATCAGGTTGCTCAGGCCCCATCCGACCTGGCCTTGAACACTTCCGGGTATGGGTTATCCACAACTTCTCTGGGCACCCTGTTCAAGTGCCTCACCACCCTCAGAGTAAGGAATTTTCCTGCTAATATCTAATCTAAACCTGCCCTCTTTCAGTTCAAAATTATTTCCCCTTGTCCTGCCACTGTCTGCCTGTATAAAAAGTCTCTCTGTCTCTTTTTTTTAAGCCTTCTTAGGGTTCTGGAAAACCACAATGAGATCTGCCCAAAGCCTTCTCTCCTCCACACTGAACAACCCCAGTTCTCTCAGCCTGTCTCTGTAGGAGAGGTGCTCCATCCCTCTGATCATCCTCATTGCCCTCTTCTGGGCCCACTGTAACAGGTCCTATTCATTAATGTGTTGAGGAGCCCAGAGCTGGGTGCCGTGTTCCAGGCGGGGTCTGACAAGTTTTAAATATTTTGGAATGTATATAAGATGTCTAAAGAACAAAATTGCCTGATATGAATGATATCCCAACGTTTTTGAAAGGAAGACTGGTTTTTCTATGAACTTTACTGTGGAAAAAACACTGCTTAGTTATTTTAACTTTTTTTCACCTGTTTTATCACTGATGTCCATGATGATTTGCAGTCCTGATTCTCTCTTCATTCCATATTTGTCAGCATGGCTGTCCATCTTTGATTCTTTAACAGAAGTTTGATATTTACTGAATATTCTAAATGTGTGGGATTATTGATGGCATGGTTTCCATACACAGATTGGAAGTACTATATTTGTGCAGATCCTAGTCTGTTTGAGAACTTAGCATGGCTGGAACTTTAGGTGCTATTGGATTAATAAATAACACCCACTTCCAGCTTTGTTGGTAATGAAAACCATGTACCTGTGTTATGAAATGCACCTGTGTTATGACACTATTATGATGACAGTGGTCCCCATGTTTTTAAAACTAAAAAGGATATAATTTGTGACTTTAACAATAGAAAGAAAACAATTTATATCCAGTTTAGTTTACAAATACAGAAGGTCCACTTTTGGCTCAACACCTTTAAGAAATTGGATCTGTTTCGATTTGAGAAGCAGATGGGAAGAGCTGGCATTTATCATACTTACAATTTTTATTACAAACAATGCTAGATACATGTACCATGACATTCTCAAGAACACTGAGGTGCCAGTCTCTGTCATAGGCCCCATTCTTATGGCTTCTTGAGAGTGAAATGTTGTGAAATTTTGCACTTCACTGGACTATTCTCATTTCTGTGGCAAGTTAATGGTGACATTACTATCCTCAAAAGATCCCAACTCATGGAACTGTGTTATAGTAAACAAGATGTACTAGAAATCCATTTTGTGTTCTTCTAATGCAGTTTTAGCCCAGAGATTGCATTTAGAACATATACTCAGATTTTTCTCAGCAATGATATGGCTAGAATTGCCATTAAATAAACAAAAGAAGTTAATTTAAATAAAGATTAGTGAGATTTTTATGTTAGAATTCTCTTGAATCTGTCATCAATGACTGAAAAGAAAACACTGTTAACATAAAACTTGAATAAGATCAGGACAACTAGTACTGATGATTTCAGTATTCATAATGGACCATGAAATATCACCTTACCTCAGCAAGATACCTCATATCTTGCATGATCATGAAAAACTTCATATAAAATCTTGGCTCCAAGCCCTTTTGTAGCCAAAGAAAATTTTGAAATAGCCAGGTTTTTTAGTTTATATTTAGGATCTGTTACTCTGGGATGATTTTGATTGATGGTTATGGAGAATAATCACCTAATAAATTACCTTGTGTTGACTACAGAGAAGGCAGAAGTGGTGCTGCTTTCTCATGTGCATGTTTTTCACAGGCAGGTTCCCTGGTTCCTAGAGCTACAACTCTTGCTGCCACTGCAAAACATTCCTTGAATGTGCAAAGGGAAAACTGAGCCCTGGGTCCTGTGACATGCTGTCGATGACCTTCACATGGTCCCAGTGCAATGCCGAAAGTAGTGGTGCCTCCTGCCAGGCATGGTTGGCCAATACTGTGGGGCTATCTGCAGGTTCAGTGAGGTGACACATACCAGTGCAAAGTAGCCTCTTCATTTTTGAGTAGAACATGCATGTTGGATTTTCTTTTCTTCTTTACTGTAAGCTTTCATAAGCTAGGATGCTCATGAATGACAGAATATAGCACTGGATGAAAATCATTGCATCAGATAGTCCTTCCACAGTCCTGCTGATGAGTCCTTAGAGACGCAGATTGTGCTAATTTGCATGGGTAGCACTAGGAGTATATTTAACGGAGCTGTCTGTAGCTGTGGTTTGCATGCTCCTGCTGCACAGCTACAGTCTGTCTTTCCCCTCTTGTACCTGTTACACCTTAGTTTACTGTTGAATCTCTAATCACTTAAACTGACCTTTCCAGTTCAGTGGACTGCTGCTCCAAAAGTCCCCAAATACTCAAGATGTCTAGCCCAAGGTCTAATCTAGCCCATCAGTACCTTATTGTCTGCCCAAAGGTTTAGTTTCATCCTATAAAATAAAAATTTTATCCTGTTGTGTATGGACTGCTGTCCTTTGTCTCTATGATAAGAGCAAAGTATTTGCTCTTCCAACTCACTGGAATATCAAGACTCTTTGCACTGTCTTGGCCTTCATTTTTCTTAGAAATATCATTCAAGTCTTGAATGTAAGAAAGTTGCAGAGAAGTAAAATCTACCTAATCTGATTTTTGATCCTGTCCATAGTCCATTGCTATGTATTAAAATAATGAAGACATAATGAAGATAAAGAAGACATCACTCCCATTATACAGATTTTGCCTTTCTTAAGCAATGCTTATAAACTTGCCTCCCATGCTCTGCTACTTGTATTAAAATGTATTGCACTAGATATTGGATATTCTCAGATGGTGAACCAAGAGCTTATATATGATTGATAAATGTTGCATCTTTCTGTCTTGAATGCTTACAAGATATGTGAAATGAATGTTAGAAAATTATTTTCTTTAAAAACACTTTTTATATTGTTATTGAATAATTGTTCGTCAGCACCACCACTAATTCAGGTTTTAAAGTGAGTAAACTGAGTTACCATTTTGGCCGTCAGCAGTCAGTAGGTTTCTATATATTTATCTACTAAGATATTCCCCAGTAAGACTATTCCATAAGTTTCCTCAGGTATGGGCATATCAGTTCAAGTATTTACTACACTGTTATAAAAACTGCATGCAATGATCCTTCATTGATGTGTTTGGTTAGAATATTTTCAAGATTAACCTTTATCAACATACAAGTTAACAAAAAATCATGAGTGACCCTTTTTTTGGAAAAAAGATATTGTTCCCTCAAGCATATTCTGTGCATCTAATAATATTTTTTTTTCACTTTCCCTTTAGTTACACACTGCAGGGGAAACAAAACAGAATGCAAAGTAAAAAAAAAAAACAAACAACAAAACAGGGATCATTATCTTTTGTTGCTTCTCCTGGAATCTTTCTCCTTTTGATAGCATATAATGTAGATGCATTAATGAAGAGCTAAGAAATAGAAGTTTATTATATAATAACAGAAATTAATCTGATTTTCTTTTATAAATATATAATAAAGAACAGATTTTCTGAATCTTTTTAATAGGACGTTCCTTGACATTTGCAGAAAAAAATAGAACTTTTTCTTTATACCTTTTATTGCAAAAGATGCAGTTAGAGATTGAGCTATTTCCTTAAGAGTAGATTCAAGACCAAAACCCTTTAATTTCAGATGTAAAGTGGCTTCGCTGCATTCATAAACAGAGCTGTGAATTCTTTTCCATCTGAACTTATGTTCTTTGATTTTCACTGACTGACTGACCATTTCAGCACGCTCTCCTGATCGTATATAATTCAGTCCTCAACCATGACAAACCAATCATTCACAACTGACCCTTGAAATTAATTAATGCCAATCACTGCTATCAGTCAAAAGACATTCTGAGAGATTTCAAAAGAAGAGATTGATGTTACATGGTGCTAAAGGTAGATGTAGAAAATGCAGTCAGTCAGTGAATTTCAGAAGAACTTAAATTACATTTATAGATTGCTAACATCCCTTCTAGTACATGTAGTTACAAGATGGTAGTCGTCAAGGTATAATAAACCTGGAACAAGTGCTCAGTGTGAAAATGCTAATTTTCAGATACTTATATCTTGAAAACCATAGGTGGTCTTGGCATGGAAAATAACATACTACCTCCAAATCTGAATCTCTAAAGCATAGCAGGAGGCAGATCTAACCAGCACTGTGACCATATGTGTTTGGGATTTCATACACAATAATTAATTAAAATTCTGTAAAAATGAATAATTTAATATAACATCCCACATCAAGAGATGCAAACACAAACTGATACTTTAAGAAAAAAGTGCCAGTGAACAAACTTTTTCCTAATCAAAACCAACTTAAATTGTTATGAATAAAAATAAAATGAAAAGAAAACTATTTAACTGCTTTTATTTCTCAACATAAGAATCTTATGAAGACTGTCTCTTGGCAATTGAAGGATGTTTAATTGAATAAAGGGCTTAGAAGAAATACATAATCTACAAATGGATGCTCTCTGCATATGTACAAAATATCCATGTTCTTCTCTAACTGTTTCTAGTTATGACCATGCTTTTTCTTTCCCATCTGATTTGCATGTGAAGATGAACCATCATCAAAGTACTCAATATTTTTACCCAAACTCAATAATAGTGACACACCCGTCTCAGGCTAAGTCTCTTCATTGAAACACTGATAACCAATAAGCTTTAACGTCATTCTGTGACACAGGTCAGCTCAATAAAAGTCTCTGTAAATTATCATTTGGGTGTCAGATGATCAACAACTTCAGTGCTGTCATGTCATCTGGAGGGCTATCTTCCCAGTGAAACGAGAGGTAAAGCATGTATTGTCACTCTCTGTGTCTGCTGAGAACATAATCACACCAAACTATCCAACACGTGGTACTTGTATAAAAACATGTTGTGCCAAATCTTCTCTCAAGTGATACTTGAAGTTTCTAAAAAAATCCCTGTTAGCTGATGCATTTGTCTCCTGTTTACCACACTCAGCTGCCACTCCTAGCTCTGTCCAAGAGCAAAACAGCCTTTTATTTTTTTCCAAATAAAAAAAACAAATCAAGTAGAGAGAGAAACAAGAACTGAAACTTTAGATTTGAATTGCTGTGCTAGCAGAAGATTGACTACAAATCAAAACCACGTGCCAGCCTGGAAGATTTTAGCCACCAAAAAACTGTTGATCAGTGCTAAAAGGAGCTTTCCAAAATCCAGTTAGGCTCCTAGGCACATTTCAAAATCCCACTAGATGCCAGTCTGACTACATATCTCAGAAAAAAATGTGGTCCTTGTGAATGGCCTCTCATCTCTAATACCTGTTGGATTGTGATCCAAACCGTGGAATTAGGCCTGGATCCAGGTCCTACTGTGCAGCTAAAGCTCCCCATGGCTGCTAATGACAGAGTAATCTTTGTTGCAGAATGGTGAAGGCTTCTGGGAGTTGAGTGTGCCTTTTGGGGTGCCTTACACAGTCTATACCACAGAACTGATGGCTCTAAGTCAAGAAGAGGATATTCCTCCACCCTCCTCTGCTTTGAGTATCAAGGCTGCATTATACCAAATTAGAATATATATTATTATACATACATTATACTTTAAACTATATTAATCAAATTATAAATTATATTATATATTAAAAAGCACCTATCAGCAAGCAAATAACAGCATTCATTACTTTGTGAGTCAAAAAAGCAATCAAGGACCAGAGTTCCAAAGTCCAAAGCCAGAGAAGGGACTACCTTTCTACACGGTGGCATTGCTGTGCCACTCCTGATGTCTTGATAAATCATATTAGTTTGCAGTGGGTGCACAGACTGTCAGGTGGAAGGATGTTGATAATGATGACATTACTCCCATTATACAGCTTTTGCTTTTCTTAAGCAATGCTTATAAACTTGCCTCCCATGTTGTGCTACTTTTATCATCACCGACATCTGTTCTTTTTAGGTTGCAACACAATCTTGCCAGATCTGCAGTCCACCAGAAACACTACTTAGAATTTATTTACATATATATATATGTTCCCTAAAAGCACTGCTTCAGCAAAAGAATTAGCAATGTAGTGATTTTTGGCAAAATTTTCAGTGAGGTGGTTTCTTAGGTTGAAAATTGGCTATTTTGAAAAATGAACTTCATATATATTGCATGCCAAATTTAGTTTCTGGACTGAAGAACCCACTGGAGATGAGTATGTGAGAATGACAGCAATTTCCTCCCAAGTATTCCTGTTCATCTCTCAGAGTATATCTACATACCAGGAGGCAGTGTAATGTAGCGGTTTTGCTACTTGTAAGCTAACTTAGGTATGAGACGTTCTAGTTTACTAGAGAGCTGCCTAGGCCACAGCTGCATATTTCTCAGTGGCTTGTTATGTTTCTTCCTCACTGAGATCACTAATGGCCTGCCTACAGTGCCAAGAGGACCTTTCATTGCAATAAACTTGTTACTGTGTAAGACTTCAGTAAAGATGAACCCCTAGCCACTGATGGCTAGTGCTACCTTTGTGAGTTGGAATGGGTCTGAGACAGCAAAGTAGGAAGGATTTAACTCATGGCTTTAACTAATGACTTTCAGAACAGCATACCTCCCCACAAGGTCTGCTGTCCTTCTGCAAGTACTGCTTTTGCTGTTCTGACTGTTGTTAATGAAGCTGCAGCTCACTTCTGTCTACCCCTGGTTTCCGGTGTCTGGATTGGTTTGAGGTTGAGAGTGGTTTCCTGTTTCTGTGCAGCTCTTGGGTAGTCTAATTGAAACGACATGTCAGCAAATATGTGTCCAGTGTGGCTGGGGAGAGAGCCAAGGTCCGGTTTTCTGCAGCAATGTGACTGAATATAGAAAACTCCATGGAAAGAGAAGGAAAATCAATATGCTGATGTTTGATGTGAACAGCAAAGTTTGTCTCCTACTGGGAAGACTGGGCAAGTGCATGAATTTGAGCACTGGCCTTCTGCAAGCAGGACAGGACAAGACAAGGAAAAGAACAAGAGGAAATATTAGTGACAGGGGACAATCTGTTTAGTAACTCTCCTCTTGGTTTCTTCCAACTTGACTCTGCATAAATGAATACATAGAATTGAATGAGGAAAAATACTAAATCTATATATCAAGTTCTCAAGAATTAATCCATCAGAAACAGCTTCAAGTTCCTATGTTAAACAAAGGAATTATTATGAAAAGCAGGATGATTCCAAGTATTGCTCTGTGTTATGAACTGTTGGTTTTGGGTAGTTAAGGAAACCATTGCCATTATGTAAAGAGTGTATCCATTCATACGATTTGATTGAATTTCCACCGCTATTACTTAGCAGCTACCACAGACAGTAGGAATATATTTTTTCATGCAAAATGCATGTGTAAAACAAATGAGGGGCTTGGTCCAAAAGGGCTGAAAGTCTAAGGTGCAAGATCTTCAATTAGTTGCAAACATGCCTACTCACGCTTTCTCCTACACAGAGTACACCCTTCCAAGGAACTTTGTGTCTGCATACAGAAATAAAACTCTGTCTAACCTTGGCAGATCATGCATCTAAATACACAAGCTAAACAGTGGAAATGTTTCTGCAGACTTACTCTTCAATTTCTACTGATGGAGAAGCAAAGCACACAGTCTCATTGTTGCATCTCTTCAGTTAAAATTCCAGTTGCCCACACTGTCTAATGCAATCAAGGTGCAAAGTAGTACCTTCTTCCCTGGAGAGAAGAGTGTTGGAGAGCATACTGGTGCACTGGAGAGGGGCTGAGATGTGTCTGGAACTGACATAATATCATGGAAGCATAGAATCGTAGAATGGCTTGGCTTGGAAGGGACCTTAAAGATCATCTGGTTCCAAACCCCCTGCTGTGAGCAGGGAAACCTTTCACTAGACCAGGTTGTTCAGAGCCCCACCCAGCCTGTCCTTGAATGCTTCCAGGGATGCAGCATCCACGACTTCTCTGGGCAATCTGTTCTAGTGCCTCATCAACCACACAGTGAATAATTTTTTCCTAATATCTAATCTAGACCTACTCACTTTCAATTTGAAGCCATTCCCCTTTGTCCTGTCACTACACACTCTGGTAAATATTCTCTCCATTTTCCTTGCACTGCTTAGTGGCCACCGCTGTGGNATATTCTCTCCATTTTCCTTGCACCGCTTAGGTACTGAAAGGCCACAATTAGGACATCCTGGAGAGTACTCAGGACATCCTGAAGCCTACTCTTTTCCAGGCTGAACGAACCCAATTCTACTAGAGTTGCCCTGTCCCTCTGATCAACTTGGTGGTCTCCTCTGGACTTGTTCCAACAGATCCAAGGCCTTCCTGTGCTGAGGACCCCAGAGCTGAATGCATCACTCCCAGTGGGGTCTCACCAGAGCAGAGCAGAGGGGCAGAATCCCCTTCCTCGATCTGCTAGTCACTCCTCTTTTGATGCAGCCCAGGATACAATTGGCTTTCTGGGCTGTGAGCTCACATGCTGGCTCATGTCCAGGCTCTGCAACCGGACAACTTTATGAAAGAGAAATCCTTTGAAGATCACTAAATACATAGAAATCACATTCAGCTCTGGAGTCCCCATACTGAAAACAGTTGATGTCTGGGAAAGTATTAACTGGAAGTATCTTGGATGCCTGTTTACCCTACTCTTCATCTTCCTTGTCCATTTGGTAATGATCAGACTTTTTTTTTTTAAGCTGAGGTTATGGAGTGATTCAGACACCCTTTCCTTTTGGTAGCATTCTTTCTCTTGTCATAAACCAGATGTTTTTGATGCTATTCTAGATTCCTTTTTCACACCAGAAGACAGTATCACATGCTGCACAGGAACTTATTCTCTACAAATTCCGCATTGACAAAGGTGGAGATTTTCTCAGTCTTCTGCTGATTCTGCCACAGATTTGAGATTCAGTGGTGCTGTAAAAGACCCAACTAAGACTACTACTACTACTGTAGACTACTACTCTGCTGTACAACTTGACCTTGTGTTTTACAAGGGAAGTCCCTTGTTCAGTGCCGTCAGGCTTTTTTTTTATTTATCTCCTCTTGTCTGGTGGGGTCTATAATTTCTGCATCTCAGATTTTTTATTTTACCAGGTTCTGCCCCATGCCATTCTGTTATCCTCTGTATTAATTCAGAGCTGGGTATTGGGGAGGAGGTCTCTGATGATTTGAAGACTACTTGTGTCTACTAGAACGGTCAACTCCAGTTGTGGGCTGCACTGCCTCACAGGACTTTGTTCTGACCTAGCACGGTTGTTCCCTTCCTGCTTTGTTATCCCTGGCTCAATCTGTTTATAATTTTGTCAGGAGTTCCTATTGTGTTTTTCCATCTTTTCTGTCTGGAGCATACATGGCAGTGTAAGTGTTATGGGCTATCAGAAACAATAGTGTCATTTACATGAACATAAAAGGGGGCAAAAGTATTTTGTGGTTCTGTTCAAGCCTCTATTATCCTATGCCAAGACTGAAAGAGCTGAATTCCGCCTTGTTAAATTCAAATGAACTTTCAGTTGTTAAATACAGCAACTAAAAATGCTGCTGTTAGAAAAATGAAATAGATTAGTTTTGCAAACCTTTCCATGCCGCTGTATCAGATGTTATTTTCATCTGTTTGATAAATACACTAAAAGAAGAGTCTGCTGTTTATTTTTTCTTTAGGGCCATATCACTTTTGTTCCTTGTTGTGAACCTCTAAGAGCAACAAGACTTTTGACCAGTGTGGAGTTGTATTCTTGTGGAACTTCTAACAGTCGTAGCTCCTTCAAATCTTCCATAAACCAGTTCAGTGTTTGAGTTAGGGCACAGATGCAGAAGTGGTTAAACTGGCAAATACCTCAGTAACTCAGACAGCATATTTACATGATCGTTGGTGGGTAGCAAAATGGTATACTGGCTAAAACCTTCTACTTTGTTGAGTAAAGAATTAACTGCATGGAAAGTGGATCCTGCTTCTCCTTGAGCAGATGTGGAGTGTGGAGGAGAGATAAAAACTCTCTCTGAGACACAGGGACACAATATTTGGGAAATTCACCTCTGTTTTAGAATACTATCTAGTCAACCTGATCAAACCCTGGACACTGAGAGTTTTGTTAGCTTTTTTCCTCTTTTCCCCTTGATAATATTTTGCTTTGATTTCTGATCATAAAGATTGTCCCAGAAATTATACCTAAACTTGACTGAATCTGATTTTTTCTACACCATTTCACCTGCTTACTTTGCACAAGCCAATGTTTTGGCTGATTTGATAACTGGTAATACAGAAGACAGGCTGGTTTTGAAAAAACAGAGATCAAAGAAATGAAAAGAATACAACTTCTTGTTGTGGCAGAAATAGAATGGGAAGAAATAGGAGACTCTTAAGAGCCCTTAGTGATAAAGTTGTGGAAATGAACTTTAACTGCCAATCCACTTCTACTTTTGTTAAAACACAGATTTTCTCTTTGTTCTAGCAGATGGAATTTTGATCACTCTATTCAGCCAATCCTCACTTGTTTTCTAATGGGCTTGGGATTTATTTTTTTTTTTAAATGTCTGGGAGATCCATCACCCCAAATAAGTGGACTTTAAAGGTCAAGAGAGCTCTTATCCTTTTAGTTCATTTCATGAGAGCTCTGAGCAGCAGGCACAGCAATCTCAGCATGGACTCAACGATATTTCCTCACAATGTAGCCAGAAACTGCATGCCTGCAGGGTGAAACAAAATTACCAGTGTTCCCCCATGAATGTCCTACACCTTGAGAGGCCACAGCCACAGAGCAGTTAGCTGCATGGCTGAGCACTAGCAGTAAATGCTTACTTCAATTGTGGCAACTGCCACTCAGAAGGGATGCATTTAATCTTGAAGGATAGATGTCTCAAGACATCTCCCCTAAGTGACACAAAGTCTCTGGATGCAAAGGGGAGTGCTGAAGGGTTCTGTATGTAGACAGTTTCTCTCTGACTGTGGGGTAAGTGGAGAAGAATTGGTACAGCTGATAATAAATTAGCTTTAATATTAATCCCCATGTCTAATGAAAATTGCTGATGAATGCAGATGAAAAAAAGTGAAACCAGACAACACAGAAGAATATCAAGGACATAGAAACACTTTTCTCATATTTCCTATTATTATATAGCGATGGACAAGTGTTTGCAGATTTTCCTAGAAACTATTTTGATGAAGCCATGAAATACAGCTGATGAGAATTCAAAATTCAAAATCTGTAGAGATTTCCTTTGGGACTAACGGTCCTAAGACACATGGCCTAGGGAAAGGGAGAGTGAGTGAATTGCTGCTGCTTATGGACCCCAGTGAAGAATTCTGGACACAGTCACTCTCCCTGCCTGATCCAATCAAAACCTTTTGCCAGTTGCTTTAAGCATCCTGTAAGGAAATGGCAACAGCACTGGGATTTCTGGAAGATAAGCAGCAATTAAGGCCAAGTATGGGTACAATGAGTACAATTTTTCAACAGTACTAAAGGGCCTAGGGGTCACTATAAGGATTTAGGCTGCAAACTCATCCAGGCAATTTTGAAAACTGTGCAAAAATTCTCACAGCATTTTATAGAATAGATTTTTAAAGCTTCTGCTACTGTCAGTTACTTTGTGAATTTTAAAAGTATAACCTGAAGATGTAATAAATACTGTGCAACCTGATCTGAAGGGAACTTAAGCTAACTTACTGTAAATGCATACACACACATACATATGATTCTTTCTAAATATATATTGGCCTATTTACTGTGGTAGTTACCTGTTTAAGACTTGCAGTTATATTAAGTAAAATAGTGTGCCTGGGCTAATACATTTTCAGAGCGCCTATCTGTTTTACTGAAGAATTTATTGCAGCAGTAATAACTGTCAGAGTGAAAGCGTGGTTAAAGTGCTAGAGACAGGACCAACTGCAAAGGGTATCTATCAAACTATCGACTTCCTGCCAGCGGTGTTGTGAACTCCTTTGTCATAAACTCAAGCACCCAGAGTTGAAACCTCGATCAATGAAAGGGGAATCTGGTATCCAGCTCTTTTAGAGAGGGCACCTCTTCTGTTTGACCCATTAGGACACAAATAACAGTTTTTATACAGTGCAGGTTTGATTTACAGCAAGCCTTCAGGTTACCTACTGACATTTATATTTTAAACGAAGTGAACAGCACTCACCATCTGAAAGAGTTAAATACAGAGCTCCCCGATGCATTCTAATAAAAAGTTTCAGCCTGGTAACTAGCAAATAGAAATTTCATTACACTGTGCAGTTATTTACCATCCAGAATTTTATTTCTTTTTCTTTTCCATTTCCTTTTTTAAGTTTTTTTTTTTAATTTCTCTGTAGAAGAACCATGTTTTGGTTTGTTGATAGCTAGGGCTTCACAGGTTTTGCTTTCTTAAAAATATGGACTGAAATTCGTCTCTAATTCAGTTTAAACACATGCTTGCCAACTGGAAGCAGCTGGGTCAAGATGGGTCACACTTTGCTTGCCTCTGAAGAGTTCCACTGGGGATTTAATTTTCAGATCAGTGCATTTGGTTGTTGGACACACAAATCTTCCTCAATGTCTTCTCACTTTTGTTGAGCTCTGGCTGACCTGCCGGGATTGTTCAAGTTGCGGACATAGCCGTCTTTTCTGACGAGTGTTTGGGTGAGTGCCTTAATTGTGGCTGTCCCATGACTGGGAGAACAACTGATGCTACCCAGGGTATTGCACTGTTGTGCAGGGCTAGACTGTGTGTCTCTCAGTGTGGCAATGTGAGCTCTAAAGCCAGTGCTTCCCTGATGCTTTGTGTACATTAGTAACTTTTAGCATGATTTTGATTCATGTGATGAAGTTTGGATATTAACTTTCTTCACACTTTAGAGCTCCAGTAGGAGTGAGGGGCAAACATCAGCTTTGTTTTTCGGTGTTTGCTGCCGTCTATTTACTTTTTGGAGGCTTGGGGGAGGTGCTCGCTTATATTATGCCTTTCATATGTGTTTGCTATTTTTATAAGGGGAAACTTTAATTTATATTTGTGGTGCCGTTAGCTTGATCATTACAGCATCATTTCAATGTGTTTTGCTTCTGCACAGACTTTAACAAATATGTTCCATTCTTCCACCAACAAGAAAAGTGGCCTAGGTAAATTTTTGCTCTGTGTGTGGTACAACAGTCTTCTACCTCAGAGCAGGAACTTGCCTCGTGCCTTAGAAACAGAATTTTTTCCTGGTAGATGGCATTTTTTGTGCCATTTATCTAAAACAAGGTGCCGTATTGCAACGCAGGAATTAAAAGTTTAGTGCTTTCTGGATGCTATACAAAATACATTGCCAGTTTTCATCTTTTGCACAAGACCATTTTCTTGCCATAGTTTTTTTTTAATTAAAAAAGAGTGTGGGAGTCCAGAGTGTGGGGAATATTTCTCTGGTCTCCGCACTCTGGACTCCCACAAAAGAGTTCCTTCAGACACTGATGTTACTTTTGAAACTGAGATGCATGTTTCACTTATGTGCTATGTAACACCCTAATATGAAGTGGTTTATAACACCTTTATGTATCTGTTTTAGAAGAATAAAAGTTTTTGTGTGTACTATGGAAAGTGGTTCCTACTTTCATTTTAGTAGTTTTGCCCAGAATAACACATGCAATTTTATCAATAGATCTTGAGTTGTCCTGCTGTGAAGTAGGCCAGTTTGTCTGGTGCAGTCTGAATATGATTTGCTCATCCTCAGTTATGGTTGTCATCTCTGAGTACTCCATATGATCCAACCCAGTGCTGCTTGGATTTCACATGGAAAATGACATGTTCCTCCAAAATTAAACTCTACAATAACTATTGTCATAATGAGGATCAGAAGAGTTGTCTCCTTTTTCTGTTAAAGTGTTCTATCTGACACGCAAACCAAAAATGTTGTTTGCATAAATGTTAACCTTTAGGTGAATTGTTGCCTCGAAATATGTTGGAAAATTTGAGTAAGTCATAGGCTTTCTCATTGAAAAGCAGACAATATGAACTCCTGCTCTGGGAAGAAACGCAAAGGAGTACATCATGGGGAATCTTTCCTTCATGCTTTTGTTATCATGGTTCAGGTACTTATGAACCACAACTGGATGCTCCTTCCAGGAAATCCAGATTTCTCTTAACAGTTGCTGATGATGTGGTTCAGCTGTATTATTAAGTCAAAAGCAAATATCTCACCATCTCTGAACAACACCTTTTAAGGCCCCCATGCCATTAGCACAGTATTTTTGTTTTAATTAGAATGAGTGATATGCTGCTAGTAAGCATACATATCATGTTTCCTTCTGTAGACTTGAGGCTTTTATGGTTTGGCTTTTAAATTTACTCTGTTTACAATCAATAAAGTGTGCTACGGGCTCAATAAGACCAAAATTAACTTAACACAATTAGCTATAATTCAAACTTTCTGGAAAGCTGGTCCTTTATTTGCTGTTTTCACTAAATCACTGTAAAGTGACTATAAGGAAGGGCTAAATCAGATCAGACCATTTAAACAAAACCGACATTTTTTTTTTTGCCTTCCTTCAAACAGTTTCTGTTTATCTTATAAATTGAAAAATAGGAGAGAAAAGATACTTCTTCTCAGTTTATGCTCTGTAAGGATCTTGGGGTTTTGAGGGGTTGAGAAGCAGACTAATCTGATCCTACTGGCTGCATACCTGAAATAGCTGGGATTCACCGCCGTGCCCCCTCACCCGGGAAGCTTGGAAGCTCTGAAACATGCAGAGCTATTTTAGAGTAAAGTAGGGCCAATCACATGGCAAATTTCCAGATATTTTGTTTTAGGGGAAGGCCTTGTGGGCACTATTCCTTCCCCTGCTGGAGAACTGGGCTGCTAAGTGAGGTGCCACCAAGGCAGGTACCCCTGCCCCAGCATGATGCACCCCAAAAACGCAGGAATAGGTGCAGAGCAAGAGCTATGGTTTATCCAGCCCTGATCAGAAGGTGGACAAGCATCTGTACCGTTTGCTTGCATTAACAAAGCTTCAAAAATTGACTCTCTCTTTCTTTAACTAGATGTTTTCATTGCCTTGGTCAGCACTGACAAACTGCGCTGAGAATTGAGTGATAAAGTAAACAGCGTGAGTGATGTTTATTGCTGTTCTCAAATAATGATAGCAATTTTTTAAGTGATTTTTCAACTAAATGGTGTTTCTCTAAAATCATGTAGGAGTTCAGGCTAATATTAAGACCTAAATTGATGTCAGGGGAGTTGTGATTTGAAACAGAGATCATATATTTTATTTCTAAACCCACATTTTTCAGGAATTCAGTGAGTATGAAGATTGTCATTGTTAACATTCACCCACATTCAATTTTGCAGATGCTTAACAAGTCTTTTTTAACTAATGACTTCACAATTGAAAGGAAATATGTAAATAAGACAGAGTTACAATAAACATTACAGATTAAGGATAATTAAACTACATTTATCCATGTGTCTTTTTTAAAAAAACCAACCTAACTCTTCCATTTTATAAATAGAAGGCAAAGTTAACTAAGCAGTTAAAGAATCATACTTCCTTCTGGTATTTCTGGTCACTGTATCCAGAATTTTTTATAGCCCTTGTTACAGAGCTTCAGCTGACAGAAATTGAGAAAATATGCATAGATAGAGTGTTTTAGATGCTAAATTAAATGGTGACATGTTAGAAAGCAGTGTATATATTTCCAGCCTGAAGCTCCCAGAATTATTGTACAAAATTCCACATTAATATCTTACTCAGTTTCTGTGATTATATCCTTTATATCAGTGAATGTCATGGCTGCCAGGTAAAATAAAACCATCCTATGTGTCCTCTTAGAATTATGCCAAACCTAATAACGTGTGAGTGTTGGCCCGCGTTCCTCTGGAGCCGGTGATGCCAGCCCGTCCTCGCAGACTAATGTGTAATCAATACGCCTTTCATCGGCGACCTGAGCCCCAGTGGAGCTGGCAGCGACGCCAGTCAATAAATCCCAGCCGGAGGTCACTGCCACGGCAGCCCGGCGCCCCCGGGGCGGCAGCTCCGCCTCGGACCGGCCGTGGCTCCTCGGGCAGCGCGGCAGCCGCGGGTCGGCGAGGGGTCGAGTTTGTGCCCAGAGGGGGATTGGCCTCTCAAATGCTGTTTGCTGTTTCTGACACTGACCATTAATTCTCCTCTGTCGCCACATTTAACCCTTCCCCGCCAGCCCCTGCGCAGCCTCAGCCGGGGTCCCGGCACGCGGGGGAAGGATGCCTTCTCAAGAATCAGTCCTGTTTTGACATTGCTGTTCCTACACCAGATTTTAGCTTTTTCTCAGTCAAGAGAAAATGGGAGACAGTTCTTGGCATCAATTTCTAAAGTCAGGAGGGGCTACTGGGAAAATTAAATTTGAGGTGTTTATTCTGACACCCAAAATGGCCCAACTCGGAGAGCTTGATGTCTTGAAGCTGAATTATTTGTCCCCAGGCTGAATCTTCTCATCTTTTGTGAACGTAACTGATGTCGTCAGATAACTTCTACAAAAGCAATTGATGTAATTTTCTCACCTTTTGTAAACATAGCTAATGTCATCAGATAACTTCTACAATAGAAGTTGCTTAATAAATGAAAGAACTTTGTGTCACACAAATGTATCTGCATTAGGTAGGTGGATAATATGTATTAGATAGGAGGGTTCATGTCAAAATGCTTACTGCATAAAAGATGTAACTTTTTACACCATGGTGTTCTTGATTTGTGGAACCTCCACCTTGCACTCTGCGCAGAATAAATGATTTTTCCTTTCTAAGCTAGGTTCTGTCTGTGTTTAGGGAGCTCCTAAAACTGGCAACAAGCTCACCCCCATGGGGCATCAGAAGTGATGTTTGCCTACAAGCATGATATGCCTTTATAGATACAGGCTTGGAAAATGAAGAGCAATATCAAGTTCCTTTAGGATAACTCAGTTTTTTGGTCTTACTCTCCAATAGCTTAAATAAATATAGTGCCTCAGAATCTCAAGGATTCACCTAAAACTCACAGAGAACTAAATATAGCATCACGAAGCATTCTTGCACTACCCTTGTCATCCTCAAGTGAGCAGGAATTACTTATCAAAATCACTGGTAAGCATTGCTCTCATGAGATTTGTGAAATTTCAAACCTCATTTGTGGACCATAAAGTTCTGTACAAGCTCAAATATGCAATATATATTTGACCTGCTGAGTACACTGCCACAGGAGGTAACCTAGTAAAATGATTTGACTTGAGTAAAAAGGGGCAGATACTTTTATGATCACTAATAACATTTTTATAGCTGTGAAAGCCAAGATAATAAGGATAATCAAATCATACATTTCAGGACATAAGCTGATTATAGTACACCAGTAATGGTCAGGGAAGAATTTTACCTTTTGTCACCAGCAAAAAAAAATAAAAAGAAAAAATGCACAGTGACTAAATTTATAATTTAAAAGAACTTAATCATCTTAAAGTTGGGCACTGACAGCTGTAGCACAAAAGACTAGGCAGGGCTGAAGGCTACTCTGATATGAAAAATCTTTGATTAACTTCTGCATTCTGTTATCCAAAAAACACCCTTTTGGCTTAGACTCATCAGTTGCCACATCCCTCTGCCTGCTCTCTCCCGGTAATACAAGGCCTGACACCTAATTCACTTTTGTTCTCTCCAGTTGTCTCTGAGCCTCATAACTCCCAATCTGACATTACTGGATTTTTATTCTCATTAACCAAGATTGCACTCTTACTTTTTCTTTTCTAAAACTGAAAAACAGCCGCATTGCAAATCTTCAAGTGCTCAGGTACCTTCACTTTTCATATCCTGCATGTGATCCTGTCCTGTGTGCAGTAGACAGGAATGTCATCAGAGGCTCAGCAGAGCCCACAGGGCCCAGACAGGAGATGGACCTTCATAGCATCAGGCCATTTAGGTGATCTGTTCCTGCTTCCTTCTTGGAAACTCACTGACCTCTCCAGGGACTGGCATGGTTTGGCAGTACCCCTTGCTCAGCCCATTACTGGGCAGAACAACAAAGCACCACATCAATGAAAACTTACCTGTGGTTATGGAAAACATTAACCTGCAGCACTGCCTTTCAACAAGAATAATAATAATGTGTAAGTGTTCAAGTCTTGAAAGAAATATTTGCACTGTTAATTCATATATGTAAATGGCTTTTGAGAGAGATGCTGCTGATAGCAGCCAGATTGTTTGGTTTTTTCCCTATTATTTCTAATTAGAATCTATTTGCAGAAAAAACTTCTAGGAAACTGTGTGTGGATAGACAGAATGAGGTTTCAGGACAAATGTGTTGTTACAGTAAGTTCTAGAAGAGACATGTCTGTGTAAGGTGAGTTATAAAACTGAAATTTAAAAGGATAAAAATTAATTACTTTAGCAGTGAAAAGTTAGATATCTTCTGGTCTCTCTCCCATGTCAGTGATGAGCCTGTGTAAGCTCCAAATTGCTTTTTTTTTTTATCCAATCTCTGCACATACCACCTTACAGTAGGACAAATTGCTCCTCTTTCTCACCAGTTTCAGAGAAGCCTGGCAAACAGGTCATACTGAACTCTAGAACTGCAGAATTAAAGACATGTGAGAGAAACCACAATACCAGCACAGACACTTCTTTTCTGGAGTCCTGCTTCCTCTCTGTGCTTTAAAGAACTCAGAATGACTTTACACATAAAAGGTAGTTAAGGAGAATGCCAGAAGGCATTCTCTATAAGCTACCCTCACGCTGAAGGTAGGTTTGTAGCTTTGCAAATAAAAAAACCCACAAACAAACAAATAACACCCAACAAGAATCTGCATTGGAAACTAAATCAGAGTAAGACATTCAAGAAATGACAGAAAGGCTGTTGATGAGATAAAAGTTTCATTAACAGGAATGGAGTTGGCTGACTTGACATCTTAAGATGAATGAAAGTGGTGTGTCATCTTCATCTTTCCAGTGCATTTGAATTTATTTGTGGGAAGCAAATATTAAGTTACATAGGACAGCCTATTTTTTCCTGTGGATCCTAATTGTAGGGTGAGAAAAATTTGTTTCCACTCCATTTTCCCCCCTTCCACCTCCCTCCTTAACAAAAATCATTAGAAAAGTAGAGCTGAAGTTAAATCTAAACTTTAAAAGATTTTGTGGATCTATGTCCAACTGAACAACACCTACTGTTATATTGAACTAATTTCTTATGCTCAGATGGTGTAGCTGAAGCAGTGTTTATAAAAAGCAGAAGTATAAATTTGTACGTTGGATATCTGCAGGCAGAATTATTCACAAATGCTTGGCACTGGTGCCAGCGATGGCTTTTGTCAGGCAGTGGAAAAGAGCTGTATGCAAGTGTGCTTAGGAAAGAAGGGATGGCTTTTGATCCTTGCAGGAAAAAAGTCTTTCGAGGGACATTTCTACACTGATTTGAAAATAGCAATGGGAGTGACTGAATATACAGAGGAATAGAAATAGCAGATCCCATTTGTCTTTAGTGCTCTAATATGACCTAACACCCATTGCTTGAAATAAACTAAGCTGCTCAGTGGCAACTGGACACATCTGATAGAAAACTTGGTACTTGAAATAATGCTATATTTTGCCTGGATTTCCCGTATATTTCTTGACACTTATAAAACCAAAGTCCTTAGAAGGATATGTGGTCATTGCCTTGTTCTTTTTATTCTGCCAAGATAAATCTCATGAATAATGTCATAAAAAGCGTTGCATTAGAACTCAGAAATTGTTAAGATTTCTATAATATAGAAAGTTCTGATGTTTTAAGATGAATTTATGTTAGCATGATTGCATGGATGCTAATGAATTAATCTGAAGTGTGCGAAATTTGTTGGTGGGTTTGAGACAGTGGATTAAAATTACAAGGAAAATTGGTACAAGAAGAAAAGAGGCATGAAAGAAAAAAATGCAGTGGGAGAAATCAGGTTAGGAACAAAGGAAGCATGCTTATCTTAGACGTGGGTTCACCACTGTGGAAGCGGGAGAAGTTCTGGAGAGAAGGTGCGTACAAGAAGCTCCTAAAGCTATGTTAGTAGTCTGCTTGCCTGTAGGGCTAAGATAAAATAGTGTACAAAGGCTTGCATGGAAATTGCTTTTTTTTCTTTTTCATTTTCTTTTTTTTCTTTTACCTCCTCCCCAAAGGAAGATGGGGACACAGAAACATGTATGCCTAGAAGGTCTGGAACTAATGTGGAGAGGACACCTGGCATAGCGGGGGCTGAGATAAAGAAGGGCCACAGAAACTGAAAAAGAGAGACAGAGAAGTAGTGTAGAAAAGCACAGCTAGAAGTTAAGTTGTAATACATGCTACAGACAGCTGTTTGAAAGTGTGACCTGATAGACAACTGTAATGAGGGGTGCTAAAATGGATATGAAACTTGTTTGTGATGACATTAGTGGCTGGAATAAATCTAGTGCACCAAACACAGAAGTTCCTAGTGCAATTTTGAGGAAATAAATTAGTGGAATAGATCTTGAAAGTAGGCTATTCTTGGTCAACACAGAGAAGTTGGAGGTGGGAGGACATTGCAATGCCATGGGCCGTCGATCACTCAGAACAGCTTTGTTGAAATCACCACACAACAAAGTCAGCTTGTATCTCAGAAAATGGAGGTAGAGCACCATGCAGAATAGCTAAATTCCAGTGGAAGAGAGCTATATTCATAGCAGAGGTAGTAGTGGTAACGCAAGTAAACAGCCTAAGTAATACACAAAATACAACATTTGATGCAGGTTTCCTCCTGTGGAAAATGAGGGTTTAATGTGTTTATTGGAACTTGGAAAAGATTTGTGGACCAAATGTTTTAAGGTCAAAAAGTAGGCTGTGGGAAGTCTATTAATGAATCAATAAATGGTCAACATAGAGCATTGAATAGAGACAGCAAGAAAATACTTTCATAACAGTTGATATAAAAAAAGATATACCTTACAAAATATCTGAGTTCGAAGTACAACAGATTCTAGTTGGTCAGATAAGGCATATAAGCTGCTAACAGTTTTGTGTGCTGCAAATTGAGAACTCACTTCAGATAATCAAGAAGACTGATTGAATACAAAAAAATTAACAGAGAAAAAATTATATATCCAGACACTGTCAGAAGTAACTCTGTGATGAAAAAACTGAGGAGAAGCAATACTATAGCAGTACTACCAGACAACTTAATGAGGAAAGGTTGCTGCTTTTCCATAATCCATTAAAATATATCTCTGCAAGGTAGAGAATGCTGGCTGAGAATTGCCTCCACACCTAATCCTTTTCAGTCCCAAATTTTATTCATTCACACTCCTGGATGAATAACATGTTGCTAATGTCTTTTTCAACTTTGCAGATGAGGAAACCAAACCCCACAACCCCTAAAGTTCTAAAACAAAACCCCACAAAGTCAACCAGAAAGGAACCCAGAGTAGGAATATTAAAACCAGTACTGGGGGAAAAAAAAACCCAAACCCAAACAAAACAGATGGAAATTTGTACATTAGCTACATGCCCCTGAAATATGGTATTATGTGAATTTGGATTTGTTATAGAAAATTTCTTGCTGTACATTTCTTCTTCTCACCAAAGAGCAGTAAGTTATAAATCCTGCTGCTCCTGAACCCTTCAACTGTATGAGACCACTAGGTATATGTGGCTTTTAAAACCTTCCATAAGGATTTTAGTATGCTGTGATCTTTAAAAAAGCACAGAGTGGGTACAACGAAGTGAGTTAAATGAAAAGAAAAAGCATTAACAATGGATTTCATCTTAGTATTTAATTAGCTAGAGGCCATGTAGGAATAGACTAAATATCAGCAGAGGGTCCTTGATTACAATCTCAGAACAGATGGGCATTTTTATCTTGAAAGGATGACCAGCTTATCTGTAGTTTTGCAGCTATCATGGCTGATCTATATCTTCTTTACCCAGGCTAATCAAGTACAGAAAGTTTATTAAGATAATAACACTGAAAGTTATCACCAGTTATGCTCTCTAATCTTGATACAGTTTTGCTGTGTACTGCGTTTCAAGAGGTCTGTCAGCCAACAAAGGCTAAAGTTTGAGGGGTATCATTTACACGTCTACAATGATGTTTTTGCTGAACAACAAGCAACTTAAAACCCAGTTTAAATTGATGGCAAAAGGTTATTGTCATGACAACTCCAACAGGTTAAACACAGTCTCTGAAAGCAGGGTAAAAGGTAGAAATCTTCCCCCAGGACAAGTAGGTTGTTGTGTCTCCCACTGACTCCAGTTTCCTAGCACTGCCCACTAAACTGCCTTCTACAAACATGGAAGAAGAGATTCAACTGGTAAAAATCAGTGTAGTCACAGTATTGGAATCTATGCCAGCTGACGTAGATGTAATGATACACATAGCCAGTGGATGTAAGCCTAGCAGAGCCGACTGTGGGGTATGTAAAATTAGCGTTTGCTTTTTTAATGCATGTACATTCTAAATATTGTCAAAATAGTCCTTCTGGTTTTTATTTTTAAGAAACCTAATTTTAAGATTAAGAAATATTCGAAGAGAGATTTTAGATTTGGATTTATTTTTAAGCCCAAGTATGCAATGAGAGATTTCCTCCATCCTATTAGGCTGTCTGCGTTTTTGCATAATCACGAAGAATCAGTTGATTTCTGTTAAGTCTTGTATCAGTACAATACTGCACAAGTGATCTTGTAACTTCATGATACTTCAGGTGGAAAGAAGACTGTTCACAACAAGTAGAGGGACAGGGTTTTAATAGTGAAATTTTTAATACTGAAAATTTTTTGGTATAAAAATGTTATTCCCCCCTCAAAAAAAAAAAAATTCAGAGGCATGCATACTGAACCCCATTTTGCCTGAAGAGGTGTCTTGATGTCTGCTTGATCATCTACATATGTGTAGAATGAAGCACAGTCTATATTAGCTGTAGTGCCTGGCCTTGACAAGTCAGAAATTCTTGAGTGGAGTTGCTATGGGGCTTTTGACTGAAAGATCAATGCTTAAATAAAATCTGTGTGCTGATTACACATCTCCACATTCAATCAATGAGTCACTGAAATTCCATAACAAGCTAAATATTGATGGCCAGAAAACAAATGTGTACAATAGCACTTGACTGTTTTTTCTCTTCCTCTTTCTAATTTTACCCAGCCTTAATAAATATGAGGTTGTTACTGCCAGTTATACTACGTGTAACCAGTCACTGTGCTGTAAAGTGCTACCGTTTGCTCTTATTGATCTTACCTATCTTTTTAATTATTGAAGTGACCTGAGGCTTGGTTTGGTCAGTCATGCAGGTCGTTCTTCCACCTTAATGATGTGAAATGTTATTGTCAGGGTGAGGGAATCAGAGTGCCCATAGTTTAATGCTCTTTTACATGCCTATTATTCCCCAGACTATAGAACAGCTGCAGTCAATTAAATATCAAATCTGGAGGTCATCTGTCTTTTTCTTGACCTCTTTGTGACTATAACATAACAATAGAAATTTTTGATAATCTTGCCTTTCTTTTGAAAGAAATTATATTCTAAAATTTATCAGTGGTGTTCCAGAAAGTCAGGTAATTTTCTGCTAGAGACAAATTTGGGAAAAATAGTCACATTGTTTGACACCAATTTAAATTTAAAACAGACTTGAGCAGAAATACTTAATCTGAGTCAGAGAGATCCTCTGTTTTGTCATGTGCTGGTTTTATGAGCAAATGGAACAGTTTTTCAATAAAAATTTGTCAGAGACAGTAAAATTTTGGTCTTGATCAGAACATGTCCAGTGAAGGCGTGATGGTGCTGATGGTGGAATGAAGGGTGATGTGTCAGCCATTTACTGTGTTGGTACCATGGATGAAATACTGCTGCATATAATTTAAGCATCTTTCAGGAATCCTCCACTTTTTGTATCGTGGAGAGTACTCTAAGAAGTGTGTAGTAAAATCCAAAGATAAATCACATGAATAAGTTTTTCAATGAATTTTTCAAGAACCTCAAAAACCTGTTCATAACCTTGTAACTTAACATCCTAAAAATATGTAAGATTTTTAGCCCTTTAATTTTACTGCTAAACTATCAAATAAGTCTCAATTTTATTCCTTTGCCCCTTCCTAGAGCTCATGGGAAGTGTCTTCAGCCTATAATTTGTTGCAGTTTGATATGTATTTAGAGAAATATCTGGCCATTTTTTGTGATCATATTCAATTCTCATATATATATATCTTTTAAAATCTTCATGATACATAGGGGCAAGAAATATTTCAAAAAGAGGTTTTAATTTGTGTCATGGCAGGGTTGTTCACCTTTCCATCAGCATATCTGAGTGTTGTTCTTTAAGAAGGCAGTACAGCCTAGCAAACAGCAATGCCTGAACCTTTACTCTGAGCCAACCTCCCTTTCAGTTTCTGATGCTTGTACCAGCTACCGTAGCTCTTAATTCCTGTAAAAGAGAAAGTTATATAGCCTTAGAGACCATTTGGAAATGGAAGCAAAAGTTCAGTGCAGAATTTTGGTATCTGCTTAAACATGTCTTTTCAGTGGATGTGTCCTGGCAGGCAGCAAATTTCTGGCTGGTGCGCTTTATTGGCATTAGTCCCTAGAGCCCTAGTGGCCTAGGATTTGCCTATTTGAGAGATTTTCTCTCTTCAACTGACAGAGCAGTGGGCAACGAATCACTCTGGGTGTGCTCCAAAGCCCAGTAAAGTCAATGGAGACATTTGTGGAAAGGGAGGTTAGCAGGACAATCTTTAGTAATGATTTCTCCAGAGCTCTCTCTTACAGTTGGTTTACCATTGATCTGATTTTTTAACCTTTGCATCAAGCTGAAAAACCCACTTCACTATTTCCACTCTACTGAGAAAGGCTGAGCTGAGAGCTGGAAGGATCTTTTGTTTGTTTTCTTGACATTAGGCTGGTGAGTATTCACCTATCATCAGAGGGATACTTCTTTATAATTTATATTTTGGGAGGGATGCAGCATAAGATAGATGGTTATTGACAGTTTTGTAAATATAAATGAATAACCCCAATTACATGTGGATATAACAATCCCCTCTCCTATCTTCCCTGAGATGTTTCTTTCTTGTGCTTTCTACTGCAAGAATAAATACTTGAAGCAAGTATGCTTTGTTATATTGCACCAGGGCGCTATGGATTTTTAAAAAGTACCTTTTCTGTGATATGTTAAAAAAAAATCTTGGCTGATTACAACTTGTTAGCTTTGCTGCTGCTCCAGTTCTGTTTAGGAAAAAAAATATGGCTTTATATTCCCTCCCACTGATTTTCAACTAAAACAGAACTTATTTGCCTGCTGATCCTGCTGGCTTTTTTAAATGAAAAACTTATTCTTCTTAAACTACTGGAAAATTATGTTTAAAAATCAGCATAATTTCATTGCCTTTTATTTCTGTCTGTCATGAAAACTGCTAGGCTGCTTTCTGGAACAACCCAATGTAATTTAATGCACAAATTTAGTTATAGTTATGAATATACTGACTGAAAAATATTTCAATGATCCAGAGATATTAGTCACTCTACAGTAAAAATGGCTGCGTGCATACAATGGAAAAAGAAAAAAATCTATGTCTGTAGGTGCCTCTATTTCATAACAGATAATTGCATAAGATTGAGAGCTGGCAGGTTCAGTAAAGAGGGACTGTACCTAACCAGTGTACCAAAAGTGGTTCAGCCATATAAGTTGCAGAGGACATAGAAATTAATTCAGAATTATGACATCACATGCCAGTTACTTTTAAGAATGGTAGAGACAGTCGGGAGAACAGGGAATAAAACACTTGAAGACTGAAAGAAAATGCTAATTTTTCTGACTGTAGGACCACCTGGTGGTTTTGCATAAATTTCCATGTCTCTTCAATAGAGACGATATACACTGGAAGAACCAACAGCAGTGACAAAATCTCACCGAGGTCAAAACATAGATACTGTTCTGAATCTCTGATTTATGAAAATTTGGGGTGCTTTATAAAACTAGACTTTTTTTGTGAATTTTGCACCATTTTATTTTCATTTATTCCTTCTGGAGTGACTGAGTACCCTTTTCAATTCTAATACTTCCTAGCAAATAATTTTCCAGAAGACAGGAGATAAAGGTGTGAGTACCTCTACATATACAGAATGGTCAAACTCAGTCTACCCTCTAGCAAATAGTTCAGTGTGTAAGATACAGCATGGGTTGCAAGACAAGAATAACCATAAAGGGCTTACATAAGCCAGAGAATTTCACTGGAAGGATTATTCTGCATCAAACCCTTATTTTTTGACTGAGTAGGAGGCAGGGGAAACACTGACTACACTGGTGGAAGAAGTTCATGTGATGGAAAATCTGCTCCATCTCCCAGTTTCCAATGGTTAATTACATTCACTGTTCAAACCGTGTGCCTGGCTGTGGCTGAAAAGATCATAAATACTTGAAGTGTACAGCTCACATAGTTTAAATTCAGCCAACTGACCGTCAACTGATCCTTAATGGAAAGTTCAAAGAAAATTAGTACTCTATATTGCAGGTTTCCAGTTCCATGAGAAACCTTTTGGCTTTTCTCCATCCCTGTCTATACTATTATTATAAGGAAGGTATCACACAGTTCCAAGTCTGGCACTCTTCAACCAGTGTCTGACTAAGAAATAGCTGAGGAAGCAAACCATGGATATATTTTTCTGTCTTTGAGTGATATGGTTTTGTCACTAAAATATGGTCTAGCGTGTGTGACCAACATTGCACGACTTCATCACATGCTTAAAAATGAAAGATAACACTTCTATTCCATTACTGTTTGACTAAAGGAATTCAGCTTCCCAAGGCTTCTAGAAAAAAATTATTTTCTGCTGGCTCACTCAGAACCTGAACACAGTTGTTGCAGTGAGTGTATATTAACGTCTTCAAATCATTTGAAGTAACGTGACTGCCGTAATAAATCACATTGGTGACCCAGCAGTTCTAGCCTCCCGTCTTTAACATCTCCTGGGACTAGATGTTTCAGAAAAAGAGAATAAAGGGTATTCTTGAGTTCCATCTGTTGGCTAATTTGCACAGTCATTTTCTACTAGTAACATGATATTCATGCTTAGAGTGGTGGGAAGTCTCCTCCACCAACCCAGACTTGATCTGTTTCCTTAGCAGTAGCCTCTGAGCATTTCAAGGAAGCAGACACAGTCTTGTGAAGTTCACCCCGATGCTGCCTGTACTCCTCAGAGACTGTTTCTCACTCATTACTGCAAGTGGGCGAGTGCCTTTTTCAAGCCCTGTAAAACTGGAAAATCTAACAGATGGTAGATATGGCCTATATGCCTAACGTCCCTTCCTATCACTCTGTCGTGTTTCCAAAACTACTTTTCAATGTGCTTTCCTTGGAAGTCATTGGAATATTCCTGTTTGGTTGGATTATTATATTTTCCTTTCCCATTTTTTTTCCCAGCTGTAATTCAGAAATACTAAGAGGCTTTTGTCGTCATGTAAACATATTTATAGTAGATTTTGAGGGAAGGATAATTGCTCAGGCTAAGACTTGTATCTCCTGCAGCATACTTTAGGGAACTGTAAATCACTTTCAGTGGGATCCATGTTTATACTAGACCTGTTACTTCCATTACTTCCTATGGACTACCACTATGGAATTTAGCTTGTTTTTCCTACTCATGCTATGTGTTCTGAAGCAGTGGTTTATTGACAACAATCCAGACCACTCACTAGTCTAACACAATCACTACAAACATAACCTTTACCTACCGGTGATCATCAGAGGGGTTTCTTTGGCATGAGTCAAAAAATTATTGTGGGGACATCTGGCATGTAGGGTATAAAAAAGAGTCATGGAAAAGAGAGCTACACTTGTTTGTATGAGTTTGGGTCTCTCAGTGGTATGAGTCCTCTGTCACCTTGTTCTTATGCTGATGGTTGTTGCACAGCATACACATTAAGCCTAAGGAGGATTTATGATGAAGACATTAGCTCCTCTCTACTCTTATCTGCTGGGGGAATTCTATCAGTGTTCACCTAAGCTTTAGGTTGTCCTATCTGGCATCTTGACTGTGGCCCTGTATGACAAGTAAAAATTTTAAATTTAAATTTTTAGCACACTGCTTTCCCTAATTACCAAGGAAAATGTTATCGTCATCATGGGTAGTAAGACATAAAAACTGATGCTAGTGACATCTATGTGCTTCCCTGACAATTTTACAGATCCAACATGGTTCATAGCGCAATAAATGTAGCATTCAAATATTTTAGAACTGATGTGGAGGGATCATACAGGAGAATAGAGAAGTTCAGGTGGTAAATTTTAGCCCAGCTTCTGTAACAAGTGACAGCACTAACTAAAATGCAATATCAGGCCACCTTCCATCATAGGTGTCTACTGAATTCAGTGTCAAAATTACTGTTGATTTCAAAGGGGGTGGAATTTCATCCAGCAGTGCTTGCAGTGCATACCTGCTGCTTGCAAATAGGCTGCGAATGTCAAGACTGGGACTTCAAGGACAGTACTGGAAGGGATGGTTGGCAAACTCTGCCTCCACTCCAAAAATAACCAAGGTCACTTTGAGAAGGTTTGCCCAGTACAACTGAGCCTTTGAGTCAGGCATTTCAATTTAAAATAGTAGAGAAAAGAAGCCATAAATTTTGTCCTGGAGCAAAGATATAATCCATCTGGGTGAGAGGTTTTTGATTATCTTCTTTGTGTATGATGAGACCTTTCAATACCTGTGTATGAGTGTGCATGTATGTTTTTATGGGCACATAGTGTTCCTCTCCTCTCTTCCCTATACTGTATTACTGAAATTTAGCTGAATTCCAGAGCTTGGAAAATAGCTAGCAAATAGTGCTAGCAAAAAATTTTCAAAATTAAGTGATCAGAATTCAATTAAAAAAAATTTAAGAATTAATTTTTGATAATGCATTATATATTAAAGTTAATTTTAATAACAATTTCCCTTTTAGAAATAATAATCACTTATTTAATGTTACTGATCTTCTATCATGATACACAGATATTTATGCTAGCATTTGAAATGACATGTAGGCTGTTGTCCCTCTGGATTTTATATGTGAGGACTTTTGATGGGAAAACCGCTTTATGTCACACAAAGAGAGTCTTGTTCTCTTCAGCTAAATGTGGCTGAAGTTCAAAGAAAAGAAGTGAATTCTTACTGACCAGTATATGGTCAGACTGAAAACTTTTATAAGGAGTATCTTTTTCCCTTTCTGTCAAGGCAGGTTTAATATTGTTGAATCATGTATCAAAGTCCCATATAACAGGTGAACAATTTTAATGAATTTTTCTACTGAAAGTTGTGGAATAGTCAAGCTAGGAAATATTTGCTGAACATGGTAGTTTTTGTGAATTTCCTTCTTAAAAAGAAATCTTGTTGTTTTTTTTTTCCTTTCCCAGCTGTCAGTGTTTATTTACATGTGAAATCACCTTTCAGCTTCCAAGAGACTGTTTGGAACAAAACAATACAAAATAATTTCAGCACATCCCAGATTTCTCACTTATGCTTCTCTTTCTCCTAATTTTTCATCACTTCAGAGTCATTTTCAAAATGTTGACCTCTTCTGACATGGGAGGAGAAAAAATCAGTTGCGAAACTCTTGTTGATCTACACTACACTTTTCATCATTCAAAGACACCTCTTGTACTAGAGAACACGGTATTAGCAGTCAGCTGAATACCAGTCCCACTTCCCAGGAGCTAGGGTGATCATGTTCTGCTACGGAGTAAACATTTCTTTAGTCTCAATGATGGATTTCTGCAAATTCATCTCCTTCCTTGCAAGACAGTATTTTCTTACAGCTTCTTAGAACTGCGTTCTGCTAGGGAGATGTTTGGATGGCTTATGTTGCAGATATCAGGCCTGTGTATGTGTACTAGAAAAGTACATTATCTTTGCTTCAGGGATCACCACTGCCTGCCTTTATTTATACTGTACCCTCCAGCCCTGTCATTCCAATAGTATTCTTGAAGAGAGCTTGATCCAAAGCACATTACAGAATTGCAAACTCTCTAAAGAGTTTTGTGGCAATGTGGCAAAAATGGTTATAACTTTTGAAATGCTGTGGAAATATTTGCTGGAAGCCAATGAATTTCCTTGCAAAAATGTCCCATACAAATGGAAGGGAATAGAAAACCTGGGAAATAATTCAGATTTTTACAAAGACAAAAAAAAACCCCTAAAAAAAAACACATGAAAAGGAAAGTTAAACACCCTAACCCCCTTAACCTATTGGGTTTGCCCAGATTTAATAAATTCTTTATGATGTCTTCATTAGTCCAGACTTTAATGCCAGGGTGTTGAGTCTTCTATCCGGAGAGGAGCTTTGAAAGGAAACATCATAATATGCAGTGCCTGTACAGATCAAATATGCATGTGTTAGTTTTAAAGACTGGTGTCAGTGTTGCATTTATTTATTTGGGACAGTGGTGATAATGTGTAAGCCATTTTGTCCAAGAAAACAATGCGCTGGGATCTTTTTTTTACATATTAAATTCTGGTTTACTCAGGGCTTTCTCCACCCACTTTAGATGAGGGAGGAAAAAATCTTGGCAAGCGGATGCTCTGAGGGGGCACATGGAGGCGTGTGTAATCATCTTGCCAGTTTAATTAACAGTGCTTTTGACTGATATGTGTTAATGAGGATAATGTACAGTATGGAGGGAAAGAACCCTGTGTGCTATATTAAAGGGACAGGTGCTGGGCGTATTGGAAAGTTCACTAAAAGGAAATAAAGTGTATGAAGTGACTTAGAAAGGGAGGGAGAGGAAACATTTCTGAGAGCACTTGTAAGGGAGTAAATCTGTGCACCCAGTTCACGTGCCTTCAAAGTGGCTCACAGGAGAAAATGAGGGAGTGGAGAGAATCTGTCTGTTGGCTGCATGATTCTGCCTAGGCCAGCCAAGGGAGAGTGGCTCCTGCCTCCCTGTGCTTGGCAGACCTCATCAAGTTGTCTCACCTGTGTACATGTTCCCCTGTGCATAAATGTTTGCAAGAGTGGGCCTAAAAAAGTGTCACACATTTGACATTCTGTGCTGCTTCTTCTGAAATGACACCATTTATAGTTAAGAGCAATCAATGAAAGATTTCTTTCTGCATAAGGGCCTGATCGTCTGATGCTGCAAGAGCCTCCTGCAAGGTGCTGAGTGCCCTCAACTCTAAGTGAAATCAATATGATTGGGCACTAGCATTTTTAATTCTTCTTATTTATGGGATATTTTAAAACCCTTTCCTACACTTTGAAAGTGGATCTAACTTTACAAGATTTATTACCAGCCTGAAAAGAAAGGGAAGAATTCAGTGTGGCAAGCATATTTATCTTGAAGATATCCTTGGAGATTGACAGTGTCCTATCAGGGTCTTTCAACATTTATAAAATTTATATGTTTGTATAGTCTTTACTTCAACAAAGTTGGATGCAAGTATTTCCAACACAAAATCTTCACTTTCGGGAAACAATGATATCGGTGGTCCAAGAAGGCTAAGTTCTTAATGAGTGTTTCAAGCTGCCATATGGTGTTATTTTTTTCCCGTGACCTTATTTATTTTGGAAAAGGACAGGTGAAGTGCAGATATTCAAGTATAAAATAATTTTCTGTCTCCAATATTCATGATTTTTAAAGTTTTATATTTATTTCTGTTTTCAAGTCTTCATCTTTCTACAAGATTTATGTATTTTAAATCAAAAACCTATAAATGTGAGTTGTAATTAGAGGAAATATCTACAATACTATTGCTTTGAATATCTTGAAAATTAATTATATATGTTCACTGTCTTAAACAAAAATTTGATATTGCTGCATTCATAGTGAATTGAAAATTATCTGTATCTGTAAGCATATATATATATTATATACATATATATATAATATATGTATATTTATATATATATTTCTCTAATCAAAAGAGAGATGATCATCTGCAGGTATCCTGCTCAGTCTCTTTGAAAAGAAGCAGCAGAATACTCTGCCAAGGCTTTAAATGACAGAAGAGCTCCACAAGCTGGGGATAAGACCAATGGATATTACAGTGCCTATAACAAGCAGGAGAAAAAGATGTTAGTATTTCTTAAAACAAAAAAAACCCCAAAACCCTGAACAAACCCCAAAAAAAACCCCAACCCCCCATTTTTGTAGTGAAAACCCTGTTCCATGGCCAGTTCAATGATAGGAAAAAAACAGTGTTTGCCCTCAGAACAATGGCTTTTGTGTAAATAGCCTTAAACTGGTGCAATCCAGAAACCTTGACTATTTTGGAAACTAGTTTCCTGAGTCTTCTGTCTGTGAGAAACAAAGGCTACCCCCAGAGAGGGGTGGTTTGATCAGTGTCCTTTCAAAATAACTGCTAAGTAGGGCTAGAAAGAAGATAACACAGTTACCTCTTTATTTAGGAGTGATTAATTATAGGGATAGGTGCTTGATTATTTATTATTTAGGAGTGTCCAGACTTATACATCTGTTTTTCAAGAGAAAAATCAAACTCTCTTTGTTCTAGATTTTAATGGTTATGTCTGAAAGTGAGTAAAAGTACCCCAAAAATCAGAGTGTAGGAGTATTTTCTGTTTTCTGTATTTTAACATTGTCAGCATTACAGATTTTCAACAGTGTAATTCTGTTTTTTCCTTTAAAATTTTTTTATTATGTTTCTTCAACTAGAGAGGGGTTAAAATCCAAGACAATGTTGGCATAAGATCAAATGGATATAAATTGGATGTAAACACATCTAGGACAGAAAGAGAAGATTTATAACTAACAGAGGACCGAAGTTCTGCAACAGTTTTCAGATAGGAGTAACGAAGGGTAAAAAAAATCTAATGGGTTTAACAAAGAGCTTGATAAATTTATTATCAGAACTGTATGACCTGGTTGCCTCCATTAGCCATAAACTGGACATGATTACACAGGAGTTGCTTTCTATTTTTGTTTTCCTAAAAAAATTAGGCAAGCACCAGTCTTTGTGCTGCAGAAGTACAATGCATAGCAAAATGCCCTAAGTAAATAAAAACCAAAGCAATCTAGAATCAGCTCTTACCTGTATCTGACATCAATAACCTTTAGATAAAAGACAGAAACTGGTATTATATCCAAGTGCAGGCCCCCCAGTTTTGACCTTTTTTTAGTTCTTTTTTCAAATAAGGCAGATTTCAGACATTAATTTTATTCCATCTCTATTCAAAGCAGACATGAGCAAAAACATTGGCTGAATGTACTGTTATTCATTTTAGGGTCAGTATCTCATCCTCCCTGGACAGCTTCACACATAATAAAAGAACTAACATCCAGCAGAGTTGAAAGCCTTCAATAGATCAAGGATCAGGCTCACAGTTTTAGAATCTGTGCCTCAGCAAAGCATCTGTTTAACCCTACATATGCATTTCATTCCAGTTGAAGCATATGCCTAAATATTTATATGATCGCAGACAGACTTCAGTGCATGCTCAAAGTTAAGATCACGTCTAATAGCTTTATCAAATTGAAACCCTGCTTAATCTACAGGATGCACAGGCTATTAATGGATGATGTTATTTGAATAATCGTCAATACAATGCTCTCCATTATTTTGATTTATGTATTTGAACTTCCATTATAAGCAAGCACCTCAGAAATACTGTGCAAAGTTAACGGTACAATTATTAAGCCAGCCACTTATAAATAAGAGGAAAAGAAGAATAAACTAAGAGGAAAAGAAATAAAAGATAGAGACTTTCAGATTAAACATCACTATTATGTTCACTGTAACACAGTAGATACTAAACTGTATCAGGTGCCCTGTCTTTTTACCACTTAAATAATGAATAAAAACAAAAGTACAATATTACACACATTGTTCTTACCCATTATTATCTAATGAATTTCCATTCTTCTTAATTCAAGCATTTCTGGTCTTGTGTGCTTAATCGTCCTACTCTCAGTTGTATCCCTGTTAGTATTGTTTTCCAGACAGTTTGTTACGGGATTCAACCAAAATTATATCCTCTGCTAGTAGGACTTTTTTTTCTTCTGCTAACCATTCCATTATAAATTTCATGATACTAATTTAAATGCACCTAACATGTTCTCTTCATATTCTAGATAACTGTTTTGACTGATTTTACTCACTGGGAAGGACAATTTTGGCTTTGTTATTTTTGTTAATCTTCCTACATTATAGTAGTCGGAGTCTTTTTTCTCTCTTATGTACTATCTGATGTATATCCTGAAACATTTGTGATCAAGTTTTGAAACAGCGGGTGTCAAATTCTCAGACTGAATATAATAATCACAATAATTTGTAGAAAAACATTGAGCCTCATGGAACTGGTAATAAAGTCAGAGAACTAAATGTGTCATTTTTCAAGGGATGATGCTATTTACAAATAAATGCTTAATGAACCCAGATCTTGCATTTTTCTTTTGCATGATATTATGCTTCATAGACAATCAGAATAATTTTATTTCTATTGTAACTTTTTCACTTTAACGGCATACAGTCCATCAGCAAATAAAAAAGGTATACATTGCCTTAGAGTTATAGAAATAAGATATCTTAAACACCCATTGCAATAACTTTTACATTTGCCGTGAACATTTTTAATACACAGAAATAATTATCAATAAAAGCACTGTGATGAGGGTTATGGATCAATTATTTGCATATATTTTAATTTTGAAAATGGATTTTGCTGTTGAAGATAACATTAGCGCTTCTGTTAGGGAACAGTTTTATAATTAGGCGAATACTGTACCATAAAATACTCATCACCATAGCAATGGCTTTTCATGGGGCATAAGTAAGTTGATAACAGAGGCAATGCATTTACTACAGAGACTATTGTGGTTGAATAATGTAAAGTTATAACTTCTAGTAAAGCACCTACTAACATAAAAAATCATGGCACAGTCACACTACATACTGACATTAAGAGTAATTTTAATGAAAAGCATTAATATTTTATATAGCATCCTCCATACAAAGCATAATAACGTCTCAGTGTCTTACAGTGCAGTGTCTCATATACTGCATCTCATCTTGAAGGGTCATGTGTGTGCATGTGTATAGGAATCACTTCAACCACTCCTGAATTTCCTTTATTTATTTATATGTAGTGTTCTAATATTAACCATTTCAGTATCTGAATGACTACAAATGTCTGGAGAGCAGAACAAAAATTTTTTAAAAGCAGATTGCATCCCCAAACAACATTCGAATTCTGACAGCAAAAAAGTTAGTCTATCCAACTGAACTCCAGAACAGAAATTAAGGTAGGTAAAATGCAATTATCTCAATTTGAAATCAGGCATAGCACTGGGTATCATATTGCAGAAATTACTACGAGGCCTTTAATGAAGACAAATAGCCCAAACCTTTGTATTATTTCTCCTTTTGACATTTCCTATAGCACAGTCTATAGAAAACACAACTTTGTTTCTGACTTGAAGTAATGGTACCATCCTCTAAGGCACAAACTGGCTGCTTTTCCCCAAACAGCTCTCCCATCTGAGGATTAACAGATGCCTGCTCTGCTGAACTTGTGATAACAGACCCCCTGTAAGGGGAAGATGACAGAGAAATGAATGTTTGCTTTGTACAAGTACATAGAGACTTATCTGGGCTGGAGAGCAAGGACAACAATGCATGTGAACATTTGTGGGGGGCACAGATAAGGACAGTAGAGTCTCTCCCACTAAAATAGACCAGCATCATTAAATACCAGCAAGCAGAAATAACAACAGCCCCAAATCAAGACTTTGTCACAAGCTTCATGCCTGTGAGTCCTACCACTGAAGCCAATGGGACTTAACTGTTCAGGAGAAATATTCAGAGGCATTTGCTTAAAAAAGGGCTTCAGGCATGGCTAGTAACAGATGCAGAATATTTCTGGAGCTGTTTCATCTCAATGTGAATGCAATGCTTCTATATGTACTTCATATACTTATAACAAGACCTGCAATAGTTATTTCCTACACAACAGTTAGATTAAGTCTCTTGCTGGTGACTGGACTGTATTTGTATGAAAGTTTTCTTCTCTTTTCATGAAATACAATCAGTGGCATATTTTGGAGAGGATAAAGACTGAGGCTTGCTCTATTGGTAAAACAGACATTTGTGACGATGTCCATTCAGTTGAATAACACAATTTTTTTCCAAAATAGCACTGGATTATATGGAGAACTCTTGAATTAAAATTTGAAAATAAACAATTCTGAGATCTGACAGAAGAGCTCTGATAGCAGGAGCTATCATCTGCTGTTCAAGGTATTCCATCCTTAGTGACCTGATAATGTAATAACATGATGTCTGTTCTGAGACTGAAGTCACTGAGAACTGAGGTTACTTGGTAACAGGTCACTATGAGCTTTCCACCTTTCAAGCCTTCTGAGACCATCTTTTCATTATGCCTTGTTTGAAAATTATTTTATACCTATGATTTCACAGAATCCCAAAATATGTGGAGGCACTCTTAATAGCCTGTTATCTTTCTTATATTGTGATGCCCAAAACCGCCCCCAGGACTCGAGGTGAGGCTGCCCCAGTGCAGAGCAGAGCGGAACAATCCCCTCCCTTGCCTGGCTGGCAATGCTGTGTCTGATGCCCCCCAGGACAAGGCTGGCCTTCCTGGTTGCCAGGGCACTGCTGACTCATGTTCAACTTTCTGTCAACCAGGAACCCCAGATTTGTGTTGTAAGTGCACAAAAACTTTAAATTATGGAGCATGGTTTCCCTTAAAATTACTCCCAAGGAGTTTTTAAGCTACTGAGTTTCAGTTTTGCTTAAGCTAATTTAAATTTTTTATAGCATAGGAGGGTTTGAGGCTTGTGTAGTACCTGTATTAGGAACACACTTGCAAAATATCATTAAGAAATGAGTGGACTTGTTACAAAAGAACTAGCTGTCTATTGCATTCTCTTCTAATGTTTCTAAATCTCTTATATTTAAAATGAAACAAAGGCTTGAGCCAATTTCTCCCATGTTGGGTTTTTTTATATATTGGCAAAACAATATTGGATGCATAAGGGATTCTTGGAGCAGAATCCACATGAGGAATCCAGGCCTACCATGGCTAATGGATTTTTTAAAAAGAAACACACTAATGTAAATGATCTCAGATAATTCTTTAAGCATTCTATTTAGAAAGCAGGAAATCACACAAGAGTTTTTACAGCATACCACATAAGCAGGATGATATTCTAAAAAAGACATGGTTTGTTTCAGCCCTGTGCCTTTTTATTATCACATCTTATTACATTATGGTTTGAGATAAAAATCACACCTTGGGCATTTGAATACACTCAGTTTCACCTCCTCCCTCACAGGTGTCCCTCGAGGTACATTGTTATGTTACAGTATCACACTGCTTGTCATATCTTATTGCTTACTTGCAGATTGTGGTAATATTTTGAATACTGACAGAGTGGGCACAGCCTCTGAGCATCAGCACCATTTTGCACTAATGTAATGTGCCACTGCACCAGTCCTAAAGACAACAAAAGCAAAAAAATCTGCAAAAGCATACTGAAGACATGTTGCCCACTCTGCAGTATGTATCAATTTATCTATTTTTGGTATGACTGTGAGCAACATCCCTGTCACCTTGGTGCTACTGCCGAGAAAACAGTATGGACTGCATGAAAAACTTTTGGATTCATCAGCTGTTAGGGTTCAGTGCACTCACTGACAGACACTGAATCTCAGCCACTCTGCTATGTGGCTGCTGGAGGCTGCTGGGGGCTGGAGGAACAGTGACAGTATAGGAGGGAGAAGGTGTGATCCACGTCTAGGGATATTCCCTGAGTAGCATCAGGCAAACCAAAACTTGAAACTGAGGTTTCTCTGCAGTGAGTGAGGGGGAAGAGGCAATTTCCACTTCTTGCTGGGAAGGCCAGACTGAAAGGGTGCTATGTTGGAGGTGGCGTTGGGGAATATTGCCTGTTGTTGGTTAGTAAGTTTGAAGAGGTGAGATTTCAGAAGGAAATCAGAGATCTGGGATGTGAAGGAAAGTACAAAAAAAGAAGAATTATAACAATCTCTCCTGTAATTCAGGTACTTTATGCCAAGTGAAAGAACATAATGATACGTGCAAAAAGGTCAGAACAGTGTAAAGGAGAACTAAAACTAAGAATTTCCTACTGAAGAAATGACAGACACCAATCTTAAAGATTCCTGCTTGGATTTGGGTATAGCAGATGCTGCGACAGCTGAAAGGAAAAGTAGGGCAGCAATATGAAATGTAGAAAGACTGGCAGCAACATCCTGAATGGAGATACCGGGGGTGTGTTCTTCATGTTGACACTGTCCTGTGGACAAAGGCCTGATGACCAGGGTGTCAGTGCCTCCAACCAGTAAAAGCCATCAGATCTGGGACAGCAAACGTAGGAGTATCCAGACCCAGGAGGGTTGTATCCCAGGTAAGTGCAACACAGCCTTAGTGACCTGTGTGACAGCCAGGACATGCAGCTGCAATTTAAAAGGTGATGAGGATTACCTCAGTGATTTTAAGGGTTTTTTCAGCCTTCAGAGCAATCTCAGGGCAAGAAGATTGCAGAAGTGCTTAAAATGATACAGAGTCATAACCAAGATGGACTTCAAATGTGTAAGTGTTGGCAGCAGCAGGGGAAGTGTGATGGAAAAGATCACTTCAAACGAGCACTTTAGGGACATGAAAAAGCAGAGTCTATGGGGCAAGAAAGAGGAAAGGAAGACTTTCAATTAGGAAAAAAAAGAGAAGTTGTCTGTCAAATCATAAGTACATTAATAGGCTTTTATCAGTATTAAAAAAATCAAGTTTTGAAAACGGGCCAAATTTGCACACATTTTTCATTCAAAAAGTTCAAGCTGGTCTAGTGAGTAGAAATAAGACTGACAAAGTCAATAAACCTGAGCTGTTCAAACTCTAGCTAAAGTTTCTAATGCAGCTTGTAAAAGGATGCTTGATTGAAGTGACCACACAACTGGGACATGTGTGATTTTTTCTTTCGAGCACTTCAGAAATTGATTTCTACTTTTGATTCTACAATTGCAGTTGTTAGAAGATCCATCAATGGATGAGCTATCACAGAGAAGGACACGGTCTGGTTCACAGAGTATAGTAGAGGTTTAGCTATATAGCTCCCAATTAATGCTGAAGGAGTTGTTCAATTGGCTCTTCTGGGATAGCAAGTACAAACACAAGAAAATTCTCAATGTAAAAAGCATGATTTGCTTTTGTCTGGCTTTGCACACATATCCACGGTCACTTTGAGTTTGATTTTGCTATGCTTATCTTTATTACATTGTATCTCTTTTTTCATAATCAATAGAATTCAAATATGTATATTTTCATCTTCCTGTAGTTTGATTTGTTTAAAAAGAAACTTGGTACCTTTCAACCATCCTGGTTATATTTTAGACAGGAAGTAGTGGCAGTGGTGACTGTGGTCATGAAGAAATTTGAGCAGGTGATGGGGACCCTACAGCCATCCCAGCTTCAGGTTTTACTGAATACACCTTGTGACAGTCATGGGCATGTGTATTTTTCTCTGTTGAGTAAGAGACCTCATGCTCCTGCTCTTAATGAGGAAATGGAGTTCACATGACTACACTGCTGGCTCTCTACAAATTTAGGGCAACTCTAAGCCATTGAATACTTTGTTAACTTCAGACAGCTTTATCCATTCGTCTTGCATGAAAAACACCCATACATGCCACAGTGGTGTATTTTGTTTTGGATTTAAGTGCTGCTGATGCCCATGGAAATAGCAAGCAGCTAAGGCCCCTGATGATCAGAGAGCATGCTGTTGCCCAGACCTTGGGAGGCTTAGGTAGGTAGGCAGCTCAACAGATGTGAGATGTGGGACTTCACAGGGCAGACACAGCTCTTCTGCCATTAATCAGAAGGCAGAAATAAACACAGCCCCACAAAGTTTAACCTGCTTGGCAACACTGCCTGAGGCAGGCACAAAGGTTCACCTGTACTGTTGGGATCTGTCTTGACACTGTTATGTACTTGCAGTTGTGGGAGGTCATTTGAGTCCATCTGAAAGGGCAGGAAGGTGGCTCAGACCCTGCCCAGCAGGAAAGCACAGTTGTAGGCATTGCAAAAGCCCCTTATTTTTTTATTTTCATTTTTTCCCTCTCAATCATACACTGGTATTGGTTTTTTTCCCCCATTTTTGGGTCACACATGTCTGCAGGCCACAGAGAGTTGAGCAGCAGCCTGGGAGATGAAGAGCTTATGGAAATGAGCTCTCCTCCTCCTCCTCATGCAGACTGCTAATCCTGATTCAACAAGATTTTTAATTCCCCATCCGTGGCTGTGCAAACAATTTGCTGATCCCCAAGAGTTGCTCCAATCCAAGGCTGGAGTAACTCTCAGGTGCAGCTGTGAACAGGATTTTGGTTAAAGTCAAGTTCATAAATATTTGCCTAATAAACCAGACTCTTTAAGCACCAAATAAAACAAGCCCAGGCTGGGGAGGGGGTGGGGAGAGGCAGAAGGAGGGAGAGAAAAATACCCCTAAGTTTTTAAACACTCATTTAAATACTTTTCAATACTGCTGATATTTTATGTAGCACTGGTTTTATTTATGTATTTATGTATTTTGCTTTGATGGGGGATTATTTTTCTCACTGCAGTTTTCTTTTGATTGATGCAGTGTGCCTGCTCACTTTCAGATATGGTTGGAGAAGAAGCAGCATAAGTTGGGTGACTATATTTAAAATGGCTAATACCACATGGTTTTAAACTTTAATATTTCATATAGACATTTAGTTTTACGAGTAATTTATTTTCTGAGAGGCAAGTTTCTGCCTGGACAGTGTTGATTTTGAATAACTTGATGTTCATTTCCCATCTCTGCATATTAATGTTATTTGGACAGTGTAGTTTCAAAATACCTTATTGTTGTTGGATCCTTTAATAGCCATGAAGGAAATAAAGTGAACTCTTTTATATCAAGATACTGTTTTTTTCCTTGTGGTGCTTTTAAACAATATTTTCTTCAACAAGAAAAACAGCAGCCTGTATTATATGAGACAACTCTGTTAATCATGAAAAACATAAGATATAAAATGGAATAATTTGTAAATTGTGAATGTTTCCCAGTTAAAATATATACAGCTTGTGTCAGAATGACAGCTGATATAAATGAACATCCCTCCATCAACTTTAAATCAACTTTGCTAATTTACATCCATTGAGAATCCTTCCCTTCCCTGTTGTCATTTTTTTTAATCTGGCAAACAAAAACTCCCACTTTAAATCAGATGCTTCTGAAAGTTAAAATCTTAGTAAAAAGAAAAACAAAATTCCTCACTTCAAGTCCTTGAAGAGAGTTGACATCTCTTTGATTGCAGTATGTTTAATTGAACTTCTGAGTGATTCTTCAGAAAAGAACAGACCAAGCATATTTAGATTTGTCACTGAGTTACTTCTTTTTGAAGACAAATCTCAGCAGGTTTTGAACCAGGACAAAAAAACAGAGGTTGAATTTAATGATCCTTATTGTACTAATATTTTTTTAAAGAGCGATGAGGAGTATTTAACTATAGCGAAAATGTGACTGTAAATCAGATGTGTCCAGAACTTTATTCATCAACATTATGCCACCAAACAGATATACTGTCTTGGTTTGAAAGACAGGTGTCTACTAAGGAAGGCAGGAGCATCCCTTGGAATGGAAAATGTAGCCCCCTTCCCTCCAAATTATTATAATTTTGAAATCAAGGGGCTTTCAGGCAAAGATATGAGGAATAGGAATAACAGTTCTTTACTAATATGTATGTATATATATATATAAAACAAGGCAAACAAACAACAGTAACTGTGGCAGTAGCAACAAACAGCACCAGACCCCAGGGACACCTCGGCTGTCGGGCCCTTTCCCCTTGGGTGCAGTGGCGCTCACGGCCGGCAGGGGCGCTGGTGGCTCCCGCTGGGCAGGGCGGGTGCGATGGTTCCCCCGTGCCTGCCGGGGGCGCTGTGGGGCGAGCGCAGGGAGCACGCGGCAATGGCGGCTGGGCCGGGCTGGGAAGGGATGGGAGAAAGGCTTCACAAAGCCCTGGGCAGCCAATCCCGGTGCGCCAGCAGGACCCCCGGGAAACAGCAGGCTGGAACAGCAGGGATGAGCACAAAATCCCGGGCCGTAGGCGAGATCTATCAAACCCCGAGCTGCAGTGGGAGCCCTGGGATGTCTGGGCAGGCAGGGGGTGTGGGGCTGCAGCGCAGTGAAGGCTCGGAGCAGCGGCAAAGAAACAGCGGGGGGAGCAGGGCAGCCGTGGCCCAGCTTCCAGCAGGGCAGGGAAAGGCGGATTTGGGATCCTGGGGTTTTACCCTGAGGCACCCAAGCAGATGGTGAAAAGGTCCCTCTTTTAGTGAGGTAGGGTGTTAAATAGATCCCAGGGCAAGCGGCTGTTCCAGCCAGCAAGCTCCACTCATGGTAGAAGGAAGGCAGCAGAAGGCAGGACCCCACAGCGATGACGAGTTCTCCCTACACCGACTACAGCCTCTCTCCCTGCTCCGAACGCCCAGCGAGCAAAGAGGGCTAGCCACTGTACCCACCCCCTTTTTCCCAGTTCAAATCTTGTGGCGTCTCCCCCCTACACAAGAAAAACCCAGGCAAAAGAGGGCAGCTGGACCCCTCCCCCTGTGGCCTGGTCTTTTATCTCTCTTAAGTACTCAGTAATTTGTCCCCTAGTAATATGTATGGGGAAAATTGTTTAAGAGAAAAAGACAAACAAAAGGAGAACTCCTAAAACCCCAACATATACCTAGAAAAATATTTATTTAAGAATATTACAGAAGTGCTGGGAGAAGAAATATATGCTTCCAAGACTTATACCTGTTACATTTAAACCTTGATTTTGCATGCTTAATATTGCCAATTCTTTTCAGTTTAAATTTCAAATATAGTTAGTTATAGAAATTGTGACGTCAGCTGTCTCAACATGGGCTGGATCTGTGATGGTACTTAGCATGCATAATACTGCTTTTCAAAAATTATCATTATTTTGTTAGATCTGGAGATATTAAATGGTCATAAATATGTGTTAGTCAACATCTCACTCTCTTACTTTTTTAACTAGGAGGAATATTGTATTTTTATTTAAAAAATAAAAAAACCCTGTTACTGATGATTAAATATTTATTGTGGTTTGACTTCAGTATCTTTGGAAAAAAAAAGTGATTCTCGGACCTGGTCTAGTAATGAAAAGTGGTTTCTAATGAAATCTAGGTACAGAGGAGTCAGGTTACATCTGTGTAATTCCTGCCATGACTTCTAGGACTTGGTAAAAGCTCCAGGTTAATGTAAGGTTGAGTTCATATCTTTCAACAGTATAAACTTGATCTGTTATGTTTTAATGGTCATGTAATTTTCTGAAAAAACCTTCACCAACACCATATTGGTGTTTCATGGAATAAAATTATAGAAAAGAGATAAAACCCATACCATACTTACATAGAGATAACAGAACTCATGATTGTAAACGGTAAAATACTTAACAGAAATCTGTAGAAATCCTAGCACTCATATCATGAATTCACGTGTTGGGGTTTTTTTCAAAGGAAAACATTTTATTTTTTTCTTTCTGAAGGAATGTGACTGTGAAAGTCACCTTCTTTGTGACTAGTGACTCTTAGTTCTCGACCTGGTGTAATCCTAGAGCAGGCTGCAGAAAGCAAAATGCAGACCTGTTGATTTCTTCTCTGGTAATTTATTAGGCCAAACTTTTCATGCATCAATAAATAGAACAGTTCCTGCTAAGTCACATGAGCAAAATGAATGAGACTTGGCCTTCCATTAATGAAAGATGTCACATTAAGTAGCGTAAAATATGTGGCAGGGAGCTTGAAATTCATGGGACCATATGGAGCAACGAACACATTGCAAATATCTCTTCCCAGGTTCCTGCTTTGATGCTGATTCTGTATTTTTTTTATAATCTGAATTGCCACGTTCCTTCTGGATAAGAGAAGAGAGCCCCTCTAATCACCAGGCTCTCATTGCACTCATCTTCATCCAGAAGAACCCCGCAGCCTTGTTTCTCCTGTGTGGAGGTTTGTGTTTCAGAGCTGGTGTTTCTCAGCTCAAATACCTCTGAAGACTTCTGTGGAGAAGCACACTTTACTTTCTTGAGCTTCCGTGGAGAGCTTCTTACTCCTTACTGCTTTTCTCTTTTCAGGAGTTTTTTCAATCTGGTTTCTGACCAGGGTAATCATCTCAGTAGTGAGGTTTTACCCTGAGGGCTCTAATACCACTGATACCTTTGAAGTTCAGCTCGTACCTTAGTGTGTTTTGCCCTGTGTACTGGGTCTGGCTGAGATACAATTATTTTTCCCCATAGCACCCCTCAAGTGCTGTGCTTTACATTTGTAGCTAGAAAAGTGATAAACAGCAATGTTTTGGCTACTTCTAAGGAGTGCTCCAGCAGCATCAATGCTGTCTCTCCAACATTCCAACCCCCAGCTCTGCCAGTAGGTTGGGAGTGGGAAATCTAAATACATATGCTGCAGCCCTGCTTCCTGGGAAGTGGCTGGACATCACTTGCTGATGGGAAGTAGAGAATAAAATCTTTAGGTTTTTTCTTTGATTGTGGAAGCACAGCCTTTTACTTTACTAAACTGCCTTATCTCAGTCTATGAGTTTTTTCTATCTTATTTTCTCTCCCTTTTCCAGATGAGAATGGGAAGTGATAGAGCAGCTTGTTGGGCACCTGGAATCCAGCCAAGGTCAACCCACATCACCCTCATCAATTTACTATGCCTCTTGAGAGGAGTTTTGCTGCCACTGCAATGCCTTGGAAGGCTATTCTAGTCTTCTCTTCCTATCCACCACCACCTATCAATGTTTTGACCTATTTAATTTTTTTTATTAATTATTATCTGGAGAGATTGAGTGTCCTTTCTGTTGCCTCTCTTGGCCTTACAAAATTAAAAGTCTCGTTGAGGTTTGCTAAGTTTCTTGGTGTCTCAGGAGCTGTCATCATTCAGTCAACATTTCTAACTTCCCCCAAATCACCATCATGATCAGACTGAATAAGGTTTAACTTAATTATAAGAATATAATTCTTATATTACAGAATAATATTGGTTGAAAGGTATGTCTGGGGGTCATCTGGTCCAATTTACTGGTCAAAGCTGAGCTAATTTTGATAGATTCTATTTCTCAGGGTTTTGTCCTATGTTCTATGACTTTTTAATTAAGTTAGGACACATAATCAAAGTGGAGTTAAAACAGTGAGGACTCTGTAAAGGCACTTGGGAACATATAGACCATCCTTTTTCCACCTGCATATTAGATCATTGCTACCACATGAATCTAACTGTTGTGTGGTGAATTTATCCCAATCACCTCCTTCAAATAATACCTCTAAACATGGAGCCCCAGTGATTGTTTTGGTCAAGAAAGTGATGTTCGAGATCCCTGATGATTCATTAATCTCTACAGGATTGAGTGACATTTTAAGCATTCGAAACAAAAAACCCAAACAAACAAAAAACCAAAACCAAACAGAAAAGAAAACAAAGAGGCATCCTTATGTCTTCTGTGGCTTTGGAAATCAGGGCACTTATTTAACTGCTGACTGTAAGCACCCACATTTGAAAATACAGGTCATAACTCGATAAGAAAAGTGATACAAATCTCTTTTGCTAGAGTTATAATGTGCTAGGCAAACAGTACACCCCCAAAATGAAGCCATCTGCTTAAATAAGCCGTCCATGGATTGTGTCTCTCTACACGTATTTTTATAATCCCACTGAGGGCAATGCATTTCCATAGCTGGCACAGATCACTGTTTTTCTCTGTGAGCCACCCAAATTTGAAAGATCTCTGTCCCAACTTGCATTCTGATTCAAAACAATTATACATTTTCCTGATGTTTTGGGACCTGTTAGATTTTGTTACCATTTTTCTCCCCATTTTGTTACTTTCTCAGGTAATATATTACAAATAAAACTACTAATAATAGGTTATGTCACCTTGGAGAAAGCTTTCACAAAACATCACAGAGGAAAGAGGCACAGATAAAACCTGTGAAGAAAATACAGTAGGATGTACATACACTTCTCCCACTCATTGTTTGCAATTTGCACCATTTTTGCCAGTGTTTGTAGGCAGACCTAGAAAACAAGCCACTGCATCACTGCAAAACATAACCTTGGGACTGAAACTATTGAAGAGCTCATGACTCCACCTCCTCTCCTCAGCTTTACTTGCTGATGGAGAGTGCAATTCTACCATTGTCCAGGATTTTTATGCAAACTTCCCTGACCATCCATGTAGAAAAGCTTCAAGCCTGCTCCAGGGAATGCTTTATCAGCTGACACAATTGCAGTGGATAGCAGGCTGGATGCTACTCCAGTCCCCAGTGGACCCAGTACCTTATGGTGAGAATGGAGCTCAAATCCTTTACTTCTAGCTGGGGCAAAATTGGGATGTAACGAGGGTGTCCTGCCTTTTAAAGGAATGTCCTCTCTCTCCCTCTGCTACTGACTAGATAATAGGGAAAAAAATCCCATTCTGTTCTCATGTTGAGAGTTCTTCAGTTCTGTAGACCAGGTTATAATAAAATATGATGCTTAAACCCAAACATATTCATTTTCAATGGTACACATCTTGAGGGAATAGTTTGTTTGTTGTTTTGATAATGACAGTAATTATGATGCACTACTGTGAATTCTCCATCCAAGAAAACTTTTTGTTTTGTTTTTTTTTAGTATTTAATTTGAGAAAGACCTCAGTTCTGCAATATATCTTAGATTATCAAAATAGCCCTTTCTGACCTTGAAATCCAAAGTCTTGACTGAGGACTACACAATGCTGGCCTGGAGCAAGATAATTTCTATTATCTTCTCAAATCCATCTCTTGCTGGATGCACCATGCCCACATGCTAAAGCATATTTTCTTTCATTTGACACTTTTGCAAATTATGGAATTACCACCTCAGCTCACAGGTTCCTGACAGCAACTGCAAGAGGAAGAAAAAAATTGAGCTCAATTGCATATGTGAGGGGCTTTTTATCAATCTAGCCCTAGGTGTGCAGGGATCTTATGCTCATCGAGTATATTCAAGTATGCATTTTAGAACTGGCACTTTACAGAGCTAATTTTCCTTGTCAAAGCCAGCAAAAGCAATTCTATAATGTAAACATTTGATTCACTTTCATTGTGTAGACTGTATTTTTCTTAACCGCACATTCTTAAAAGCACCTTAATTTCAATGGAAAGCATATGCATTTGTGTAAAGAATACGAGGTTGATTCTCTCCATTGGTGCAGTCTTGTTGCTCCCAGTGGCACTAATGGAAGTTAAGCATGTGCATCAAGGGGCTAGTATTCAATTGATGAGTTGAACTCACAAATTGTTTGGTAAGTCGCCATCCCTGTCCTCAGCTTCTTTGGTATATCTATGTAAGTGTGAAGAGATTTTTAATTAAAAAAGCATATTTCTACCATTCACTATTCAACCCTACATTTCAATCTATTGCAGTATGTAAAGAGATTTATTTATGGAGCAGATACCCTCTGACGGAAGATAAAAATTAGTCTTAAAGTGACCTTATCCTGGTTCATATTACAGAAGCCATTAGCTTGTATTATCACTGGTTTGCTGTGAAAAGGCTCTGGGGCTTTACAAGCATTCCCCATGCTCCCCCTGTCCCTCTGTGTCTCTTTGACATTGTGCCACCCCATTGTTTAGAAATTAAAATATTCAGTGTTCCCTGCACTGCATGCAAACAAATGAGCGTTCATGCAACCCATACGAAATAATGGTGTTGACCTTGTTAATAGAAAGATATCCTCCATCTAAGACTAACTTCCTACTGCAGTAGAGAGCCACTACATGCCTGCCTGCCTTATAGATATAAATAAGAGAATAACTTAGACAAACTTCTTCTTTTGCAAAAACTGCATTCCAGCCGACTGAAGTGATAGCAGACACTTCTTATCTGTAGTAAATGCTGTATCATGCCTGTCACCCTTGTGTTCACCCTATATTCATGGAGAAAGAGATTCAGAAAAACTAATACCTGTGTTTGTAAAACAGACTCCGGGATGTTGCTCTGAGACACCTCACCACAGCCAGCCCTGGCTGCTCTGCAACATCCCAGCAGTGTAGAAGTGACTCCTGTATTCCTGTTTAAAGATCAGATTCTAGGGTTCCTCCTGGAAATACCCTGCTTTCTTCTTCCACCTTATAAGAGTTATTCATGGATGGGCAAGAGTCTGTTTGCATTGAACATTCTGCAAGGAATCATCTATGAAGGATTGTGTAGAAGGGTTGTGCTGCTTCCAACCATATGCCAACAGTCTCTCTTCTTCACAAAAGCAGACTGTAATCTGGGTAATAACATCTTTTCCTCAGCAAACAGTTCTTCTTTTGGGTGGAATTCAGACCAGTGCAGAGGCCTCAAGAACTTAATTGGTGCATAGGCTCTTTCCTATGGCTCTTCAAATAGTGCTGGATTTCACCCTTAATGAAGTATTGAGTGGGCTGCCTATGAGTCTCAGGGGAGAATGTATTGGAGTGCTCTGGCACTATTGCTCCCACTTTATGTAAACCCACTCCATGCTTCTGGCTTGGTGCCTAGCTTTGCAGACAAATGTCAACCTGCCAAATATCTTCCATTTACATTCCAGCCCATTTCAGAGACCATCCAAACCAAACAAAAAAAAAAAAAAAAGAAAGGGGAGAGGCAGTGACTTGTCGAATTTCCTTCCCTTATCCCTTAGGGAAAGGGGTTATTACTGAATGTTGTTGCACAGGAACCACCGTGAAGAATACGTGAATGGGAGGGTGGGAAAGAGACAGAAAAAAATGCCTTTAAATCATAAAACTGTCAGTGAGCTTAAAAACATAGAGCAACATTTCAGTCTCAAAGCCAGTGTAGGAACTGTTGTACATGTTATGGTTTCTAAGGGATTTACTTAAGGCTATAACTTTTTCTTTCTGCATTCATCAGGTAGCAGGCACAGCATATGGTGGACAAATTAATAGATTCAGAGGAAAGTTTATTTCTTAATATATGAACATATAGAAATGTGTAAAGTATTAATCTGTGAATATATAAAGGGTTTTAAAGCACTGAGTACTGTAAACTAGTAGCTGTATTGTTTCTGCTTGAGAGAGGCTCTTTAAAGGTTAATTCTCAGGAGAAACTAATTCACATGCTCTGAATAGTCCTCTTGAGCAGCTCAGCTGACTAGATAAGGAATTGAGGGAGACCAGTTTCCTAACTGAGGTAGCTAGGGTTTACCACTGGGGAAATGAGCCTAAGAGCCTTACTCAACTTTCCAGTAGAAGGAGGAATAGATGTTACTGCAGGCCTGTGGCTGCATACATTATGTCTGACAACCAAATGCAAACAAAAGACGTTTGTCAGGGTTTGGAGCTGGCACAGAGCACCATGCTGGATATCTCTGAATCAGACAAACTAGAGAACTGGACAGCTGTGGGGTGAACCACTGATACATGCTGTAGTTGCTTTCATGGCTGGGCATTTGATAAGAAATGAAGCTGCTAATGACTTTGTACACCTTGCAATGACCTTGCACACCTGGCTTGCATGTACAGGGAACTGGTGCTTGTGCGCAGGCAGGTGGAACTTGTGCTGTTGTGTGAAGCTGTAGCAAGCATCGAGATAACCTGCCTCAGCTGCCTGCAATATATCCTGCTTTGCATTTGCTTCCTAAGCACCAGTTCTACCTAGATTCTTTTACTGTTGAGCTGATGGGATAGGGATCCAGTTCAAGTCCCTTTATGTTTCTAAACCACAGTGATAACCAGGGAAGAAACTCCTGGGTAGATTTGGTCAATTCTTGTTAGACCCTTTTAGCACACCCTCTGAAAATCCTCAAAGGATCTTCTTCTAAAGGAGAACAGCACAACTTTGCCTCACAGATAGACAGCCGTGGGCCTGTGCAAATTTATCGCTTAGCCTCTACCCACCTGAAGTGGTTCCCTGTTAGTGACTGCCCTTTTTCAAACTTTACTCTGATAATTTTCAAACTTTACTCTGATAAATATTACCACTGGGAAAAGACTTCATCACCTCAGACCACTGCAAATAAAGATGATTATGTTATAAACTGACATTGCAGATGCTGAACAAAAGCCACATGCCACCAACAACTAAACAAAGTGACTTCCTGCTTAAAAGCATCATAACACATGCATAATTAGCTAATTAAGCTACAAAATAAATAATTATCCAGTGTAAGAGTAAGAGGAGGAAAGAGAAGAAGGGTTAAAAGGTTACATGCAGACATATTTTCTTTTTCTGGGAAGATAACTAAATCTTTCCACTGGGAAGTCACTAGCTCTATTTGAGATTTTCATTTAGGACTGCCTACTGAATGGTTGCTAATTACACATATCCACTGGAAATGGCAGTGGCTGTTAGCTGTGATCTTTCTGGGTGATGAACAGTCTGCCTCATCCACCCTTGCTGCAGATTTTTTTCTTCCTTGAGAAATTGCATAGGAGTACATAAGAGCAAAGAGATGCCTGGCTGTGCCTCGGGAGACGGCTGCTCAAGGCTCGCTCCTCCCCAACTTCCCTGGATGGTCTTTGGCAGGTGACCCAGGGCTAGATTCAGGTGAGGACAGGGAGATCTTGAGTCCTGTGAGAGCCCCTTTCCAGCCCCCACTTACCTGCCACCTCCCCAGTGTTTCTCATGTTGGGATGAGGGATCCCCCAGTGCCTCTAGGTCTGGGCATGCCACCAAGTGTCTCAGTCCCAGGTAGCTCAGTGCCTAATTCCTGCCTGTCTGGCTGGGGATCTACAGATGAGGTATTATTTTGTGTGTGGGCCCCTTAGGGGCTCAGTCTACCAGGTGACCTCAGAGTGTACACATCCACCAGAGGAGCAGTGCCACCAGTCCCACGTGAACCCACAGCTTGGGACCAGGAGATTTTAGAGGGATTTCCTGCTCTGCCTCAGAGCCTTTGAACCCTCCTCACTAAAAACAGGGGAAAGGGGGAGGTGCTCTCCCCATCTTTGAGGTGGAAGCTGTTCCAGTTTGCATCAAATAATTGCAGATTCATTAGAAAGAGATAGGGAGATAGCAAGACCGAGCATGACTGGCAGTTTGGGGCCCTCACCTGGAAGGGAAGGGCACAGACCCAGGCTGCCATCCATGTTCTAATAACTATTTAAGTATTTTATCCAATGGCTGTTTCATATAAATCACATAAACACATTGAAACGAGACTGGAGCCCTTTCTTCCAGGTGAGTGCCCTGACTAGTAGGATAGAGATTCATGCTCAGTCTTGCTTTCCCTCTTTGGCCAAATGAATCTCTAGATGTTTCTTACAAAGTTAAACTGATTTGGAAGGAGGGACTGAAGACTCCCACAACAGCTTCCAAGTCAGGAGCAGCTGGCATGTAGAGATCCTCCAAAGATGGCAGCATCTCCCAGCTGAAGTGTGGGTGCTGTGACCCTGCTTTGCATAGGAATGGCCAGCTGGGGAAAGAACACCATGTGGGGAATCCCTGCTCTTTCCCTCTTCTCTTCAAAGGAAGAGTGCCTAATACCAGGGGAAAGGTTGACTTTGAGCCAAATCAAGCCATGTAAAGCCCTGAAGTGGGTGAATCTGTGTTCCTAGCACTGCAGTTCCAGGTGGGGGTATCATATGAAGTTTATGTCATGGGATGAGCACCAAGAAATGCACCCTTAAGCCACCAGATGCTGCAGAAATGATTTTTCCTTGCACAAACACCCCTTCATCTCCTTGTGCCTCAGTTTCTCATGAACGTATTTCTCCCACTGTTCATACAGCCTGTTTATTTGGTGTCTACCTCTCTTACAGTGAAGATGTACATCTTCCAGTAGTGAAAAGTGTTCATTTCAATCAATAATGTCTATGTATTTTCAGACCTGATAATAATAATAATAATTAGCAACAAAGAATTCTGTCCTTGAAGTAAAATTGCTAGAAATAGGTAAGAGAGGGCATGTTTAGGCATTTTGTTTCAATACAGGGTAGTTCTCAAGCTTGAGCTAGATTCAGTAAAAGAAGATCTAACCCTCAAGATTTGTTTGCTGAGCCATAATCACCAGCCTGAGGCTGGTAGCCTAAATTATCTTCTTCCAGCACTTATTTTGATTTGGCCTAAATGAAATGAATCTTTGGTAAATAGATGCATATGGAAACATAGGTTTCTCTTAATAAAATAGGGTACTAAAATATTATGGCAAAATGTTTGTCTGGGTAGTGAGATCATACACTTTCCTAGATTCATTCACTTGAGTACTGAATGTTTTCTCAAATATCCCCTAGTGCATATCTGGCAAGATCTCAAAACATTCTTAACGCAAATTGTCTTTGGTCAATAAATACCAGAACAGAAGTGTCGTAGAGAAGAAGATTTATGATATGAGCAATACAAACACACCCATAAATCAGAACAGGAATGCTTTCAGGTAGCACAGTCGGCATTTATGCAAATCACAGTAAAGGCACAAATACACATATAAGACTTTTAACCAATGACTTACCTTTCAGTATCTCACATTAACCAAATAAAACCCCAGAATTTTCTTAGGAAATGAAGCACATGATCTTAACTACCTCAACCATATTGTTTTATCTGTAGATAATAATTTGCTTCTTCCTTATTTTCCCTAAGGTGGTGAATTGGATGCTTCAGATTTGTAATTAGAATATCAATAAGATTGCAAGGTATTTCAGTCTTAATTCATTGCAAGTCTGCATTTTCTGAAGAGAAAACTAAACTATTGACATTGGCAGTAAATTTTCTGTTACCCCCTTCCTTTTCCCCCTGGACTGCCTTAACTCTCTCAGTCTGGCAGGTAGATTTAGAGCAGGGCAGGCAGTGTGACCAGAAGGTGTGTGTGGGGGTAGGTGAGCAGCAGAGTCATTACCAACAAAGGGAATTGGTGCTACAAGGGAAACAAGGCAATGCACAAGGTGTGTAGTGACTGTGGTAAGAAACAATGCACAAAAACTCCAAGCAGACCTCAGCAGCCCATCAGGACACAAGGGAGATCAAAGCAGGTGGGCATATTAATGCATGGGGCATGTAGGCAAAGGGCCCAGATAACTGCCTTTGCAGTTCCAGTATCTCTCACAATCCTCTAATTCTTGTGCTATCACCACGTGATACATGGTTTTGAAGCAGAACGTAGTCACATGGCAACCCTATATTTTACTGCTTGTGGGTAATTTTCTTGTCCTGTCAGAATCGAGTAACTCTGTTTTTGCTATCAGTGTGTGGTCTAATGCATATATCATGTCAGTGCTGCACCAAGCTGACACACGCATTAGATGCACTGACAGTAAACAGGAAGTAATCCAAAGTTATTAGGCAGGAAGAATATAAAGAATCCTGTAAGCTCTTACACTGCAAAGCTATCAGCAGCTCCAAGATTTTTTTCTTGTTGCTTCTCAATGTTGAAGACTATAAATATACATATTAAAAAGCTTTGTTTTCAAAATCTGTAAAAGCAGAAACAGCTACAGATGTTGATGCTGAAAAAAGTAGGTGACTTCTCACTTCACTGAAGCTGGAGTCAAAACACCCATTGGCTGTCCTAAATCTGTCCCCGATTAATGACTTTACTTTGGAAAAGGATTAGAATCTCTTTTACTATCTCGCTACAAATTCACATTTGTCCTCTTTCATAGGCCTCCATGTTCTCCCTGTCTGGTAACTTTTCACAGCTGGAAACTGCGTTGTACCTCTGAAATTGGTTATAAACTTACTGCTGTTTTATCTGTAATCAACTATTTTTCTCCCCTTGCAGACCACTATATAGCTGTACAATTTTAAACAATTGTGGCTGGAAGGTGCTCCAGCCCTGTAAATATCAAATTACCCGAAAATTTGTCTCTGTACCTCCTCCAGAATTAAGTAAGTAGTCTTTAATTTGCCAAGAGCCAGTCCTGGGAGGCATTTGTGAAAGCCATTGTGACAAGGTAAGGGTTGATAAGTCCTATGGCATTTGAAGGAAGAAAGATGAGACGAGGAAAAGCAGTAATCTTCAGGCAAATAAAAGGTAGAATATTTGGCTGTCCCTGTAGGCACTTTGGTGTGGCCTGTCACCACCAGATCTTTCAAAAGGTAGTTTAAAGAAAAAGAATCGGAAATCTTTAGACTCTTATTCAGGAACACTAAAATTAAGAGAGATTATTGCCCTACAGTTCTTTGAGGACAGAAAGATATTTTTATGAGGAAAGACAGCCTTTAAATTTGACAACGCCATTATTCAATGGTGCCAAATGTTGTACCACACTTTAGACAGGCTGGGAAGTTTTTGTAAAATAAATTCACTTTCTTGGAATCTCAATATCTTGGTAATGCAACAGTAAGACAGCAAAACATAAAGTAAACAAACAGTTTAGAAATTAGGAAACACAGACCATTTTTTTCAAAGATCTAAATATCCGTATTCCCTTACATTACCTAGAATTCCTTCCAAAATTATTATTATTGAAGCCAGACTTCCCTAGTCTGAAGTCCTGAGTTTTAGAAATCCATTGGAGGCTTATTAAAGACACATATTTTTACATTGAAAACTCTCCTTTTTGTGTGTAAGAAGGTGTGGGAGTACATTTTGTGCTTGTGTAGTTGAGACCTGGACTGAAAAATAGTCATGTGCTGCCAGCAATCCATGTGAGTTAGGTCAGATTTTAATCTCTTTGTACAGGGGCCATGTTTTTTATCTGGTAGTGCCTACTTCACTTCACGTGGTGGGGTAGGGTAATCAGACAGGGTATCTTTAATCTGTGATCTAATACATCTGCATGTAGGACATTTTCCATATTAGCAGCTTTCGCAAAAGACCCTTTTCCTCTCTGGAACCTCTGAAGCCTGTCTTTTATCATTCGCACCATGTCTGCAAGAGAAAGTCAAGTATAGACTATGGAAAGACCATCTGAAGCCTGTAATGATGGTGGTGAATTTGAGGCAGTCTGGGCAGCAGCCCAGCCAAAGAATGTAAAAAAATTAAATCAGAGTAAAACTTGTTTGCATGCCAGCCTTGGGCAAAGCACGTTGCCCATGGCTGAGCTGCATAGTTGTCCCAAGAAGGATACCTTGCATGCTGCAGGATGCCTGAAGCACTTGTGGAAACATATGGATCAGGGGCAAATTTTAGTACCCTCCCTAATGCTATGGTAGGATTCACAACTTACAGGTGAACTTGAGTGTTAATTTGAGAGTTGTGAAGTGGGTGTCCTCTTATCTGAAGTTCAGACAAATCATCATGAGCTGGAAATTCCAGTGATTTTAAGGCCTCACAACATTCCTGCTATTAGTGTTTTACCACAGTGGACTACTTCAAAAAAACTAAAAATACCCAAAACCCCCTTCAAATCCCACTGAACTCTGATGGAAAAAAGGACTGAGTCAATAACAATGCTTTGGGTTAATTTTGAGTTAAGGCATGGTATGATTCTCATTAAAGTTAGGTCTGGGCAAACTGGTTCAAGTAAATGATCTTGTGTTTCCAGCTTTGCAAGCTCGTGGAAATTCTTTAGCCTTTTTTTCCCCCTTTCCCTAAATTTAGTTAAAAAAAAAAAAAAGGAAAAAAAAAAAAGGCTGTACTCCTGGCTGGAGACACTTTCATGCCAACTTTCACCCTGGAGCAAATTTTTCATGCCTGAGTTATAAAAACCTCAGAGAAATAAGTGGTGATATGTTAGGTAAACATCAGAAGACCTTGAACTACAATTTTGCAAGGGGTGTTGTGAACCTGACAGGACAAAAGATTAATCAGACAAAAGCCTCTCTTCATAGCAGTTCATCTTAACAGGGCTGTGGTGTCTTGTGGTGGGTAGGGTACAGACACAGGAGACAGAACACCTCACTTCTGCTCATGTTTCAGCTTGCTGAGTGACCTTTAGCAAAATGCAGTATCTGTGATACCCATTTTTGCAAAGATCCTTGGATAAAGACTGCTGTGCAGTTTTTAAATATTGGCGTGCATTAGCATGCAGATTTGCTCTCCAGGCCCGTTCCCTTTTCAGACTTTTATACTGTGGAATTAATTACTCGCAAAAGCATAAAATATTTTTGGTTCTTCTGTGTGCTCCTCCTCCTCTCTGCCTTTCTTAGCTCTTATAAACTTTCTAAAAATATGCTGGGAGTGTAACTCATCCTGGGTATAATTCCAGAGATGAAGCTACTTAGGAAGCAATCTTGTAGAAACATAAGGTGAGTTCTGGATATTCTGAGTGCGGTGATAGTAAGGGATTTTTGGAAAGGATTTCTTTCTCACTTGGTTCCTATATTTTTTGTCACTGATTCCTGAAGCAGAGACACAGTGGCTAATGCAGATGGCATCTTCTGTATGTCCAGAACATTAGCTGCTATGGTTATGTTTAGAAAAACTTATCAGAAACACAATGTTTTAATCTCTAATAATGTCTCTGGAAAATCAAGAACACAGTAAGACCTTTGTAAATTGAAATTAATAATGTTTGTACAGCTACTGTTCTTTTCCGGGGGACTGGAATATTGCATAAAGATACTATGCAAAAGAGAAGTTGAATGAAAACGTTTAACCTGTAAGGGCCTTTTCTTCTTTTCTTCTCCTTTCCTTCTGTTTATAGACTGTCGCATCTGTTTAAATGTTGCAGGGAAACTGAACATCCATCTCTTTTATTTTTTTTTTTCCTGGTAAGAAAACAAACCTGAGGAATTAAGACTCTTGGCCTTGGCTCTTATTTGGCTCTTATTTTATAAAATGGTCCTTTTATACACCCACTTGAACAACCAATGTGCTCATTTAGAAGGGTGTAGGAGAGATTCACCCCTAAGAGTAAGGAAAAGAAAAAGAGAGATATATCCACATCTGCTTTGTCTCATTCACAACTATTAAGCATGGTAATAGTGGCTGATTTATTGTAAACATCAGTTTGCAGTTTATTAACACTAAATTAAATTACTTTTATTTCCTTTGCTTATTGTTCACTCCAAGAGACAAACGTAGCTAGATGATTCATTGATTTTCATTGATAGTTTGTAACAAAAATGAATAAAATTGTATGGATTAAATCAAATACATTTAACATCATTCAGAACACAAAGAAGAAGACAAAATAACAGTACACTTGGTTAAGTAAACTAATTACCCTTTTTCTGGGTATACTTAAATAATGAGCCATCTTTCACGTTAAACAATTGACTTTTCTCTAATTAACCACAGCATTCAGAATGTTCTTGGTGTGTGGGTTAACCACCATGTTTTTTACTTCCTTACTCCTTGCACACCATTTTATTTTTTCTCACTGGGGCAATTTGAACAAATCTATGAATATATTTTATGATTATTTTACTGTTTCTCTTGCTAAAACACAACTTCACAGCACTAAAAATATTTCCTATTTTCAGCAATGGATTCAGAGACAAGAAGCATTGAAATATTACTATTAATTCCAATCAAGTCCATCATGTTTTAGCAGCATGATGAAATGCAGTAAGATGAAATAATTGAGAAAATTAAGCAGTATTCGAAGATTGATGCAACTTTGGTAACATTTAGATTTTGGTAAGGTTTTTTTGGGATAATTACTCCCTTACTTTATACTGTAGTTTTCCAAAGGAAATTAAATGTTCAAATACACATTTCCAGCATGTTCAAGTATGGTAATATAACCTTTCCTGCAATCTAGATAAGTGGAGGTTGATGAGGGCAAGGGATTAGTGCCAGAAGCTTAGAACTTGAACAACATCAGAGCCAGGTGAAATGCTAACCTCACACTTTTCAAGTTTCTTTGTAAATCTGGAACCTCATGTACCATGGCAAGGGGATAGGCAGAAGACATTCCCATGCTCTTCTTAGGTGTCTTAGCTCAGATAATTATTTTACTATATTTTCAAGTTGAAGGTTGTTCTAAACTGCTTCCTTCTCTGTTATTTTTGCCCCAGCCTAATTGTAATTTGGAATTGTTCAAGCCACAGTCTGAATGAAATCAAATAAACTTTATAGTTATTATCAGTCACAGACCTATCAAGCATTTCTGAGTTCATGGACAAGATCTTCTGTCATTAGCCATATAGGATTTTAGCTGATTAAGCCAGGACATTTCTTCTAATCACAGATTTCTTTCATGTGGCCTCTCACTGGCTAGATTGAGGCTTGCAATTGTTGCTACTCCAATGAACACTGGCAGTTCTCAGTTTTTGACATTTCCAGACCTCTTTCTCCAACTTCTGTGACATTTTGATATCTGAAATGCTATCCTGTCAACATTTTAAAATCAACACCTGATGTCAACATAATTTAAATTCACTGCCTTCACTGGGCTTCCATCAGGGTTGAAGTTGGCCCATGAACTTAAACAAAGGCTTGTATTAATGTATTCTTAAGAACTAATTTCAATTACATGTTGCAGTACCAGGCAGTATTATGCAGCTGCCATTTCATGAATACAAGGATGACATGAAACCCATAGCTGTTCAACTTTTGTAGTTATTCTGAAATTCATGAAAAGTGGATAAATTGGAGAAATTATTCAGAAACAAATATATTATTTAGAAACAGTTTTGTTGTGTTCCATCTGATTGCCTACTGTACTGGTGACACAAAAATTTCAATAGGTTTTAATGCACCCAATGAGTACAAAGACAAATTCTTCCTTTCCCCATGAAGTGCCAAGATCCAGTTTTGCACAAAAACGTTGCTAAATACAGCACCTTATGGTTTGTTCACTAATTGTTCTTCTGTATAAGACATTAACTCCTTCCACTACAGTCTGAGATGAAAGGTACTGCTATGATACCTAGCCATGGGAGATCAAAAAAGCACACTTTATATTAATAATAAACACCTCTCATTCTTTTCTCTACTCTTCTATTATTTTATTGTTAACATAAATTGTACTTGAACAAAAGCCTGATATCAAAAGACTTTCCTTTTGACACAAGCCGTTCACGATATTCTCAACAAATGGAGTTTTGCAACACTATTTTGTACATTGTGCTGTAATAGACCAAAAGACCAACCAAGTCCTTTATCAGAGAAAGTGTCTTATAGGTGCAAATTAATGGAATATGTTGACAATACCTGCTATTTCTGCCCATTTAATTAAGTGATTCTAAAAAAGCATTCACTTTGGGTCAGTCTAGGGTTCATCCAACAGTGTCCTTTCCCAAATGGTATCTGTAAGTGCAAGTGCAAGGACATACCAGGAAAAGACATGGGAAACATATATGATCTTCCCCTGTCATTCTCCTCAAACATCCTTTTATGTTGTGTTAACAGGAATTCCTGAGCCTGAATTTCTTCGTTTAGCAACCTACAGTTCTTTCTTCCACCTCTGGAACCCATGTAAATATTCCTTATCCTTTTCTTTTGGCAGGGAGATCCACTGGGCTGCTATCTGCTCCATAAACATCTCCTTTTGTGTGTTTAGAGTCTGGTTCCTTTAAAGGTCCTTAGTACTTGAAATGGAAGATAACAACAGGTATCTGGGCCTTACACAAACTCCTCAGGCCACTTGGGATTTTGTAGACCAGACAGGATAGTCCTCATCTCCTCAGTCATTCCTGTAGAGAAACTATTCCAGGCTGAGATCCTTCAGATGTATATCTGAAACTTTTCCCATTATAGCATATAATTTTTACTAGATGGGAGCTGATCCCTTTATAGTCATAGAATGGCTAATTGGGGATTTCTACTGTAGTATGATGAGGTTTTCTTTTATCTTTTCCACTCTTTTCTTAAGGATTCTGAACACTTCATTTACTTTTGTGATGACTACTGACTTGATAGTTTTCATGGAAGTGTCTTTAATATTTTAAAGATCAACTTTCTCCACTGAGTAGTAATGGTGTGAATGTAAGACAAGTTTTCCCAGTGTGCTTCCCCTTATATCTATCTACATATATCACATTTTATCATCCCAGCATTTACTCCATGTCATCCATGAATGTTGAGCACTGCTGTTTTCTACAGAATTTCACAGATGATTTTCATCCACTGCAAGAAAAGGTCTTCTATTCCTAACTTCTGCTTCATACATGTTTCAATATTAAGTCCAAAAGCTTTCGTTGGTTTACAAACTACTGAAGATTCTAAGGTAAAGAAGTTTCTTGTGCATAAACATAAATTTCCAGTGCAAGCTTAATTCATTTTGGAGGATTTGTAGTGGGTTTCTAAACTGCATAAATTCAAAACCACTGATTCAAACCATTTTGATAGGGAGTCTTGTAAAATCTCAGTGGTTTTTGGCCTTTGCATCTGCTAAATGACCAAAATGGTTTTAACAATCTCAACTCCTACGTAGGCCCTAAAATAAACAGCAGATTTACAAAGATACTTAGTTCTTTGTAATTTCTGATGATAACATTCTGGACCAGTTTTTCAAATAAGTATACCATCCTTTAACAATCCTTCATCTGTTTGATAATAAAATAAAAACAGAATTATGTTTAAAGCCTGTTTTGCTTCATGGATGCTACAACATTGGAATTTTGCTCTTGATATGTGTTTGAGATATGCAGACTCTAGTGTTTTAATTGATTTCAGTTCAATAAAATTTTTTCAGACAGAAAAAAGAATTCTAAAAATTATTTTTGGGAGGTACTTATTTATTTCAGTAATTTTTAAATTAAAGAGCCTAATTTCACAGAGATTATTTTCTTTGGGTCAGGGTTGTGTTTCTTTGGATCTCTGTAAAATCCTTAGCAGTATCCTGAGTGCTAACATAGTTGGGTTAATTATGGAGCGTAAGTAAACTGATACTTTCTCAAATCATCCATTCTGCAAACTCAGGAAGGTATCTTGAAAGTAAAGGTGTTCTTTCCTGTCTTCTCTCTTCTCCTCCTCCCTTAAGGGTAGTAAGGAGTTATGATATTACAGGTTATTAAAGTAATTATTCGGAAAGAAAAGTATTACTCTGGGCTGTAGAGGCCACATACCAGGAACATTTTGTGAATTTTTTTGTTGCCAGTTTGTGAGATTTGCTCGTTGTTTAAGAGCCCATCTCAACTTGTTCTATACTCTTTTAATAACTAAATCAGAAAGCATTGCCCATTAAAAAATTTTGTAATCACAATTGGTTTGCTATTTTTGCTGAGAAGGCAGGACAAGGTCTAACTTGATCTTATTGTTCCCTGACTCCTATTACTGAGTGACACTGACGTCCATAATCACACAAACTGGATCCCTTTCTGAACAAAATGGCAAATTGAGCCATATAATCCAAATACTCAATAGACTCTGAAGTAATGGATGTGCCAAGACTTACTTGGGTTCCAGGATCTTTTGTTTAATTTTCTGGTATTCTTAAGGCCTAAAAGATGACACAGACCAGTCAGTTGCATACATTTGCTAATTGATGCAGTAATGTTAACTTGTTTATGGTATGATATTCTGACACTGGCAGAATTGTGAAAGAGAAATCCAGTATTAGGAATATAAGAGTGTTCTTCCTCCTTTTGCCTTTTCTGGGCTGGGTAAGACTATTTTGAATGCAACACCATGACTGCCAGACATGTTCGTCTCTAGACATCCACAAAGAAAATAATATGCTCCCTCTTACTGTCCTTGTCTTTCCTGTAACTCTGTAGATATCTTCCCAGGCAGAATATCACATTCGTGTCTGCAGTTATAGAGACCATCATTTCAGTGACATCAGTGGATTTGTGTCCATCAAGCCCCTCAGTTGACCAGAAGGCTCCAAACTGCATAGACTACACTCGAATTGCACAAAGGAAATGCAAAAGATCCTGCAAAGCTATAGAAAAAGTTTAAATTACATGTGTATGATGCTAACAGGACAGGCATCAAGAAAAACAACTGTCTTTATAATCTAGTTTTTGCTAGCACTATTTTAAATGCAAATGTGCATAAAAAAGGTATGCATTTTCAGAATGTGGAGGAATTCAACATTCTTCATTCAAGGTACATGAGATTTGCTTTGTCACGCACTTTAGAGGGTTGCTCAAATTGGTATCAACAGCAACCAGCTGCTGTGAACTGTAAAACCTTGCATACAGAAGTAGAGCTGGGGATGGGGGAGCAAGGGAGGAGCAGGTTGAGCCTTTACAGCTGTGCCTGTGCTAGCCACTTCAGAGATCCCCTCTGAATCCATAGCACCATTTCTGCTCTAGCACTCATTTTTCATCTACTTCGAATCCACAGTTGTCAGTGCAGCCCTCATTATGTTCTGTTTAAATTCTCACCGAATCTCCATGGGTTCCTCTGTCTCTTCACACTGAGAGAGACAAGAGAGAGAGAGAGCAGCAAAGTGGTTAGAAATCTTCTGCCAAACACAGATGGTATCCTGATTGCTCTTTCAGCCTACCTGTGTCTGTCTGTGAAGCTGTGGATGTTGTGGACATGTGTGTGAAGAATTTCCAACACTCTCAGATCATTCACCCAAAGGAGAATTTCCATGTGAGTTTTAATATTCACCACATCAGTCAGCCTTGAGAAACAAATATGGTTATTTAGGGTTTATCTCTGTAAAATCATGTCTGTGTGTGAATGTGCTTATAAGAAGAGAGAAGTAGAGGAGAAGAACAGGAAGACTCCAAAATTACACAGCAGTCTGCTTTTTAAAAGTACTGACAAACGCATTTGCTTGCACAGTGTAGGCAGTCTGTGAAAAATCCCAAAAGCCGTGGAAAAAAACCACACTGGCTTTACCTCATGGTATCTCAGCATGCTCAGCCATTTGTCCCTCTCTTCCTCAGGATATGGGCACAGTGTGGGAGACAATTGTATTATGGCAGTTTAACAAGTTAGTGCCTATCAGCTGACTTGTTGTAACCAACCGTGCAAGCTCTCTTCAGCTGCCCCATTTGTGAGATAAAATGCATTAGCTTAAATTCACATACAGTAGATTTCTCTTCCAAGTCAGATCTTTAAATAGGTTTTGGCATACCTGGCAAAGCAAGCTGGTGTCCTCTTCTCAGCACAGAACATATCCAGTGCAGCAGAGGAAAGGGAAAGCTTCCTCCTTGCAAGAAAATAAATCAACCTACCAACAATGCACTTAGCATTTGGAGGAAAAATCTTTGCTCTATAGGGTGAACTCCTATAGGTAATCATTTTGTAGAATGAAGCATGAGATTTGATTATCCTCATTATCTTAGTTCGATAGCTCCAAAAGTTGCTAGTTGTCATGAAACATACAGTTCTTTAAAAAATACAGTTATGGTATTTGACTTACTGACCTATTCTGGCATTAAATTGCACAGTATGCCAATTCACTGTGAAAATTCAAGTCCTTTTTTTCTCTATGCATATTAACTCTAGTTCAAAGGAAGGAGATTTGGATCTCTTACCTTTTCCTTCTTTTTTTTTTTTTTTTTTTTTTGGTGAGGCACGACAAAGAGAAGGGTTGGTTTTCACTAATACCATTCACATACTTTAATTTTTCAACCTTGCCCATTCTAGTTATTCTATTTTTCAAGCAAAATTCTGAAGGGGTCATTGAATGGCTTGGGACCTTGATAGCCACTTCTTAATGAACATCCTTAATAGGTATGTTCTGAGAGCTCCATGTTGAGCCTGACTGTAAACTGAGTATATTAGTAGAAAGACATACATCTCTGTGTATCATGTAAAGGCATAGAGATTCTTACCGTTTCCTTTCCCTTTAGTCATTGCAGATCAGACCAGAATAAAAAGATAAGAAACTGTGTTCTTTCTGGTACTCTGGTTGTGGGTGGTACTTTTCCATATCACTAACTAGCAGACTAATTAATTTAGATGGTCTGTAGACTTCTGCCATGGAAATAACACACCTGTAAACAAGTGGGTAAAAGTTTTAGGTTACCAATTCATACAGCAGTCCATGTTCCTGCTTTTTCTATTCCTATCTTCCCTCAGTGCCATGTGCTTTATGACAGAGGGGTCCCTGTGTATCCATGTTTTCACACACCTTTTATTCATTGATTCATTCCTTTCTTTTTTTTTCCCAATTGAGAGTTTCACAGGATGGTTGTCACAGCTGCAATTCTTGCTTGGCAGCATTTAAATGCATGCTAAACAAAAGTCTCTGTCTTGCCCATCTCAAATATAGGCAAGTTAGTTGATAAATAGCCTTATGCCACCCCAGGGTGTGATTATACTTTGAGATAGCACCACCCGCAGGATGGGTGAAGGGCCTTTGATTTTGGCCCTGTGTCTAATCATGTGTTTTAACTCTTTCCAAGTGCTGGGTTTCTGTTGATCTCAGCAATTCTGTACATGTTACAACTGATATGATTACTGATATACCTGATAATGTAGCTGGCATCAGTGAAGGAAACCATTTGGTTGGGCTAGACAGAGCTGCACCAAGACTGCAGTCATCATTCAGTTAATATGCCAGATTATTGGCAAACTTTTCCACTGCCTCCTTCTCTTGTTTTCTGCAAAGCATTATTGTGGTTGAGAGTCATGATAATCCAATCCATTGGTTTTGGTTCTTGCTAACCTTAATGCTCTTGGTTTCACCTGGGCATGTACTTACCAACTTTCTTGTACCCTTTGCGCCTCACAGAAAGAGACGTGTAGTGTCCCCTGTGTGCAAATTCTGTTATGTTCCATTTTTCAGGTGGAGTTTTCATGGATTCCTGGTGTTGCCCTTCAGCACTTCTTTGAGAGTTGCAAGCACTTTAGTAAGTGGGCAAGTCTCTATTCTACCCACAGCTTTCACTTGTTTCAGTTTAGGTATTGAAAAGTTGTTTTAACATTAGAATGAGAGAAGTTAACAAAATTCTACTATTGACTCCTGGCATAGTATGGTAAAACTTGCACTTGCAGTTTTGTACTTCCCATCTGTGCTAATATACATTTACACAAGACTGACAGAGGAAAGTTGCTTAATGTAAATTACATTTGCATTCACTTTAAGTCAGCTTTATACTATCAGAAAGGAGAATAATAAATTCCAAAGGATTTAAAACCACAAATACTCCCAGAAAGTAACTAGTCCTGATTTCCTTATATTTTCACTAGTACAAATCAGGAATAAGTTTGTTAGAATAGTTGGGATTATTTTCATTTATGCTGTAGCTTTATTATAGAGCTCTGAAGCACTATATACATATGCTACAACTGCAGTAAGAAAGGGGCCGTAGTTTGAGGTTCAGTGGCCCTATATGGGTGCAAGAAAGAGGAGGTTGATGTGTGCTGGGACTATATCCATCAGTTAGTGTCTGCAGGACTTGGGTCTTTCATTGTAAAATAAGAGAACATGTTTTTCTGGAATTCTGCCGGGCTGTATCTTTAGATAATATTCACTTCTCAATAAGCCAAATAAGCTAAAACATGTTTAACTGAAATATAGACCTGTCACTTTTACTACTCACCCATTTCCTTAGCCTGTAAACTTTGGGTTCCCAAAATTGTAGTTGTTAGATGCTTAAATGCTTTTACATGTAAAAAAACCCCCGCTTTCAGATGCATTCTGGTTGCAACTCATTTGGATTGCATAATATGAATGCCTAACAGTCTGGCTGCTTAAAAAGGACTAATTTTCTAGGTATGGGGGGAAAGAGCTCTTAAAGATGTTCCCACAGATATCTAAATGGGAAGGAAGTTGAGATCCCTTTATCCCATTTGCTTTTATTGAATGCTCCAGAAAAGGCATTTTCTAGCTGGGAGCAAGGTGTAGGTTTAGGATGTAAGGAAATCCTGGAGTGTATTCACAGAGAATGAAATATTATTTATAAAAGCATCATTATTACGTCTTAATTATTTATGCTTCAAAAAATGAATAATATATTTTCTGAGTGCTTGCTAATTATTAAATGACAGAAGTAACTCCACATTTCAACTAGCTTGCCTTTCCTGGCAGCAACTTCAAATGAAGAAACAAGCAAAACACCAGCACATTGCCTGAGACTTCTAAGAGTTTTTCATAATGGCCTGGTGAGGAGAATGGCTCTCAAACAGGAAAATGAAAATTCCACATTATTTTGGAGCACAAAGGCCTTCTAGGGCACTGGGTCATTTAGGGTGAACACCCTACAAATCACCCTTCTACTTTCTCCAAGTGCAAATGTCAGCAACATTACTTACATAGGTGACATTAATGTTCATCTTTATATCAGCACTGTTTCAGACACAGAAAAATATCTAAAGACCTTGTGCTCAGAAACAATGTTTCCACTGTAACACCATATTTATGAGCTTTGGCCAGCCAATACTTGCTGCTGACATCTTCAATTTAATGGGAAATACAAATGTTGTACCTAGGAGAGAATGAAAAAAATCAGAACTAAACTTTAGAGTAAATCCACATTTTCAGCATTGGAATGGGAAAAAAGCAAAGGCTGCCGGCTAAGTTTCATGCTACGAATTCTTCTTACTCAGCTCTTGTTCTCTGAGAAAGGAGTTTTACTGAATTGTTGATCATATCCTCCAGTATCTCCTGGACAGTCCTTCTCCAAGAATAAATTTCTGTGATTGGCATAGTTCTGGGTATGATTCTTCATGAAAATGATGTGGCCTCTTTTTTTTTGTGAAAAGTTCAACAAACTTTGGTGAAAGGTCATTGGTCTTACCAATGACAGAAATTTGTTTCTTCCCTCCCTAGGTAGAAATGTGAGGCTTACTGGCCATGGAGGGTACCACCAAAACCTTACCAAAACTCCTGTTTATCAGGCAATAAAGGTGCAGGGCTCAGGGAGACCTCCTGGTTCTACTTCCAGCTGCAGGCATGATTAAAGCCTGGTGGTATTTGAGACTGCTGTAGATTGAGAGAACAGCCAAGCCAAGCCTAGAGGCTTCTTTCTCTGCCTGGCGTTTATCAATTAACTTGAAGCTTTTTATGTTTCAGCTCTAGCTGGAAGCTTCATTTGAACTTCCTCCGCAGACTTTAATTTCCATTTGATCTTAGAGACACACCATCAAATAGTTTGGGTTCTATAAAGCTGAGAGATAACTTTATTGCTGTGTTTCATACCAAACCTGAAGAAAACATTCAGTGATTGCTGAAACATGATATTCACGGAGTTCTTTAAAACCACAATAGAGCTATGCTTATTTACGTACTTAAATGATGGCTTTTTTTAGTGGCAAGGTGGTGTACCTATTGAGAAAAATCCAGGTTAGATGCCAGGGAAGAGAGGGATTGCAAAGTTTCCTATTTCCGATAATTATTTTTTACTGCCTTTGCTATCTGTTTTATTACATGTGGACAAGAGAAACCATGCACAGTGAACAAAGCTAATTTTTTTTTTTTTTTAAGAAGAAAAGACATGCAATCATACCTTAATTGAATTTTTCTCCAGTCTGGATAGACTTCTAAGCCTTAAAACGATCCTCAACCAAATTCTGAAAGAACCATAACTTTTGTATGCCACATGTGGCAGTGCTAGCAAAGTAAATGCATGTATTGAAAACTTGGGATGGAGTTGTAGACAATTAACAGGCTGGCTGCAAAGTCCACCAGAGCCTTTGAGAAATTCTAGTCACACACATAAACTGAATTATGCAGGTCTTGTCAACAACTGCCTCAGAAGCATATAACTGGTACGGAGGAATAAGGGAGGATAAAAGTATGTGTTCATCCTTTTAGAAAAAGGGAAAAGGAGTCTTTTATACAATGTTTGAGAACCGCTTGTAGGGGTCAGAACATTTGTAATCCCGTGTCAAACCTAAGACAAAAGACATTTGACTGAGAGGATAAACAGATGTAAATACCTAAATGGCAGTTGTTGGCATCTGTCCAAAGGTTAGGGTTGTTCTCCCAAAGGTTGAGCTGGTTAGACAATTAAAACAATGTCTTCTTTTTTTTTTTTTTGTGTCTATTTCCAGCCTCTCTCTCCTTCTTTTAAAGTATTTATATTTTGAAAGACAATGTGTATAAAAAAGAAAAGTAAATAAAGACATCTTAATTTTCTAAAGATCAAAATGAGATTAGACTACATTCCAGCATGTCTGAATCTATGTCCTCTCACAACCTTTTATGAAGGAGACCACAATGGTTGCCAGAAGAAAAAAACAACAGCAAAAACCAAAACCAAAAGACATGTGTCTTTGTGAAGTACTGAAATATGCTCAGAGATCTATAGCAGATTTCTAGATATATGTCTGACTCTGATCTCTCTACATACTAGCTTAAATCAAGAGGAACTCCTGACTTGTGAAAAGTTAATATAAGATCAAAATCAGAACTATGTACTTCATTCAGGTCATGACCAAGATATTTATTGTGGTTTGAGAACAGACAAGATTAAACCGCTACAATGCCAATAGTTGCACATTGTGTGGGATTTTTGGGGAAGGAATTTAAAAGAAGTCATTGCAAACAGGCTCCTCCCTTCCATGTATTTTGTTTATATTTCAAGGCAAATGAACACACTGTATTTTGTAACTGATGGAGTAGGTTTTGTGTTTGATATAGCTTACAGGCCTGTAGCTGTAGCACCAGAGTGTTGATAGCAGAAGTTCTTGTAATTTTCCTTGCTGAGATGAGTGATTACACAGCTACTGGTTCATATCTGGTTGCCACTATGTTTATGTCTCCACATTTAAATACTAATTCCCTATCAAAATGACAACATGCATGCTGATTTGCCTGCTGAAAATGAGGCAGTGTAAAAATAAATAAGCAAATTATAAATAGATAAGAAGAACACATATGTAATTTCTCTGTTCTTCTCTGCAAAGCCATTGGACCCAGCTAAGGGTGGGTTTTTTAGCCAGTGGTAAGCTGGCAGAGAATAACATCACTCTGTTGTCTGGGGACTAATCTGTGTGTTGCTGCCCCTTCCTCATGTGGTGATAAAGCAGCTTCCAAGAACAAGTTGATACTTTTTGAATCTGACATTTGAAACTAGTTGTACATACAATGTGCTAACTACTAGGTAGACTTCCATGTGGCTGCCTTGAATTAGCTATTTGGTTTCCATATTATTGTTCAGATTTCCTTTATGCTAAAAGTATTTCTAAAACCTAAATATAAAAAGTAATAGAAAATATAGGGCTCTAAGTATTCCCACTTGACATGCACTTTTTCTTGTTTTTTGGTAATCTCTTTGCATTCGCCTTTGGAGAAAAAAAAAGTCTGTTTCCACTAAGCACACGTATACAACAGGAGAGCTATATAAGGAAAACACCTTACTTTAATTAATACTGTCTTTGCAATTTCACTCTTTATCAGAGATTGAGCACAGGTTTGGGACAGAGATATACCCATTTTTAATTCAGATCTGATACTGTTTGCTCCGTAAGGTACTGAACTGCTAATGTTAGTTAATTAGGACTTTGGGGCCTGATTTTCAAAGATGGCTGATAAAAAGCAATAAATTTTTATCTTCAGCTTGATTCTGCAGAGCTTTGCCTCCAACGAAGAGGGCAGTTTGTAGTAAATTACAAGTGCCAACAGCTTATATTGGTAATTCCCTTAAGAGTAAATGAAGCAATGTATTTTCACTATTTGTATATTCCTGAATATCTGCAGATATTTTTGGCAATTTTTTGGGGATTGTTACAGTTGTTTTCCAGTGAAGAAGGAAGTGTGTCTTTTAATCTACCTATAAGACACTAGAAAAAATTGAAAATCTTGTTATTTGAGAAGAAGGTTTCTACCTACCCAAATTTGAACACAATTCAATAGGACTACTAGATAAGACACATTTTGGTCACTCAGGCTTTGGTTGTCCATCTAGCCCCAAATATCAGCAGGATTCTCCTTTAGCTTGCTTCTAGAAAGTTCCTTATACATAATTCCTTTTGCAATCTATTTTTCTGCACACAGGGATTTGGAGATGTCTCAAAGTACAAAGGGGAATAGTTGTGTCTATTCTAAGCAAAAAAGGATTGCCGTGCACTGCCTGCCATAGAGTATTTGATTTTCCCAGTCTCATTCTGCAACCCTGTGCAAGTCATGCAAAGCTATTTGTAAACTACAGATAGTGATGCATACTTGCAAATGTTCTGTGGGAGGCTTGATCAGTTAATATTGTAAAGCATTTGAGATAGCTATGGAGAGAGCATTGCGCTTTGTCACACACTTACTACCATTGTAATCTTTTATTTGCTCACTTTGCATGGGTGTGAATGAACACTCAGATGTGTGAGCCCTAAGTCTTTTCCATTCAGGCTCTTCTAACATCCTCTCATTACCTGTACCTGAAGGTCTTTCAGTACAGATATTAGGAAAGTGTGCCCATTATCCTAACCTGTTCATTTAATGGTTGCTGTTCTCAAGTCCTGTGAATAGCTGCTAGTGATACAGAGCTTCAATTTTTTGCTAGCTTTCACCTATATACTTCTGATCCTTCTGTTTTCCTGGGTCTTTTAGCAACTGTAATAAACTAGACGAGCCTTTAGCTGTTCTCTGCTGTGTCAAGAGGCTCAGGGGTTACAGAATCACAGAGAAAGAGATGGGGTGGTAGCTACTTAGTCAATTTTTTGCAGCTTCCCCCAAAACCAGGCTGTATTCATGTCAGCTGAAACTGGGTTCTGGCCCATGGTGCATGGACACTCCTAATGTTGCAAACACTCCCATAATTCAACTATTACAAGTAGTAGTGGTAGTAAAATAATCTTATCTTCAACTCATCAGAGCTTTTTTAATTGAATTTTACTTAACATGAGTGTTGAAAGAGCCAGGCTCAACATGCAGCCTCGACTCTGAAACCTCTGGCGTTTTGTGGGTGTTACTCACATCCTTAAAATTACAGTAATACAGTTTTTGTGGCTTAATATTTACATATTTTTATTGCTGTCTGAAAGATAAATGGGAAGAGGATGATCAGAGGAGAAGCCTGAAGCAGGTTTTTAATATGTTGAATTAAAAAAGTAGATAGAGATATATTTATATATATGGGAATGTGAACTTAAGGTTGCATAGGTAAATTAAAAACATTAAAAGACACAAAAGCAATGGCTGGCAAAGCAACTTTTAGTTGGCACATAGAAATGCACTGTATTTTGTGGAGTATGTAGTGGGACATTTGAAACTGAGGGAAAAATATTCTGGAAGTTCAGGCAGCTGAATTAACATTGCCAAAGGAGTCAAAAGGAGTCATGGTTTTTACATCTTTATTGTAACTTTGTTGCAGTAACATTTAAAACAAAAGGCCAAATTGGAAACTTTAACTTCCCAGAGTTCCTCTGATGTTTACTGGAATTTACTTGAATAGTTCTAAACAAGGAACTAAAGATAAAGTGTAATTTTCCCGCCTATTTTGTGATTGAGTTACACAACCCATCTCATTTTAAACTCCCTTGATGCACATTGCTAATGTCTCCAATGACTGCATTGCACATCCTTGAAAATGAGATGTTGCTTCACAAAGAAACTTTCTTCCTTGCTAGACTGTGAGCTTGGGAGAAAGGACCAACTACAGAGAATGAGAACTCCTGCCACATTTCCCCCCTTAACAATTAGCTTTTGATCCCCTCTACCTAAGGAGAGAATTGCCCTTTATGACCCCATTAATATAATGGGTGAGTCAAGGAAGAATGGCAAATGCTGACTTCTGCTGGGAAGGAAGCATGTGTCCTTACAGGGACCTCCAGGTGCTTTTTCAGCTCTTTTCTCCTATATTGCATACAAGAGTGGACACCATTCATAGGCAACATTGCAGTGCATGTCATGTGGGTATTTTCGGGTTTTGAAATTAGTAGAATGTAGAGCAGGACAAAGAATAACCCAGGCAAGCATTCAGAGAATCATGTCCCAAGACCTTAAGCATTCCCCACCTCAACAGACAAAAAGCAAGAGTTTCAGCGGCAAAGGCTGAATAAAAAGAACAAGAAGAACATGTTCTTCTAGGAAATGGGAAATTACACATTCTTACTGCCTTATCCTGGAGCCATTTTTAGGCTTTCTTAAGAGATGAAGTAGAATGGTATAAATCTGAGTTGGTCTGTGGTGAGTGCAAAGGATATTTTGTTTTTCAGAAGAAACAGAAGAAGAAAGTGCTGATGCACAAGTCCCCAAAGGGACTTGAAGATAGCTGAAGGCACAGGACTCCATTGTATCTGTAGTCTTTAAATGTGTTTTAATGAAGAAGAAAAAGGTTTCATAACTTAGAGTGGCGAAGTGGAGAGCACGTGCTTTCTCTAACATCAATGCCCCTGTGAAGTTTGAGGCTCAAGTTGAACTGTGAGTTCAAGTGCAGCCAAGGAGTGCTCAGAAAGAGGAGATCTGTCTCAGTAAGATTGGCACCTCAGATATATATAGCTATCGGATTTTTGTTCATCTCATGGGAGAGGCCACTAATGCAACTAGGCCAGCAGATTTATTCAGAGGAGCAAAATAATTTTGAAATTGTTTTCAAAATTATGGGAACAAATGCATGTTTTTTTTCCCTCTACTTTGATATGTTTTGAAATGAAAAAATGATCTGACTCAAGCTTTCAAGGAGTTGGGGAGAAACAAACCCAGCACATTTACATCTCTTTTGGACCCAATCCAAATACAGTACTGACTAGTGAGAGCGTGTGAAAATGGGTTATTATATTGGAAATCAGATTAGTGTTTTAGCTCTCATGTTTTCTTAGGGAAAACAGTGATGTGATACAGGAACATAGATGCTGACTGTATTCATTACAGCAAGTATTGTAAGTATTCTGTGGGAGACCATTCTAAGCCAAAAATCAATTGGTTTAGTCCAAAGAGGGGAAAAAAAAAGTGTTCTTATCTCTCTCTTTTAAGAGAGGGCACTTCAGGTATTTCAGAAAGAAGGCTGTTATTAATTTGGGTTGTTTCCCATAGGAATGCTAGGTTGTTGTGGAGCCAAAATTCATGTTAGGACACATGCTTTAAGTTAATTGTTTGTGTGAGAGTAGATGGCTGCAGGTCAGGGTTGCCTGTTTAGTCTGGGAAAAGTACACAGGAGCACTTAACAGGGGAAATGAGAAAAAAGGAAGGCTTTATCCTCCAGTGCTGAGTTTGGAATAACCAGTTCTAGATGAAGCTGTAGGATGAATCCAGGGAGTAAACTGGGTGGAGAGTTTGACTCCTTGAAAGCCAACCTCAGCATTCCAGTGGAAAAAAAGTCCCATTTGTGTGAGGTGATGATTATCTTCTTCCTGATTCTGAGCACCTCCTGAAAGCAGTGGGAGCTGACAGTGCACGGCTCAGGCACAGAGATGCTCCTTTCCCTGTTTCAGGATTTGGAATTATTTTGGGACTTCCTTAATGAACTCTAGTAAGTTTTTCTTGCTAATAAAGACCTCATTAAACCAAATAATCTAAGGAAGCAAATGAAAAAAGCTTTGCTTGCAGGGTACACCACCCTATTTAATTTGTGTTTTCAGCCTTCAACACACTATTTGCTACAAGCTGACTGGTTTTTGAGAACAAGCTGACTGGTTGTTTTCTCAGCCTACAAATCCTTTCTTTGGTTCTTTTTTAGAATTTATAGGCTTCATTCTTAAGGCTCCTTGTACCACAAATGCTTTGCAGAAATGCATCTTGCCAGTCCTCAAAAAATGGATAGTCCTCAAAAAAGCACAAATTTAGGACTAAGTTTTTATAAGTGCAACCTTGATTCATACAAAGGCATGTTCAACAGTCTACTGAATTTAACTGGAGGATTTGTGCAGTAAGATAGCAGGCCCCAAAGTGAGAGAATTGTCACAATTTGGTCCTTTAAATGGTATAAAGCAGTTTAGTACAAATTGTGAGAAATATATCATCCTTTAATTGTCAATCCTTATTGTCACATGCTTCATGAAGAACAAAAAATCCCTTGACATAATTGTGTCTTTATAAGTGAACTTGCATGTTGGCTTGAAAAAAATTATTGTGTCTTGGAACTGCTTTCTGACCAAGTGTGGACTTAGGGAATTAACCATTTGTAAGCAAATATACAAGGTTTTTTTTGTCACATAACAACACTGATAAACACAGTGCTGGGAGAGAAATCCCCATGAATCACTTGGATTTATTTGCAAGTAAATCTCTCCTTTCTACTGGTTCTCTGAAATCCAAGTGTCATTTTGAGATTCAGCAGCCATTATAAACTAGAAGGGCTGAATGCTGAAAGTCTGTAACATTTTTTTCCCTAAACTGAAAATGTCTATGACCATGTGGAAATTATGTTGCTCATGTGGATGAATATGGGCTCTCACCAGAGGCACGGTTCACATTAAGTCTCAGTATTACACTGACATATTTCTGCAGTTCATTGTGAGAGAACATTATTCTTGAGCCAAGCTGGTCAAGGTTGAGAATACAGGGGCAGAAACTTTAAATCTGTTGGCAGATCTGCTGCAGCCTATTGTATATCTCTGAGCACACTGCAGAGCTTCTGTTCCCATCTTCATCATTTGTCTGTATAGCCTATATAGGCTGAAAAATATTTGAGGCAAGAATTTTCCCACTGTGTTTGCAAAGGGGATCTGATCTCACTTAGGTCCTGAAGGCACTGCTAAAGTAAAAATAATAAGAATAATTGCATTCAAAATTGGCATAGAAAAGAATATTTCTCTATTTTCAGAGACTGAATAAGTTGTTATATTACATACATAGGTCCTCTTTTTTGTTTTCAGGATACCCCTTTTTCTCTTAATCAAATCTTTACATATCACTTCCCTTACTCAGTGATCAAATGCTTACTGTGATGCCACATAATTAGCTGAAATCCACAACACGTGCAAAACTGAAGCTCAGGGATGTTTTATGGTTTAGAAGTTTTATTTAGAAATTCAGAAGTTTACACTTCTAACGCTGAAAATTGACTACTATGTGATTATTTTATAATCATATCATTCTAACTTTTGTTGCTTTTATAGTTTATTTGATTGACTCAAAAATTCCCAACATGAGAGTATTTTCAATCAAAAATTGAGGCATCTTTTCTGTTTGTTTCAGCTATGCTGTGCTTTTAAGGTACAATGCTGTAAGAGCAAAAAGTAATTTTTAAGAGAAAAAAATCTCTAAACAGTGGAAGGATTGGAAAAATTAAGTATGAATAAAGGGAGTTGATAGATGATATTTGGAGTTGTAAGACTTCACAGATTTGGGAAGAGAGACATGATGTGACTCAGCAACCTGTGTTATTATCCCTAACAAAGAATTTAAAAAATATGAGTTAATAAGAGCTATGTTATGTTGATGAGATACTTTATAGGGTGTCTGGTAGTGGGCTTTCTTCCTGCAAAAACAGTATGGTGACATGTAGTAAGACTGAATGGTTTTCACTTACTTGCTCATATTTTCTATTTTTTAAATTTTTTTTCTCTAATTTAATTATTCACAATCAATTTAGTAAATTTCTGTTACAAAAGGGAATATTCTGGGGATTTTTATTAATAGATCAGTGTTTTAATTTCAAAAGTTTGATTTTACAATTTAGGTGACTGTGTACAATTAAACTTTTTCTTTGGTTGTCCTCTGGGACACTTTATATGATTGCCACAAAAAAAGACTTCTTAGTGATTAATTTCTGTGTATGACACATCTCTTGTAATGTATGAACATGTGGGGTGGTTGGGAATGCACATTCTGTCAGGTGATTACTCCTCTCCTCTCCTCTCCTCTCCACTCCTCTCCTCTCCTCTCCTCTCCTCTCCTCTCCTCTCCTCTTCCATGCCATTAAACTTCTGCAACCTTATTTGAATTGATTTATGACCTTGGTAGTCAAGAGTCTGATCTTAGTTTTTGACCTACCATTGAAACATATCTTTAAGCAAAATAAGCATAGGTTGAGAGAAAGCAGATGTTGATCACTCAGCTAAAGGATATTTTTTTCACAATAAAATAAGAAAAATGAGGATTATCACTGACTGAATCTGTCAGTCTGGAAAAGAAGTTGCATATTCCAACAAGAAGAAAGAAATTCACAAAGTGTCAACACAACCTAAAATGAAATAGTATGAAAAAATGCTGAATCTGCTTATCAGGAGCTGACCATGAAAGCAGGATATGCTTTTAAAGTGTCCTGGTTCTGAAGTTATCTCTGGCAGCTTCTGAACAACCAGGCAGAATTTGAGCTTATACAGAACTGTTCACAAAGACAGTTTCTTCTCTGACAAAGAAGTGACAGGTAAAACCGGCCTTTACTTCAGTGATGCAACCTCTATTTAGCAATATATAGGAAACAGAGGACTTTGAAGCAGGCATATAAGACATATAAAGAACCTAAATATATATGCATATATGTTGAGTCTTTTAAGAGAACAAATCTATCTGTTGACCTTTGCAAATTAAATAAGGACTACACAGACACTAAACCATGTGTAGTGTGTGCATGCTGCTGCTCTGGAAGCTTTCCAAATATACACCACTTTGAGTGCTGCTAAATGGCTTAAAAATATTTGAAAGGATTTTACTAATTTACTTCAAAATACAACCTTTTTTAGTCTGCTATATAACTGAACACTAATTTCCTAATGTTTTTCAGAGTGCACTATGCACAGTTAGGTAGATGTGATATAAGTCAATACAGTTTAGGGACTATGTTGAGAAATGTTTACAGAGAACGCTGATAGTTCCTATTGAACATTGATGATACAGAAGTTTGCAGTCCTACACCAGCCTTCAGCTGAATATTGTCTTTAGTTTGAAATCACAGAAGACAAGCACATTCCTGGCTTTCTAAAGTGCACATTAATTCCTGAGAAGCTGTAACTCTCTCCTTGGATTCTCAGAAGTACTATGTTTTAACTGCTGGATTTGCAGATCACTCAGAAAGGGCTCAATTTAGCTCCTTCTCCAATCTCTCTGCAGTGCACACAGGGCTGATAAAGAGAACAGTGAACACAGCCTCCTTAGCTGTATGTTTCAAATCTTGCAAACACTTGTTGCATAATGTCCTCAGATTATACCCTCTCCTTGCTCTCCACACTATGAAACTCATTCCTATTCCTATTTTGCATTCCTGTCTCTTGACACGTCTCTGGCTTTGACAGATTAAATCTTGCAGGAATAATATCTACCTAAAATGTTCCTCAGAGATTATCTTTGAGACTAATGCACTGACCATCTCTCCACTTTATTTGGGTCCTTCCAAACACTTTCTTTGCATTCAGTGTTTCTCATTACCCTCGAAGATGCTCACAGCTTCCTCTACTTCCTGGTTTTTTTCTTTTGGGATATTACCTCAGGCCTAGAATGTCACTTCCATCAGTCATTATTTTAACTTGAACACAAAACTTTCCTGCCTGGTTAATGTGTTTCTGATGTTCACATTGTCCTCTTTCAAGTTCTTTCTTGAAAGGCATTTTCTGTAACGATTACCAAAAAGATGCAACCAAGGAAGCTGCTAATGGGTTCTGACCATCTCTTTTCTTCCTGACCAGTACTGCCTCCTCGTTTTGTCCTGTTGTTGTTGACTCTGAGATTGTTTTTTGATTGTCTGCTCTTGTACTATAAAGAACAGTGGTCTTGCCCTGTGATACATAAAGAATATCTAACAATATCTGTGTGTTTTCAGATGGCATCCTGGGTAAAATAGTAAAGAAATCAGCACAAATTAGAGCATATACTTTATAGAAATAAAATATTAAAAATACATGAATTTACAGCATATGCTGAGTAAGGTACAACAATAATGAGAAAGATAAAAAAGAGTTTTATAGGCATAAGGGTCCACTTAAGGACTAATGAAAAAATCCTGCCCTGTATCTCTCCAGCTGAGAAATGGCAGAGACTCTGTTGTCACACATCATGAAGGCTTGCCTTATGTAGCTTCTGTAGAAATTCCTGTACCTCCCCACTTTTGCATTTGATATATATTTAAATCCTAGTAATCCTTGCTCTCAGCTGAGCATCAGTCCCAAAGAGATTTAGGATAGGGTAAGCCAAGGGTTGTGAGTCCATAGCTATGCAAATTCCATCTTCACTGGGGAAACGCAGCAAGGACTCCTGGAGCTTATGAGATGGAACAGAGTTCAGAGCTTCTGGTTTTGAGGCAGATCATCAGTCTAAAATGCAAATTTCTGTATTTGGTTTTCTTTTTTAGCTATTCGCCTTTTCGGTCTGCTCTGGAGGGAAACTTGCAGCTAATAGTAGTAAAACATTCATGTTGACATGCACAGACATGGACGCCCAGACAACACTGTAAGTAATTTCCATAAAAAGAATTAGGGAGTGAAATTTCTTTGCCTGTGAAGAGTGTTATACTGGGCAAATTTCCACTGACACCACCAGATGAAATATGTTTGGCCACCACAGTTTCTCCAAACTAAATGCAAAGTGAGGCTGTCTGACTCAAATTCTTGTAAAGTGTTTCAAAACACTAGATTTTACATTTACAATGTGTTGAGGGTTGGATTTTTGTTTTTTTTTTTCCCTCCAAAGACCAGCAGTTAGTTGGTGTATCATTACAGGGAGGATGGCAGAAGGAAACAAAAAAGGAAGATAATTTTTTGTGGTGGAGACTCACATGCCATGGTGATGACCAACCTTGTAAAATTCTAGATAGTCATAACAGACCACAAAGGAGTCACAAAGTCATTATAGTCAGTGTATTAATAATCCTCATACTGTAATAAGGAGTGTCCAAATAGCCTATGACATCAGAGAACTTTATAGCTCCAGAGGAACTATTAGATTTTATCTTCTCAAGAATCCTTAGATTTAAAGAGTCCTCAATGAGACCCTGACACAATAAAACATAACGATTTCAAAAGAGTTGCTATGTTCTATTGTGTCAATAATTTGCATACTAAGGAGCCCCTATGGTACCATAGTCCTTGACATTACAGAACATGGACTTGGTACATACTGAGTGACATTTACATTACCAGACAGTCCATACACAGGAATCGCTGACTGTTATATCTTAAAAAGAAAATGAGCTTCACTTGAGTTTTAATTAAGAAAGTTTACACAAAATATCCTCTCTTATTTCTCAAACCCATAAAAACATGAATTAGGAGGACAAAATAACTTCTTATGTAATCAGTCCTGAAGGCTGGATTTTCAGATAGTTGCCTGAGAGTAATTCCTTTAGCCTCATTTATGGGGATACTATCCTTAGTCTTTGTACTCACTCACAGCATCACAAATGTCTTGGTGTTATATGTTAGCTTATGTAACTCACAGACCAATATGTTTTCCTGCAAAAGCATGAATTAAGGAACAAGCAGGTGCTTTAACACTGAATATTTCTCTTTTTTTGTGTGTGTCTGGGTAAGTGACATCCTTAACCCGACTTTAACAGTGTGTATGTGAATATTCCTCTGTAGGTGAAGAGTTCTCTCTATGTGAATAGTTTTATATGTGCTGGAGAAGACTTAATGTCTCTGTATAAGATAAGAGAATCAACCATGACTGTTGGAGGGAGCTTCACTCCAGATAGTGAGAAGACTTTTTTTACTCTGCTGAGCACAAGTCCTGCTGTTAATAATTGAAGGTTGCTTTGTGGAAAAGGACTGTCCATATCCATCATTTTGAAGACAAAATTTTTCAGGTTCTCTCTGTTTTATGCCATATCAAACAATCCTACAGTATGCAATTCACAAGTCGCATGACCAGCTTCAAGTTTCCGGCCTTTGAAAAGTTTGCTATTTTGACTTAAGTATTGAGATACTTCTTTTCTATTACAAAGAAGATGCATCTTTTGAGGATTCAAAGAAGCAAAAAGAATATCCTCATTTTCCTTGACAGAATGCTTGCTGTGTTCTCCATGTTGAAGGCTGGCAAGTATGAACAGACAGGTTTACCCTTTTATCCCTTCTAGTTACCCAATGTGGCTTTTAGGTCTTTCTCCAAACGAAGCACTCTGCAAGACATCCAAAGATAAAAAAGAAGGAGAATGAACTCACCTACATAGAGCTTATGAAGGCTTTAACATTTGATTGATAGTGTTTCTGTACCTGTGGCACATTTTTTAAAACCCTTCTACAACCGTGAGTACAAATACTTTTGTGAACACTCATAGCATGTGCATGTGTGTGTATAAAAAAAAAACTGCAGAGGAGAACAAAATTTTAAAGTTAGAGAATAGACACATTCTGTTATTGATTATTGTTATGCAAGACTTATAAGACTTCTATGATGGAATGGTGGTAGCAGGGAGCCTTAAAAAGCGATGTGGTCCTTGCATGAGTTTCGCCTAAATTTATCAGTTTGCTGGGGCTTTTTTGCTTGCTATTCCAAGAAAGAAATTAACACCTTGTCAGCATGGCAGAGGAGAGAAACACAGTAAGTCTTCATAGATCATTGACAACTACTGATCTCTTGTGCACTGTAGGCAGATTGCTCTAAACAGGAGACCTAAATTTATCTCTAGCTAATAGATAAGTAAAGAAAATCAAAGCCCTGAAAGCCCTGATATGCACTTACTGTAGAGGGGAGAGCTTCTGCATCCCTAATCCCACAGGATCTTCCTTCTGTATGAATAATCTTCTCTAAACACATTTTTTTAAAAGAAGCAGTTTCATATAAAAACAAATTTTGACCATTTGCAAGAAGGATCATAGAGTTTGCTGCTCTCCAAAGCATTTGACAGTAAGAGTGAAAATAAGTGCCACTGAAATTTAAGAAAAGTATCTGTGCAGAGTGGGAAAACTGTGGTCAATGATTCTTTAAAAGAGTGAGAGAAGTTTTGCAATATGTGCACATCTGCAGAGACTGAGTGGATGCACTTGTTTCATCATTTGAGACAATCTAGTTGGTTTGTTGCATGTTTTGCACAGGGCTATTTCCAGAAGGGCTTGATCTTTTTTCCTTTGCAAAGCATTGACTTTGCTATCACTGTTTTTATTGCTGTGCTAATGTTATCATACTCTGATTATTTTCACTGTGTATGTGTTTGTTGCTTCCTGTACAGTGTAGAACTTTTTCTGCAGGCAAAAGCCAGAGCAGCAGTCCCCTTTTAATACAAACCCCATTAAAAGCTGCCATTCTTAAATTAGCTCTGCAAAAAAAGTGCATTTTATAGTCAAGCAAGCAGTAATTGGACACTGTGGTTATGAGTGGCCCTTGTGGTGTTTGGACCAAGTCCAAATGTACCTTCTGTCTGTCTCTGACACAGGCAGACAATAGTAGTATTATTTACTGTGCTGGCTCTGTGTAATTTGACAGGCCAGCTGCAAGAACAAAGAACCACTAACATTTTGCCCAGCCCTATTCCCAGTTGAAGGCCCATCTACATTTCATAAATAATTTCCTAAAATACTGGATTCTCCTTCTCTTCCATAGCCTTTACTGTGCTAATTTAGAGAATAAAATTTAGCCTTTCAAACTGTATCCCCTTCCTGTGCTGTCATTCATATATTTTCAAGTTTTGGACACCATCCCTGTATTGAACCCCGAGTCAGTACTGTGTTTGACTCGTCTCCTTAGCTGTGTTCAGGAGTAGGGAACTATCCCTGATACTGACTTTCCCATGATTATAAAGTTAACTAAAGGTTTTGGGGGTGGGTCATTTTACTCTATCTAATAATTAACTGACCCCTGTGACTATATTAAAACACAAATGTTTAAAAGATATAGAGTATTCCTCCTACATAGCCATAAGGAACATATGAATGAACACAAGAGGGAGTATTAGGTAATAGTTAATATTAGGGGGATTGGGAGCAAGAATTCCTGGACCTAATATTATCTGTAGCTTTGACTTTGTTTTTACATCCTTGGACAGCTTTTTGAAATGTAACCTATCAAGAACAATGAGACAGCATTTACCACACCTCCAATTTACATCCATTGTACCTGCCTTTCCAACCAAGGAGAGGATGGAAAGAGCCGTTACCTGTGCATTTTTGCACATAACCTCAGGCTTCTTGAAAGTCCAGGCAACTGAACTGCATCTGTAAAATTGGTATAAGGACACATTCCTGTCCTTACATGAAAGGATGCCCCCTGTGAGTGTTTTTTCTTGAGCTGGCATGAACACTCGGAGTGCTGATCCTTTAAATGCAAATATGTCCTTTCTTGCCATTAGTATCTCCATTTTCTCACCTGGTTTTACTGGTAGCCTCTTCACCATCATTTGCTGTTATTTCCCATAGGGAGCGCCAGGAATGTATGTGAGGAATCCACAGGTAAGAAGCAGGCACTGGGAACAGACTGGGAGCCCAGTCCTCTGATATGTGTGCACTGGGCAGGCAAGCTGCCGGGAAGCGGGTGGAGGAGGCAAATTAACTGCAATCAGTAAGGAAATAAAACAAATGACTCCCTTAGGAGACAGAGAGGAGATGGGAATTCTCTGACTCACCGTCCCATCACTGTTCCGCTGGGGCTTCTCCTAGAGTGCTGCTGCTACATGCCAGCCCTTACACAAGGCTGAAACAAAAAGCTCTCTCCTTCAGAGAATGTAATTTCAATGAGGCATGGGCATGCTGCACTTGTTCACAGACATATATGAATATAGCATATGTGCCCACAGTGTTCTGTAAATAATAATCATAATACTTACAGAGTTGTATTGAATTCTGTCAGGCAAATAAAGAGATTCTCAAAGTTGCATTATTATGCCAAACTGCATCTGTCCATGTGAAACACATATAGTGGCACTACTCTTTGAATTTTTAAACTTGATTCTAGGAATCCCTTAAATAATTTGTAAGGTGATTATCAGAAATCTCTTTGCCTACTATTTAGTTGGGATTTATAGACAATTATCTGCTTGCTAAAGAAATGCTTTCCAAGTGTCACAGTTTACAGGTAAACACTGACCAGCACCCTAGAAAACAGACTGAGATGAAATTGTAGAAACACAAAAGCAGACGATGTGCTTGTTAATCAGCCAACTGGGGCATGCTGGCAGCAAGGCTAGGTTTCTTTTAACTGCTCTGGCCCCTGGGAATACACTTCTGCCTGAAACCACTTTGACTGCCCTGTGTTGAGCATAGGCGTTCAAAAAGATCTGCTCCAGTTTGTTTTGATGGACTTACTGAGAGCCTTGATTTATGTCAGAAATTCCCCAGAAGGAGCCTCAGTGGTATCTAAAATGTATGAGCTAATTTTATCACAGGTAGAAATTGCCTTGATTTCTCAAAAATCTGGATCTCCAGCACATTCACACACAGAGAAAGTTCATCTGATAAATTAAACAGCACTAAGCCAGGATGACAAGACTCATTTATTTATATATTTATTTCTTTTGCAACATGTATTCACTTAAATATGAGTCAGACAAATTTAAGAGCTCAAATTAAATTAAAACATCCAGCTAGATAAGAGTTACCACAGATGACAAGTTCTTGGAGAAAGCTGAATTTCAGGTTTTAAGGTGTAGACCTGATTCCTTTTGCAGAGAGAAAGCAAACTACTCTTCCTTATGTGGACAGGGTCCTCAAAAGGACTAATTTAACCTTATTACAAATCTCTATGGGGAGATAGACAATAAAGATAGAAACTGAAATCCCAATCTGGCAAAATTTAATTTGTTTTTCTACTTCATTAGAACAAAAAACTTAAAATGTTTGAGGGATTTTTCAGAAATAATAATTTCACCTTCCTGCATCTGTAATAGCAAAGAATCACTGCACAGGGCACATACTCAAGATGCAGAAGATCCTCAGCAGAATAGTTTATATGTTATTTGATTTGGAATTCAAAACCATGTCTCCAATACACAAGGGGAAATATCTAATCTCACTTAGGTTTTACAGTTTCATTTTTGATCCTACAAAGCTTTTTTTTTGGCGAAATGTCCACTAAACTTGATAAACTACTGAGAAGTTCAGAGTTTTGTAAACTGGCATTTTCCAGTAAAAAATATTTTGGTAAAAGAAAAAATCTATAATTCCATAGTTTGGTTGCACATTTCCAATTTTCTATTTTTAATTTATTCCTTTGCCACAGGAACTGATAGTGTGCTAAGGAGTAATGGAGTTGGATCATATTTTCATGTTTTTCATATTTCATCCAGATTGCTCCTCTCCCCAAACAAGGACAGTGTTGTTTTCACAAATACTGGTTTTAACCTTAGAAATCATTTGCTTCTTTAACAGCTGGTTTAACTGCTGTTTTTGAGGAAATCTCACCAGAAATTGCTTTTGAGTATGTAAATACATTCTGTTTGGTGCTTCAGCTGGTCCATCTGACCACAAACCACGATGATAAGGCTTTAGCCAGGCCTATCATAGAGTCCCTTTCAAAATCAGCCACAAATTATGGGGATAAGCATGGTCTTCTGGCCACAGGATAATAGTTCTTAACCATGATTAACCTTTCTATGTAACACTGACTCACTGTCAAGTCTTTTAGAATTGTCATTCCTTGGTTTATCATAGCTGCTCAGGAATAGATATTTACTTCTTTTCTGTTATGTGTAATAACATGGAACAGAACTTTTCTACTTGTAGCGGGAGAGGGTATATTGAGAAAGGCTGGTCTGGAAGTGATAGTTCTCTAAGAGTTTGCCAGGACTGGTAGTCCTTCTGGTGAGCAGACTGTACCTTGCTAAGGCAAGGGTGAATAAAATGTAATTCTACCATTCACCTGCTTAAGTAACCAAAGGAAAACACTCATTGCACTGTTACACACATTTGGATTTTGGACAGGATAATTATTTTTTGTTATTATTCATTATTTCTTCTCAGTATGAAAAATATATGGCATTTTAATAGAAATATTTTGATTCATTGAAGGCAGGTATAAGACACACCTTCAAGCAATTTTCCTGTATCTTCTTATCATCTTTTTCTTTTAAAGCAGTGTAAAAAGTTATATTTTGACTGGAAGACAGAAAGAAACCAGCAAAGTTTTTATGAAACTTACTGCATGACATTTAAAATTTAAAAAAAGTATTCAATCTTTTGTATGTGTCTTAGTATTTGTTACGGCTCTTTCAGCATTGTCATGTTGTTCCTTAGCCTCATGGTATTTTATTAATGTTTGCTGTGTGTCAAAAGTTGATAATTATTAGTAAAGATTGTCTGCCCCACAGGCACCTCACAATTTATCAGCAGACTATTATACAATTTGACCTCGTCCATAAAAGAGCACATTAAACACTATAAAAGGAAGAAAGTGTCCTGAGAGAGTAAAATTAGCAGCCAGTAAATCTACTCAATGTCTAGTCTTGTATCGTTTATGCTGCTGACATGTTTGTGTGTGCACAAATATTTTCAGTGGTGCCAAGTGACAGGATGAGGAGCAATGGCCATAACCTGAAACACAAGAAGTTTTACATTAAAATGAGGAAGAACTTGTATACATTGAGGGTGGCTGAGTACTGGAACAGGTGCCCAGGGAGGTCATGGAGTCTCCCTGTCTGGAGACATTCAGAACCCACCTTGGATGTGTAACCTGCTCTAGGTGACCCTGCCTTGGCAGAGGGGTTGGACTACATGATCTCTAGAAGTCCCTTCCAACCCTAAAGATTCTGTGATTCTGTGTTTGTCTGTATTTGTAAACAGAAATATAGACTTTATCCATGTTTTTGTAACACATATTTCAGTGCTCATCTAAATACTCTGAACAGTTCTGTAACTTAGAGTACATCATACCGCAGTGAAGAGTGACTATAAATATGCACCAAAGATCACTGGAGAATCAAATATGAATTTAATTAAAAGGAATTAATACTAAGGCATTTCATCTGATAAGAAGCAGTATCAGTTAGGGACTTAGTAAGGTATATTTTGTAGTCACTGGGGCTTTGGCTTATCTTGCTTCTTCCTGTTTTTCTCAAACCACTGTGTGTGGGATATGTGCACTGAGGACTGGAGCAGCTAAAAGCTACGGGCAACATTTCGCTTTCTGTTACCCCAGCACAACTTTTTGATTTCCAAGAGGGTGCAGCCAGGTAACAAAGCACAAAAATGCAAACAGCTGCTGAATCCTATCCCAGACGTGGGGAAACTTTCTTGGTAGTCAGAGTGATTTCTGCCTGTGAAAAACTTTTGAGATAAAATATTAAAAGAAAGAATGTTCAAGGCTCAGATTTACCATCCTCCACATGTACAGACTGTATAGCTGTAAGAACTGATGAGAAATATTCCAGGCCAGAATTTATCCCTTCATCTTCTGTATGTCAGTTATTGTTTTTGTAGACATGCTGAGTCTACCTCTGATAAAAGGATGAAAGCTACTTCTTTCAAGAAGGTGAGACTGGACCTTAACTGTTGTGATGATTGATGAGAATCCAGACCCAAATCAAAGGACAAGCATAATTAATACAGATGCTGCACTTTGCCTGGACTTGAACGTGTTCACAAAGATATTGTCAGCCAATGGCAAAAATTTTCTCAGCTGCTCACTGTTTGCTAATGACAAAACAACTATCTAAATTGAATGTTTGTTTCTATTTAAAGGTCAACATGACTGACTAATTCTAAATTATGTAATTATGCTAAGAAAGCAGAGTTAAGAAGCTGCTAACCTGTATCTTATAGAGCCAACTGTGAAAATGCAATACTGTTGTTTTGAAAGATTTCTGTTAAATGAGCATGAAGTGACTGTTACCATTGTGGTAATGAGATTGTGCTATTAACAGGATGTGGCACAGACAAAATCTGTAAGAAAGACCTTGCACTTTTGAGGGATGTTAAATAACAAAATGACTGCTTGAAAATTACCTCATGTCATTCATTTTTAGGAGCACTCTTCTGCTCAGTCCAAAGGATGCAACCACATGTATGAATAGCCTTCCTTCCCCTCTCCCCCATAGTCCTTGGAAAACAGCTTCCTCCTTAAACTAGTGGCATTGGCCTCTGGTGCAGATGAATCACTTCCAAAGCAGGCCCAGATAAGCAGATAACTGTAAAATTACAGGTATTTTATAGATGTATTTTTCCAGACTAGATCACTGTGATTAATTTTTACTGCAGCCATTCTGAAAAGAGTGTTTCATGGATTAAAATTGTGTTGGTGTTAGGTACTGGGAACACGTGGAACAGCAATACAGGCCTTGCCTTCCCTGGAAACAGTGCTGGGTCAAATTGCCATCTCCCTGACATTTTGCTGTCGTCTTTCCCTTGAGCTGTGTGATGTAAAGCTAATCCTTCATGTTCCTGAACCAGTGATCCTGCTTCCCCCAGACTTAGAGACTTCAAACTGTTGTGAGAAAAGCCCAGTTCAGTTCGACTCTCTGACAAGCCTTTTCCAAGTAATTCCTCCCACTGCTACTGCGCCGAACAGCCTTACTTCAGCCCTGTGTTTAAGAGGCTGGCATTTTGTGTGCTTCATTTATAAATCCTGTTGGTGGAAACATCTCTGTAGCTGGACCCAGTAGGAGCCTGACACTCTCATTGTGACTAGCTGTTTATTGTGCAAGCTGCTGACTAACTCGCAGTAACTAAAATATAATTTTCCAAAATAGACACAGATGACAAACAGATAATCACTGCAGAGAGCCAATATAACTAAGAAGTACACTCAAGGCTCTTTTAGGTGTACTTCACAGGATCATTATAATCAGCAAACGGATCTTAACTCAGGCTGTCACCTACTCAAAGCTATTCCTTATTTTCAAGGCTGTGTCTCATCGTGCCACTTCAGATAAAGCAAAGGGGCTCCAGTCATGTGCTTTGGTTCCACTCAGCTCTCGGATGGTATCTAAACACCGTTCTTTTCTACTTGCTGAATCCCTTTGACTTCTCTATCCTGTCTTCCCAGTTTCCACTCTGACTGAGGAGCTGGATTGCTTGGACCAGGACAAGTGGGCTCCCTGCCCACCAGGGCTCAGGGAGCTGCTTGGCCCCTTAAATCCGGGGTGAGGAACTACTACTTCCCTGTTCTCAGATTTTCCTGCAGCCAGTTTTACTCTTGCATTGGCATCCAGCACTTACCAGTCTCTCAAAATGGCTACCTCGCAAGGCCTTGTAGCCATTACTTCTTAACAGAGACAGCAGGAGGACACTGATACTTCAGGAATATTTGGACAAAAAAAACTAAGATGATGGAGATTTAAAAGTATTCAACTGATACGCAAGCAAGGAAAAGAAATCAAACACCTTGACTTAACTGAAGAGGTAGAGGGCAAAGATATCATGAAAATATTCAGTTATCCTTGACTAGAATAAATAAGTAAATCCCTCGAGAACGGGACCCTGGGCACTTAAGCAACAGTAAAATAAATTAAAATCCTGTGTCTGATAATAAAATACAATGTAGCTTCAGTGTAAGATTTCTTGATACCCTGAGGAGAATGTTTCTACTGAGGCCTCTTGTGTTCATCTAGCTCATTAAATGAAACCTGTAATAGAAAGAAACATCCACACACCTTAAAAAAAATATGTGTACATTTTTGAAAGTATTTATGTTGAATTTAGATTTAGAAGTCTAGGGCAGATGTCTAAATTCTGGGTGTAGAGGTGTCACAGCTCTTTGAACAATGACCCAAACTTGACAATGTTCAGGAAAGAGCTGCAGAGGCACCAGCCTGGACTGTGGGGGTCACGGACACGTAGTTGGCTCTGCGCCCCTGCCTCCACACCCAACCTGGAATGTGACCATGGTGCTGCCAGTAAAGCCCTGCAAACCCCAGAGTGGACCTCCAGCCATGAGAAGATTTTCTTGGCAGATTTTTAAAGGGAATATTTTTTGCCTAGCATGGAATGAAAATAAATTCTTGTAACTGGGGAAGAGAGATTATCTATCTATCTATCTATCTATCTATCTATCTATCTATCTATCTAACTATCTATCTATCTATCTATCTATCTATCTATCTAATCTATCTCTGCATGTATCAATAACTGTTATGTGTCCTATGAAATGAAATGCTGCTTTTTGACCTGCCATAATTGGAAGCTGTGGTGAATTCTGTCATACAAATCATAGCACTAATATTAATCATTTAAAGACAAAGTGATAGCAAAAATCCTGACAAAAATGTTGCTTGCATGTTTTTTTTGAGGTTTGTTTTTTTTTTAGCTTCAGTATCATAGAGACTCCAATTGTGAACTGCTTTCCACATGCAGTCTAAAAAAATTTTTGACATTAGGGCTGTCAGTGGCAGCCGGAGGTGGTGTCAGAGCACTGGGCGCAGAGTGCGGCAACGCAAGAGGCCGTGTGACACATCTTTTCAGAAGGGCACAGTATCTTCTTCGCTACAACGTTTCCCTCTCAGATTAGGCTGACTTGTTAACTCATCCTCCCTGGTATCTTTTTGTTAATGCCTCAGCTTTTTAAGCTGTTTCTCTATTTCTCACTCTGATCGGTCTGGAATCACATTTGTGGCTGGTCCATGCAAAAGAGAGAAAAGGCTGAGGAAATATTCAGGTTCAGGAGATATTTAGACATTTTATGTTCACACAGAGTATATAACATTTTCTATTAATGAAAGGAAGGAAGAAAGGAAGGAAGGAAGGAAGGAAGGAAGGAAGGAAGGAAGGAAGGAAGGAAGAGGGGGAGACGGAGACAGGTAGAGAGGGGAAAAGGTGGAAAGAGAAAGAAAGAGAAAAAACAAAAAAAGAGAAAAAAGAGAAAGAAAAAAAGGAAGAACCCTCTCACTTTTGTGTTGAATGCAAGTTACATAGTAGAGAACAAAAGCTTTTTTGAATATACCCTATTTCCCAAAATACTACAAAAAGCTAGTTTTCAATCTCTTTAAACAAACAGAAAGAAAGAGATGCTGCTACACAGACTGACCTTAGCAGAATTGCTCAAATTTAGCAATGAAACTGATAGATTTACATGATGCATATGCAGCAAGGCTCTTCGTCTTCATGTCCTTGTGCTCATTATAAAGGCATGGAGGCAGAGCATGGTTTATAGAGTGATGATAAAATATACCATGGCACCTGGGCTCCCTGCAGAGCTCTGAAGATTTATCTGTCTTTAGATGAGGTACAGTACAGGCATGGCTCACTCCCATCGCTGCACCGGTGAACTTAAACCTAGACTTAAAAGGATCACTCATCTGGCAAGAAGAATAATTTAGTCTTTACCCATTCCAGAGTCCTCTCATGTCTGTATTTTAATAAAGGACATCAGTTTACACAGTTGTGCTGAACTGTGTTTTTTGGTTGTGTGATTTAAACTGGGTGTATTAGGATGTCTAATGGTAGCTTTATCTCTGCAGAAGCCTTGCTGGAGTTGAACAGAGCATGTCTGCTCTTTGTACTACGGCTCACGGAGGAAGACCTTGAAGAAGGGTACATGACTGAAGCCAAACTGTCAGCAGAGCAGTAAATCCATGACACTATTAAGCATTTTCTAAGCTTTATACTGATACCTTGTAGCCTTCATTATATTTCTCAGAAAACTAGAAATATAGAATCCTTCCTGGTTCTGTATTTACCATTGGACAAAAATGTCCATGGAAATGGAAAATACTTAATGAAGCCTATGCTTTAAAAATTACTTTATTGATACAATGAAAATAATTCCTGTAGTCATCCAGAAACTCAGATGTCAGTTTTTTAAAATAGGTGTAGAACTGATAAGAAAGTGACTTTCAGAAGCTAATGGACAGATTATAGAACGGCAGTTTTAATATATACTAACTTTTAGAAACAGTTAATAGGATGCTCCGAAGGATGTTATCAGTATTAGTGTTCAAAATGTGAACACAATTAAATTTTGTTTAGTCAGAAATTTATCTTCATCTGGCAGGGGTTTGAAATTCAGTAATCTTTAAGGTCCCTTCAAACTGAGACCATTTGATAATTCTCTGATCTTCTCATCAGATGGTAAGGTAGGATTGTTTCAAATGAGATGCAGACTTTCTTGTTACAGCCTTTGAGATACATATAACTGAAGAAAAATCTGACCTGAAAAGGATTGAAAGAGATGGCACAACACACAGTTTACTACCAGGATCCATAGTACATCATGCATACTTACTATTTGGGAAAACATATCAAACATATCAAACCTTCCAGCATGACAACACTTGTGCAACCAGAGCAGCTTTAGTGAGATTTCTTAGGGAGTGAAAGAAAAAATGGATTGGAACCTCTTGGGGTCAGACCCTCCCAAGTCATGGGCTATAGAGGGATCTATAATGTGGTGTAGGGTTTAAATTAGGTCTCCTGAGATCTTCAGGGAGCATAAAATGGGAAAGAATGTATCTATACTTGTAACTTTAGGTTAAGAAGAAGAAAAACAAATGGAGAAATCTTTCTTCAGGGGCCTGCCAAGACACATGTTATTTATAGTTCTAAAACTAGTTCCAATTCTATTTTGAAATATTTCCATAGGGACTCATTTCTAATTGCAAGGCTAAAAATTGTAGCGATGGCTTCTGTGTGGTAATGAGCACCTGTACCCTTTCTGGGTGTCTGGGAGTGCCATTCTCCCTCTGTGCTATCTCATCACATTCCACAGCACTACCATATACAGGAATATTTCTCCCATGGACAGTCCTTCTTATCCTGGTAGTACAGGGGAGCCAGCATTTCCAGCTGAACAACGTTGTGGGAGTCTGAGAGCCGCTTCTCACAGCTGGACTTCCATACCTATAAAACACTTTTTTTTGTCGTCTCTTGCTCATGAACCAGAATGAAAGCAGAGCAAGTCAGGATACTTTTTATTTTACAGTGAGCCTGACATCTGGTAAGCAGTTGGTTGGGGATTCTTATCAGGAAGGGTGGTGGTTAGCACATTTTACAGGTATAGGACCTTTAATCTGCAAGAGACCTGGGGTCAGAGAATATTAGGCATTATAAAATGGGTTGGTTTTTACCAGGGAAATAGATGGCTTAACAAGTAGAAGACATCAAAAAGTCTGCTTCTTTTTCTCAAGAAAACCTTGTAGTTCTACTTTAGGATGTCCCAATACTGTGTTGCCAGTGATAATGCAGTCATAATGGCTCAACAAAACAGTACAATTCTCTGGTTTAGTGTAATATTTCTGCATAACAGAGACACTGAAAATGAGAGCTGGTTTGCATTCTGGGTTTGAAATCTGAAAGAAAGCTGCTTTACAGGTTATGTTGGCTTCAGGACACAGGTTTCCCTCAGTGGGGAAACAGGGAAGATTATGTTTGAAGAGAGATGGCAGCCACACATATACACAATGAGCCTTGCACAACCTTTCTGTTGCTTTTGCTACTGCACTACTACAGAAGAGCAGAATTTCAGTGCAAATGGGAGCTGCTGCTTCTGCTTATCTGGTGATGGCAGCTTCAGAGAAGTAAAAAATAAACCATACTGTAGGATGATTAATAACCTTTAGGGAAAAATTGTGTCCTGTTCCTAATCCTGCTTGTGGCAGGAGCAAAACTGCAAGGCTGTTCTGCATCATCTCAGGGAATGGTGGTATATGATAAAAGCTTAAGGGTTTGCAGGCCAAAATGTTTATACCTGAAGCAGAAATGTTCTTGCAGATACATGTCTCTGGCAGGTACAGTCAGGAGTGGTCATAAAAAGGATGATGATGGCAAAATAAATGTATGCTGTCTAAAAATTTAGGAACTGCTTCTTATAACTAGAATCTCACTCCACTAACAAGCTCATTTTGACTGGGAGAAGCCACTAGCAACATTAGCTATGACCTACTCCTTGCCCTTAAAATCTACTACTTACATTAATTTAGCTTGAGGAAGACAAGTAGGTGCTTCTTTTGTTTTTTGTTTTCTTTCTGTGCTCGACCCATGCGTCGCCAAGCAGCATTTATTCCTAAATAATGGAATATCTCAGGGGTTGAGATGAGAAGGAAACATTTTGTCTGGAAGGGGTAACTAATCAACTCAAGACCTTTTCAGAGGAGACCAGGTATGTAGGCAACAAACACATTAATTCCAGTTTTTATTTTGCCTCCTGAAGGTGAATTTCCAGAAGCAATAGCAGATGGCTGGGTTTTTTCATTGTCTGACCTGGGGTTGTACTGCTTGAAAAAACCCCATTGAATGCATTATACGGTGGACACACCTTTGGGGTTTTATGTCTCAGCCTACCAGTGTTTGTAAGATGGTTATACCTTTTGTTCATGAAGACAGGAAATTAAATTTCAGTAGCAGCAGTTCACCTACAAAGCATGAAGTTCCTAGTCCGTTGCAGTACTCTTCTGGTACTGCTAGGATGAAAGCTGAGAAAATGAGTGGAGGAAATAAATTGGTGACTATCTATTGGGCAGAAGCAAGTAAAGGTAAAGCTTTCAGATGAACAGCCAGGTATCTTTTGTAAGGAGTGGAGCTGAAATGAATGTAAAAATATTTCTGAGGACAGCTTGAAAAAAATGGCAACATTAAATTCAGGACATATAATAATCCTGGGCTTGTTGATAAACTGATGCTAAACCTGTAGTGTTTTACTGCAGGAGTTCAGGGGTTCTGACTGTCAGGCAGTTCTGTTAATTTGCGTGCAGGTCAGAATCTGGTGTCTCAAAATCTTTGGTGAAATTACTATCTCAGAGTTTTAAAACTGTGCTTTATGGCCTGAATAGTCTAACTATATAGATCAGCCTTTAGATCATTTTCTATCTTTTGAATTTCTTTTCTAGATTAATTTGCTATTATTTTTTCCCACTGTAAGGGGATGACTGGTTGTGAACAAATGGCCCTTTACTCTTTTCTAAATGGAACAGATTGAGCTTCTCAAACCTTCCACTGTAAGACCTATTCTTTAAATACTTTAACCATTACTTCAGCTTTGCACTGAATGCCTCCAACTTATCTAAAATGAACCTAATTAGTTACCTAGACCTGTCAATGGCTATTTCAAGAAGAAATATGTAAGATAACTATAAATAAGCCCATCAGAGCTTAAGAGAGGTTACAAGTTTCTACTGCACTTTGTGTGATTTGTACAGATCTGAGCTCCAAAAAAGAGTTGCCTGAGGAAAATATTTTCTGAAAATGTGGTTATAGAAGTAGATTTTGTTTTCCTCATCCAGATGTCCACAATGACAAATGATTTGTAAGACACAGCACTTATTAATTTGGCTTTGCAAATTCCTTATAAAAGCTACTCAAGCATCACAATCAAAGTCAAGAAAAAGACATGTCTCAGAAAGGATAGACACTCAGATTTGGGGGTGCAAGTTTGCAAATTGGCCTTGTCCTCAGAGAAGCCCAAATGAAAACCTAAGTGCTGGGGTAAAAGAAAAATCCAATTTCTATCAACATAGAAGAATGTTCAGGTGCACTGCTGGGAATACAGAAGACTGACTTTGTGAGCAGCTGAACTACTGAAGTCTGTTTTTCTACAAATTCATGTCTTCTGCACTCAGATATTTCTAACACTAGCTGCAATAAACGCATCTGTGTCCTCTTGTAACTATGAAATAAATGCAATAGCATGAGCAGGCATGTCCCTATGGACTCATCGGTTTTTACTTTTTCCTTGACTGTCCGACTGTTGCTGACAAAATGTGTAGTAGCTGAGTTCTGCCCATCTCTTCTTCAGTGGAGGCACTTCTTTTTGTATGTGTTTCCCCTAGCTATTCATCAACTTCCACAAAAGTTATAGGTAGTTAAATACCCTCCAAGTTTTACCTCCTCTATGACATTGGTTTGAATTTTTTATGAATTAAACGAAGGTTATTGTGCAGGAAATGACAGAGAAGCTGGTCATCCTGGTCACATCTCCTTCAGAAAGCAGCCTTAAAAGGAGAAATAAAGGAAGAATAATGCAAAGAAACCCAAACCAAATCCTTTTAGCTTATCTCTTTCACTTTCTTTTGTTCACCATTTCATCTTTACTTGAGTTTGAGGCTCAATCTTTTAAGATAATTGCAATTTTCAAGATGAACATGAAACTAAAATTTTCATGTATGTTGACTCATAACTAGCACTTTGTACTATTTTCATTACAAATCACATTATTTCTCTGAGTTTTTTATGAGAAAGAAATCTAAAAGGGTGAAATCCTTCTGTTACTTTCTTTTCTGGATGTCAGTATTTTACCAGACACCAGTATTCACAGCCCATTAAAAGCTAAATATTCAGTATTTTTAATTGTTCTGTGGAATGAAATTTCTAAAATGAACCACCAAAACATAATATCTAAGCACTGAAGAAGATTAAGGAAGTGCTGTTCACAGTGGATTTGAGAAAAGAAAAATAAGATCACTTGACCATCAATATAGACCTTTTTGAGGAAGATAGATCTTATATAATGTATTTTCATTGTTGCATTCATCAGAATTATCACGCTTTCAGAAAAGACCTAGCAAAATTGGATCTGAGTTGCCTTGTTGTTTAGAGCACGTTTAACTTACAGCTTTAAAAAATGAATGAAGAATGAAAATCATGATTGTGGGCAGATTCTTCCAAATTGTTTTAGTTACTCTTTATTTCATCTCACTGCTCAGCTGCCTGAATCTGGATGGAAAGATCAGATACCCAGAGAATGGCATAGAAAGAGCCATCACAGGGAGAAGAGGACATCCAATCGGACTGATGTAATCACCCAAATGCCTCTCCAGCTCAGCTCTAATTGAGGTTGTCATGACTTGGCAGAGCAAAAGCAAATTTTGTTGATGAAATTTTCATCACTATTACATGAGAGGATCAGCGTTATGTAAGATCACCAAGTGGGTAGCAGAAATGAGGAGGTTATGCTGTTATCTAAGATCCTTATCTTGCATCTATAAAATCTGAAAATTCAGGCCCAATTCCCTTTCTGGGGTCTTTTACAGAGCTCTTTCAAGACTGCACAGGAAACTGACTGGTTGAAGCAGATGTTCAGCTTAACTCACAAAAAGGCAGCAGATTCTGCTCAGCCGCTCCCGCATTTTAGGAGGAGGATGGGGACACACTGGGGAGTCCAAAAAACTCTACCCCTCACTGAGTAGCAGGGTTTCTGGTATCACTGGCTTCATATATCAGCTGTAACTGAGGCATACAAAAAGACAGCTTTGCTTAGTGGAAATGAAGAGATTTCTCATTTGTATTGCTTTTAAAGATAGATGGAAAAGTCAGTGTGGGGAGGGGGGTGGGTCAAAGCACAGATCTGGATCTCTAGCAAACTTAGGGTCCTTGAACAACTCACTCTCTTTTTGTCCGCTTTTGTCCTTTGATTTTTTTTTTTCTTCTTCTTTTCTTTTTGGTTTGAACCTGATTCTAATAAACAAGAATTAACCACTAATTAGAAGCAATGGAGTTGTATTTTTTTCCTTCTCCTTTGCTCATGAAACTCCTGTTGAGTGTGACACCCTGGCATAAAGCTTCCTTCACAGCAGCATTAAGGAATTCTTTTCACTTCTGGAGACTGTGAGTTTGGTAAAAGTCTCTTCCTTACCCTGAGGTCAGTGATGTCTGTAGTTTAATTTAAGGCATTAGAGAGAAACAATTAGTTTGCCTGGTGCCTAAACTGCTGCTGAACAAACAACTGCAGAAGCTGTATCTTTAAAAAACTCCTCACGATTTTATTTATCTGGACTCTCAGTTGCCATCCAGATGCAAGAAATTACTTTAGTTCATTTTAATTCTTACCATTTTCTCAGCATTGTGCTACTTTAGGAGGCAAATAAATGCGGCACGAAGATACCTATAGATGTGTTCAGCAGCTGGAGGGTTTATGATCTAACCTAAAAAATGCAAGTTGGTTTTCTTCTAGTAATTAATACCAGCACCATTTCTACTAAATGCTTCTGTGTGCCTCATAGAGCTCTTCATGTCTCAGCAGTGGGTTGAAGTTCTGAGGGGCACAATTTCACTCACCAGCCATGAGTTTTGCTGAATGGGTTTGTAAACCTCAGTGAACACTCATAAAACTAAGTCCCAGGCTTCACAACGACTCCTAATTTAAGTTTTAAAGGAATCAGCCTAACCCATGCTCTTTGCCAGATATAAAATTTATTTTACAGAAGCAGAAAGACCACAAGTCATTTTGGTAGAAGGATTTTAAGCCTTGAACAATGGATAAACACTCTTTTGTCCCAAATGCAAAGATTCCTGCCCTGTTGCAAACAATATCATGTGTTTTTTTAACTTAGTCTTAAGATAAAATCAACCCATGATTGAAAAATAATGGTCATCTTGGAGAAAATGAAGACTTGATATCTTAGAGCAGTTACTTGAGGCTTACATCAATAAATATTTTCTACTGTGGACCACAAAGAGTTATTGGTAAAACTTGGTTCTAATGAAAAAAATAGCAGAGGGAGAGACAATCCATATTGCATTTCAACCAACACTGGGGATGTACTTGAGAATGTAGATGTTCTTGTAACTGTAAAAACACTGTATTCTGGTAAACAATCCAAATTAATTTCAACCACCTGAGGCCCAGGGGAAAAGTGATACAGTCTCTGTCAAGCCCACACTTGGTGTTATGTTTTGCAGTATTTCAGGAAGAGGCACAGTGCTTACTGTTATGCAGAAGAGAAAAAGTACATTTATTTTCATCATGAGGTGAACTTTACACCATTACTCAACTTTGTGAAGTAGCAAAAACCTACACTACACGTCTTTTCCCTGAGCTGCTATCCCAGCTGCTGATGATAGATAATAACATTGTGATTTGTTTGGATTAAAACCAATTGAAAAAAAAAAAAGGCACAAAAGAATTGTCTGCATCATCTGCCATACAGATGAGGCTAAGATTTTCCCACAAAAGCATACATAGGGTCTGAATAATTTGAGGATGGAGTTGAGATAGATAATGGGAAAAAAGATTAACAATGTGTATTCCAGAGGCTTCCAGCTGGACATGAAATGAAAATAATGACTGTTAGGATGTCAATCTGCTCTTTGATAAATCTCATAATTATTATCAGACCATATCTGATAATAGCTGGCTATGAGAGAGGAATCAAGCTACTTCTACCAGCTTACTTTGTCCATTGTCTTCTTCACCTCAGGCTGATGGAAAAGTTTAATGTTGTTTAGTTTGACTTTTTTTTTTCACCAGTCTTTTCTTTTATGAGTATACTTGATGCAACGAGGGGATTGTATGTTGAATTTTAAAACTGATATGGTCGGTTTCAAAGCCTTGATCATCAGACATGTAGAACTAGAGAATAGATTGGCTGTTTATTTCAGTCTAACCAAAAATGCAAAGTACTAATAGGAAAAAAAATGTTAATTTCTTTTTGATAATCCTGTTTTACTGGAATATCTTCTTCACCTGAGAGAGCTAAACTGGCCATCACTGTTAAGTTAAGGAGTGGCAAAATGAAGTCCTTTCACATGTTTTCCTGTTTTAAGTAAGCCATGTTAGCCAAACTGGTGATACCACAATAGCACACTGCTTGTCCCAGCTAGATTCAGGCGGAGCATTTGTGCAAATGCAAAGGAATCTCAGCTTTAACTTCAGCTTCGTGTAGCTTTTACCATTGTTCAGACTTTATGTAAAAAAATCAATCAAGGTGAACATTTGACTTTTTAAAACCATTTATGTACTCCTAGTGTCCAGGTCCCCTTGATTTTCAATTCACAATGCTCTATTGAAAAATATCTCCCTCAGCTACTTTGGAATTTAGACAGTCATAATCTCCTGAATGTACAAATTCCCAAGTTCTTAGGTACTAATGAAATTTTACTTACCCTCAAATCTATAGCTGTTCTGATTGTCTAAAATACAAACATGTCTGCTTTCCATTAGGCACAACTGAAAAATTAAGATCCTTGATCAAGAACCTGTTCTCACACTTATGAGATGATTTGCTAAACTAAGTAGAAAGTTCTGGTAAAAATATTTTAGCCTAAAAATCTTCATTTCTAACGTTGCTACTGGATACAGTTTTGCAAAATCACATTTGATTCAATAAACACAAACATAGCAGAAGTTCGTTTGCCAATTAGTCGTCCAAATAGACATACCTTTTTGAGCATTAAAACAAAGGCAATTACACAGAACTGAAAGTAATTACAATGTAATTTACTATTCAATAGACTTCTTTCTTTTTTAATCACAGATGGTTTAATATGAGTAAGCTGAGCCTTTGCTTGGCAGTTTCATTCACATAATCTCTACCTTATTCTTTTTATCCTTCTGCTATGAGTAGATGGAAAACAGGAACCCTGAAGTACTATCCTCTGCTTTTCACTTAGTTTCAATCCATGTGGACTTCTATAATTATATAATTGTCTTATTCAATACTTCACTTCCTCATCTATCTGTAAATAGTCTTATATCAATCTTATAAAACTGGGTTCTGAAACTACTTCTGGATATATCATTGTATCAGAGAAAATTCCTTTTTTGGACAGACTGGCGTAAATACCTGTATCTTAAAATCCATGGGTGAGATCTTGTGAAGTTAGGTGGGAATATGAACAATTTAGGTGAAACAGTGTTCCCACACAGAAAATCAGACAGAATATCTGCTGTAGGACTGAAGATTGTTCACTCACAGAGTCACCTAGCAGTTATTTTTCTTCTTGAGCTCTTCCTTGCTCAATAGGTAATGTTTGGCTTCTGTGAGTTCTCCAAGTGTAGGCTCAGAAAGAAGATACTGAAATGTAGCAAACTATTCCAGGTTGCTCACAATCCAGGCTAAACTGGGGTCTATTCTACCAAAGACCGAGACAAAAGAGCACATTTTCTTCCTGTTGAGACCTTGGAATTAATTCTGTTGTGATACCTGAGTAAAGTTTTGGTAAAGGTTGAAATGGGCCAACAGACTGTAGAGGTCTATTGATGTTTTGGAAGTATGTTTGTGCCAGCAGAGGTCTTTTTCCTTCTTTCTCTTGATCTCCTTCTGTTCAGGTCCCTTAGCACCCTTCCCATCTTTCAGGGCATGGGATCCTGATTGGTCTCTTTTCCATTCCCCTCTTCACCCCTCACAGTTACGTACCTGTGTGACTCTGCAAGCCTCCTCTCCAATAACCTTCACTCCCTTACAGTTACTTGCTTTTCACCTCTTCCAGCATGAAATTCCGCTCTGCCTACCCCTTCGTCTCCATCCTCCAGCACTCTATGACCATAGATGTGCAGAGACAGGACATTGCTGCTCCAGCAAAACCAGCCTCTGGCTCGGAAGGTGTGGGAAGTGAAAAAGAAACTGGTTTGCCCATGTCTAGAAATTACACTGATAATGTATTGTTTTGGTGCCTGTGCTTATTGCATCACAAAATGCTCAGTCTTATCCTGTTCAAAGTCTTTCTGGGCTCTAACTTCCATTGCATTTGGTGTTCCACACTTAAACAGTAGTTACCTCTGGGAAAATCTGTATATATACAGAGAAGAGGATATTCTGACAAAGATATTCACTGGGTGAATGGTCTGCAGCAAAATGAAAAATGTTATTCACTGAGTTCAGAAAAAAATACGACAAGTGATGTAACTACAGGATGTTTCTTTTTTGACTTGAAAGATGTTAGAGGCTCAGGTAAGATTTGCCCAAATGCTTCATAGTTTTGGATTTAAAGTAAGGACCTTACAGTTCTGGATAAACATCAAAAATCATGCTTTCTGAGAAATGTACTATTACTAAAAAGAATAGCTAAACATTTAAAAATACTATATTAAAAAGATGGTTATCCCAAGACATATTTAAAAAATATATATTTTACATATTCATATGTACAGAATAGTGGCATAGAGTCAAAAGCAAACAGAATTCAACTAAATTTTTAGTGTAAACTAACACAAAAGGTGATTGAAATATTCCAAAATTTGAAAATGTTCTGAAAGTGCAATTGGAATGCCAATGTAGACGAAAAGTATAAGATTAATTTTTGGAAAAAGTGACAAAAAATATTTGCTATTTTCAACAACTCAGCCACTCTGCAACTATATTTGTCTATTTAAAATTCCATTTAAAACACAAAAATAATTTAAACTTTAAACTTCTGTGATATTTTATTGTGACATCCTTACATCATTAAAAAAAACCCATCAAATATGCAGAATTGCTGTTTCTACCTTTAAAACAAGAAATAAAGAAAAATATTTTCACGCTGCCAAACTATTCAGTTATAATAGTCGTAATTATACACCACTGACATTTAGCAAATATATTTACATCAACATTGCTATCCAGATATCCACATTCCATCATTAAATATGATTAAACTAGTATTAAATTCCTCCTTAGAATGAAACCCCATAGAACTGATAATTAAACAAACATCAATTAAATTAGATCAAACTATTCAATGAGGAAGCCAATAAAGTAAAAAAAAA